>QUSF01000095.1:413003-456632 GCA_003676055.1 Chloebia gouldiae | reverse complement strand
AGCTGTTCCAGAGCTGTTCCAGAGCTGTTCTGGGGCAGTGCAAGCACTGGCAGAGCAGCACAGGGTGGTTTTTCACATCCCAGTTCCACATCCCAGTATAAGAACCTGCAGCACAGCCGAGCTCACTCCGGGTACCAAACCTCCAGGATTGTACCAAAACTCCCAGGTTTTTGCTCAAATCATGGCCTGAGCCTCTCTGCCACCATCCCCTCCACCCCCAGACACAATATTCCAGATCCTTTGTGCCCCCGATCAGTGAAGTTCAACAAAGCCACGACTGGATTTGAGTTTCAGCCCCTTTTCCTCCGAGACACGGAGCTGAACTTGGAAAATTCCCTGAGGCAGTTTGTCCCTGCAGCTGCTGCCAGCCCACAGGGGAGCAGTGGGCAGGAGCTGCAGCTCCAGGAGGGAGGGAAGACACTGGAGGGATGAACCCACCCAGGGACTGCCAGCGCCCGCTCCCCTCTCCTGCCACCCGTGGCGTGGCAAATCCCCTGGATGCAAAGGGCAGGCAGCTCTCAGCGACATCAATCTTCAGTTTTCACTCTTAAGGATTCATCACCCTTTGTCCTCAAAGGTCTGGGTGAGACATTTCATCCCTGCCATGATCCCTGTCCCTGTGACACGGGGTGATGGCAGCACATCCTTTACACGTGTGCAGACCCGCCTTGCAGCAGCACATTGTCCCTTTCTTGCGTTTCTTAGACACTTTCTTGTCTCTTTATTCCATTTCCTAGTGTAAAAACGTCCCTTTCTGAAGGTTTGGCACGGTTGCAGGTGTTTTTTATTGAGATTTTTGGGTTTGGGTGGGGAAAAGGGCTCTGCACTCTCATGCCTGGGGTCTCTTTGTGTCACTGACACCGGCTGTCACCTTGTGAGGGTCGGTTTTCCAGCTGGAGGAATTGTCAGGAGATGAATTCCTCTGCCTCAGCCCCATCCAGTGCTTGGTGTCCGAGCAATATTGGAAGTCACATCCTATGGTCTGTATAAATCCTGCTTTGTGCCGTCTCCTGCAAAAAAAGTCAGATATAAATGTTTATTTAATGGAGAATTAGTCTGGAGACAACAGCAGAGCAGTGTGCTGCAGGAATATTTTGTAATACAGCATTTAAAAGGAGAGTGTAGTCAGTCTGTGGCAAAAAAAAAAAAAAATCAAGATTCAACTTTTATACTCTGGGTACTCTGCACTTCATTGACTACATTAAAAACCTCACATTTGGCTCTTACTTATATTAATCTCTTTCAGAATTCTCATCTTTTAGGGCTATCCAGGACAACTGTTGTGTTTTTCTTGTGTTTTAGCTGTTCTTTCTCTATCTTTTCTCTCTGGGAAGCTCTGGAATGCAGAGGGTTTGCACAGTGCCTAAAGAATTGGGATCCTGCTCTAGACTGAGTCTGTAGCTGCTTCTTAAATAATGCAATAATTTCAACTTGCCCCTGATAGTGATTACTGCTCTACATGGAAATATGTTTTTTTATTAAATGGACTCAAAAGAAATGTTTATTTTCTCCCCACACCACAGCTGTTTGAACCATTGTGTGTAAAGTAATTCATAAAACTGAATAACCATTTAAATATTTTTGGTAGTTCCTTAAAAATTGTATTCTAGAATTCTTCATAAATTTTTTTTGTATAACTGGCAAAACATTTCTGTAGGTTTTGTCACTTGTTGAAACTCTTTGAAAATAAGAAGTTTTTCTTTATAAAACCTGGTTCTATACTCAGCATGCTCGTGTAGCATTTTAATTGCTTCACCAAGATAAAGTAATCTCAGGTTAAAAAGTAGGAATAAAATCCTTAATGAAAATTATTCTACTCTTAGGCCCCAAACAATCCTTGCTAACGATGGGGGTCTCTTGTTTCCAGACTGCTGCTTCTAATTGATGTCATTTGATCTGATCTGTTTGCTGGGCACTGAGTGGCAACGGGAACATGAGATGGGTTTTGAAGGGGCTGTGTGAAAAAAATTTACTGCCAGGGGGGTGTCACTGCTCCTGGCTGTGGGGGAAATTCCTGTTGTGGGCAGACTCAAAAACTGGCTTTTAGTCCATTTTTGTTTGGCCCAGGTCTCATATCCCCAAATATTTGCTGTAAGTGGCAGAGGGACCAGGTGGGACACCCGAGTGTTCCCCTGCACTCAGGGATTCTGTGGGATCAGGGATTCCCTATCACCCCAATAATCCACATTTTATATACCAAGATAAGGGAAAATCTCCCCTTATCTTGGTATATAAAAAATCCTGACCACTTCCCCTGTTCCACAGTCCCATCTCTGTCTCCTAAGCTGTGTTTTCTCCTGGAGTTCACCATTGTTTTGCCAGCCCACCCCTCACAAAGCAGGGGTCACATCGACCCCACCTCTTTGCTGGTACAAGGAGGCTGCTAAATAATTCACGTGGCCAACTTGATTTCGGGGTCCACATTTGTTTTTTCCACTCTCCTAATCAAGATGCTCATTTAATTCTATTCCAGCACCTGTTCAGCAATTAACACCCTACAATTTGCATCTTACCCTGACATTTGCTATCTTTCCAATTAGTTTTTATATCAGTATAATTAGGTAGGGTTATTACAGTGCATCAAGCAGGGTCGAGGATATTCCCAAGCCTTTAAGCTCTTTCCCAGATTTGTTTAGGGAAGCCACTAAGGGTAAATGGTTGATTAGGATCACTGTTTTTCTTCTTCATTCAGATCAGGCGAAAACTGTTTCCCCATGTGGCCCATGAAAGATCAGGGAAATATGTCAGTCTATAAGAACTAATATTATGTAGTTCGTGACTTTTTGGGTGAATTTACAGGGGATTAGGGGTAAGGGTCAGGCTGTGCAGTCCCTTGCAGCAGTATTTACCAATAGCCTTCATGATGCTCTTGCTTTATGTTAAGCTGAGCAACTTGCAACAGTGATTTTAAATTTTAAAATCAATTTTTTTTTTCCGAGTTGACATGTGGTGAGTGAAAAATCCAAATTAGAGGGTGACCTGACCATATTGAACACTTGGCTTAATTGGTGAAGACTCTGGGAGTGAAATGACTACTCCTAACACCTTTTAATTTAAATTTCACAGAAGGAAGGTCTTGCTGTTCAGCTGTGATTGGTTTGGGCTGTGGGCTCCTTGAGTCAAAAATGGTCCTGCAGCCAATGTGGCAGGACATTGGACCTTCCTAAACTTGTTGAACTCCAGCTGAAGCCCCCTCAATACCCAGTGCTGACAGAAGGGAGGGTGCTCTGTGTGTGTGTGGGGAAGTGGGACATGAGGAGGGCAGATCTATAGTATAGATCAGAGGCCAGAGGATTTTTTTTTACCTCACACCACCCAGGTCTACATGTTCTCCTTTTTTTTTAAGGTTCAATTTGAAATCATCTCCCTGCAGCCCCCAAATTCCCCTGCATATCTCCTCATTCTGGAGGTGCACACAAAATCTGGTATTACCAAGAGGCAGCACTGCCCGTGGCAAGATTGCAGTGAAGGGTGGAATTGGAGTAAGATTCACATTGTGCTGGGGAAAGTGAAGAGCTGGATTAAAAAAAAACCCCAAAACTGACAGACTTCATGTCTGAATCTGGGTGTTTTTCTGAGATTTTCTGCAATGCACCTTAATGATGCTCTCCAGGCCTTGGCAGGAACCTGCTGGGGCCCCAAAGGAGGGATCAGCCCAGATCCCCCAGCCTGGGAAGGCTGGAGAGGAGCAGAGCTCTCCTGTGCTCTGTTGGTACAAGAAGTTCTAATGTCTGCAAGTATGCAATGGATTCACCCTTGCCCAGCTTTAATATTCTGTATTGTAATGAGCTTCACCTCTCCCTATTCTGTTGGGGTTTTTTAATCTCCAGTTGCTCTATATTGGTATCTGAACAGGCTTAGAAACACAGCAGGATGAGACACCCTGGGGAATTGGGGCAGCGAGGAAGAAGGGAGAGGTTGTTTCACGGAGTGGGAGGAAGGGGTTGGGTGTAAAGAAGGCAAAGCAGGACACAGAGATAATGGAATTCACTCCCTCTGCCAATGCACAGAACCAGCCTGGCTTGTCTCCCTCCTCAGTCTGTGAGAGCAGAATCTGACCCAAACCCCAAAGCATTCCCGTTTATTGTTTGGAACTTTGGGTCACACTGTACTGGTAGAAGTTATCTCCTCAAATTACTAGAGCTAAAAAGAAGAGCATCAAGAAAAAAGGGACAAATTTTTGTGAGGGTGAAAGCTCCACTTGGGGAGAGGAGAATTGACAGAAGCCCCTCGGTGGATGCTGTGCCCAGCAGATTTCAGAGCTGTGTGAGCAGGCAAAGCTGCTCACCTGTGCTGACAGGAACTGTGGGGTGTCCTTTTCCAAGGCTTTGTCTCAGCCAGGAGCCTTGTTCTTGGGCTGAGCTATCTGGATAAGAATGGCCTCTTTATACATTAAGTCCTACACATGAATGGCTGTAAATGTGCTCTGAGAAATGGGGATGCACAATTTGTATAAATCTGATTTAAAAGGAGGAAGAGTCTATATTGAGGAGACTTTTAATGAGATTTTTCAAGCTCTTCTGCTTAGCTGGATGCTCATCTAAGCTAAACCCAGAGCAGCAGAAACTTTCCCTGATGTTCAGCCCTGTAT
The DNA here is from genome assembly GCA_003676055.1 of Chloebia gouldiae. Classification (NCBI taxonomy): domain Eukaryota; kingdom Metazoa; phylum Chordata; class Aves; order Passeriformes; family Passeridae; genus Chloebia; species Chloebia gouldiae. Next base: position 452,041 of record QUSF01000095.1, on the reverse strand, counting down.
CTTCTGTTGAAATCTGGAGCCTGGGTGGAGGATGTACTGGGTAGGTGGGTGGAGGAGAAAGTCACCAAACAATTCCATTTAACATAACCATGCCCTGTGTTGTGCAGGATGATGTCATTGTCTGATCAACTTGTCTGCACTGCAATCTCATACTTCACCTTAATCTTAGTCTGAAATCTTAATAGATTTCAGCTTGGAATGCAAATGCACTTTGTCACTGGTAGGGAAACTGGGTGACACAGAGCCTGGTTACTGTGGGCCAGCAAGACTTTATAACCATCCATCATTTAAGAGTTCTAAAAGGCTACAGGAACTTCTAATGGCAGGAGGTCTTCTCATAGTGACATCAGGACAGGTTCTGGTGGCAGCACTGAAGGCTGAATTTTACCATTGCTGGTGGCAGACTGTGTCTTAACTTCTCTGAAGCTCACCTGCTTATTTATTCACCAAGGTTTTGGACATCAAAAGTTGAATCTTTAGCTCCCCCATCACTATTTAGATCTGATCTGCCATTCTGCCTAGGAGTTTAAACCAGTAATTATAATCCAAATCTAATGGCTGGATAAACCAGCCTAAAGGCAGCAGTTGTTATAGAAATCGCTGACTCTTAAGAACTTTAGAAAATGAAGCCCTCTCCAGCACACTGCTTTTGAATGTAAGGATTCTGTTCTAGATCATTCTGTCTAGCATACATAACATGAGTGACCTTGTTCCAGGAGACAGACTGAGATGCACTTTTATCAGTGTGCAAAGAGAAAATTTAACCTGCAGTGTCTAGAATGTGCTTGTGATGTCCTTCAGTTTTGGGCAGCTTTGTGAGTGGAATCAGAGTTATAAAATTTGGGTCTTTTCCATCTGGATTAGGTCATCCTGCACACTCCCTGGTGTGGTCCTGCCCAAGAATCTCTTGCTGTATTTTATTGTTCATCTCCTGCTTGAAGAGTTGCTTCCCTGAAGGCAGGTGTCCAACACTGGTGGGAGTTACATCCTCTGGCACAGGGATGTGTCAGACCCTTGATGTGCTGGAACAGGAGAAGAAAGAGCTCAATGAAGTAAATGAATAATCACATTAATGATGTTTGCTAAATCTCTCATCCAGTGCACCAGGCAGTGTAATTGCTTCAGAGGTTTGTGTGAAAGCCAGCAGGCTGATGGAGAAATATAAACAAAATTATTCCCTTCCCTTTACCCCAAACAAGAATTTAGCCACTAATAAGGGCTCTTTGTTTCCTAAAATCCTAAAAATAGAAGCATGATGTGTGAGCAGGCAAGGTTTGTGTGGGTAATCAGTACTGGCTGCACTGCCAACTGTATTGAATTTCCTCTGTTTGGAGGGATCTTCCAGGGCTTTTGCATTTGTGTTCATAGAAATGAAGTTTCTCTTCATGAACATCTGAATATTTGTGTTTGAGAACCAGCAGTGATCAGTTTTGAGCTGTTTTTCCAACTCCAGATTTAACAACATATTATTAAACTGAAATGATGCAAAACCCTTTTTTAATCTTTAAAAGCAAATTTGTGGGAAACAATAATAATAATAAAGGCTTACATGTTCAAAGCTGAAAGCAAAGTTTAAAGTGAGACGGGAATCCTACAGGTTAGGTACCATCAGGAGGGTGTTTGGCTTCTCAGTTTTTCTCCCGTAGATCTCTTTGGGTAAGCTCAGTGTTTGTAAGTTGTCAGGTACAGAAGGAAGTGGCTGCTGTTTGTAAATAAATAAATTTGTAGGATGAAAGGTCACGCAAAATATTTGGGAGTTGTGCAGCTGGCACTGGGCGCAGCTGCCAGGATTCCCTCCTCAAGGTGTTGCTGTGTTATTTTGGGGGATGTTTAGGGGGGAAAAGGACAGGGAAGGGGGAACCCGGTGAGTGTTTTCAGCCTGGAGCAGGTGACCAAATTGCTGAGCAGCTTCTGTGTTCTGTGCGAGGAGAAAAAACAACAACAAAAAACCAACCCAGTGTGCAGGGAGGGCTCTGCATTTTAACACCTTCCCTGCTAAGCAGGAGGCCGGCTCGGGGTGCTGAATTCCTGTCTGCGGAATAAAGCCGGGTGTTGTGCAGACCCGGGCAGCGCTTCGCAGGGATGGACTTTGGAAGGTTTTCTCCGGAGCAGCCGCAGCCACTAGGGAGCTGTCTTTAGCTCGGATTTCACAGTTTGCTCATCACACCAATAACAGCAGACACTCACGGGCTTTTTCTTCACGAGTTTGTCAAGTTGGGATGTATTTATAAGAGTTATGGCTCGACGATAATAATGTTACAGCTGCCTTTACCTGTTGAGATGGTTTCCTCACAGAGATCGGCTTTCTCGCCATTCCTGCGTGCTTCTCTCTGTGCTCGTCTCGTATCTTAAAAGGAAATTCAGATTGCTGAATTCTGTGGCTCTTCTCAGATTTGGGAGTTGGCCCTTTGAACAATAAGGGTGGAAATTACACCATCACTCCAGCCATTAAGAAAATCTATCCTGTTGGATATGAAGAGATGAAACAGCGCTGCTAATTCCAATGCAGGAAAATATATGGAATTATCAGAAAAGCAGAAGCCAAGGACTCCAGTTTTGATTAATATCTCATACACTTCCACTTAACAAAGTAATTTAATGTCTTTACTTCAATTTTAGCAGACCTGACTGCTTTGAATAGGAAGTCCTCAGTTAGATTCTATAAATAAGAGGGAGAAAACTGTGAAAGAAAAATAATAAAAAAAGTTAATATTTTTCAATTACAGCTCTGGTATGGGAAAACTGGGACTCGCATCTTTTGAGCCTGGTCTAGGTCATCACAAAAATCAGCCTGGCTTGTTACCAATGACATTTGGGATTGTTAAATCAGAGCTGTGGTACCGCAGCTAAAAATGCGAGTAAAGAAAGTCTGGAAATGTGCTGTGCAATCCCACCTGGAGCTTGCAGAAGGCTTGGAGCAGGTGGGAATGCTGTGGCAGAGGAGGCAGGATGTGATCTGAGGAGGAAGGATGTGGATGCACTGTGACTTCCCAGTGTAAAATGTCAACATCCAGTGCTTGGCTGTGGCTGGGAAGCCAGGGATGGATGTCAGGGATGTGCCTGCTCTCTCTTCCAAAGCAGAAATTACTCAGTCTGTCCCCTTGCTGCCAGACACCTGATGGGTTTAGGTCTGGAATGGAGAGGAAAGCTGGAAGCCAAGGGGAGCTAGAGGTAAATATCTGTTTAGATAGAAGGTGGCAGTGCTGGAAATTCAGTGGTGCCTTTCCTGCCTTTTAAACAAGGAAGGAAAATCCCTGAACTGAGCAAACACAAGCCTTATTTCTGCTCCATCAAAATACTCTCCCAGCTTTGGATCTCAGCCTGAAATTCATCCAGCTGGTATATCTCTGTATGGGAAATAGTCCAAATAGGACTGACAGGCAACTGGTGTCCAAATTTATTTTACCAGAGTAACGTAACCATAAATAAGTTTTTAAAAAAGTAATACAGTGTCAAGTTGGTTCAGAGAACATGATAGTGGTGGCTTTTCCTTATCAAACAGAAGATACAGCTTCCCTTACTGACCCTTTGGCTTCTAATTTGCACTTGTTTTCCTGAGGGAAGGAGGGTTTGTATCTGGTTCTGTAGCTGGAGCTGACACCAGAAATGATTCATTGGTCACAGCACCTCCTAAATTCTGTGCTTTGCTCAGGAAAAGCTGTGAGTTGCTCAGTGCTGCACTGGAGGCATCACTGTCCAGCTGGCGTTTGGGTTCATTCCCTGCAGGAGCCAAACAAGTCCAACACAGCCATGTCTGGCAAAAAAAAAAACCACTGGCAAACTGTGTGTTAATTAAACAGCTGATAAAGTTTCATTTGGTTCATTTTCCCTGCAATAAACCACTGGTTATGTGGGAATGGGAATGTTTTGTGAGCACAGCAGCAGGATTGGGGCTGAAATGGCTGTGCTGGCTGGGAGTGCAAAGCCACCCACACTCTGCTCAGTGACGGGAACAACAATCCCAGAGCCAAGGGATGAAGTCAGGAGGAAGTGGTGGGTTCTGCTGGTCAAATCTTTCACTGAATCTCTCTGGTTTCAGCATCTCTCTGCTCCAGCCGGCAGGAGAAAACTTCCACTCAGATGGTTGATAATTAAAAGGGGTTGGAAGCTCTTTGGAACTTTGTGTTTGCATAATAACCCTAAAAAGTAAGAGTGACAAAATTTTCCTCCCTTAGCAAGAAGCTCTTGGAAGTTGTAAGTGTATTTTCAATTATTATAGAGAAATAATAACATTTTTTCAACCAGTAAATGCCCAATAAAGGTGATGAAGTGTTGCACTACAATACTTCTTGAATCTTGAAAGAAGCATAACTAACAATGGAGATAATTTATTATGACTGTTTAAGATTATTTTTGGTAGATAGTTTGTTTTTTCCTCCAGATCCCCAGACACTTTTCAAAGATAAAGTTGCAGGATGTGGAATAGGATTGATTAGCAGTATTTCTGAATTATTTAAATTTATATCTTCCATAGTAATAAAAATATTTTTCAATTAATGTTTCCATTGTCAGCTTCACATTTTGGTGATCGTGTGCTAATTTCAGGATAATTTTCCTAGTAAGAACTACTTCCTTTGCAATTTTCAAATTGGGTTAATGGATTTTGCTTTTGAAAGCATAAAATAGCCACCTCCAAGTGCCCAAATTAATCTGTGACTGGGACTTCATTATGTGTTTGGAATATGAGTATGTGGAAAATGAGACTCTGTGATAAGGCTGATGTTTAGGGAAAGGTCCATAATCCTATCTTGAAAGGGTTAGAAAATTTTTGGTAGGAAGTTTGGACAATGTTGTTGTCTGAGCTCAGGCCTGAAGGTAGAAGAACAAACTGATGTTGCTTCAAGGTCTCTCTCAGTGCTGTTTTTAAAAGATTGAGGGTGGTGTAGCCTAAATTTGCTTCAAAAAACAACAACTCTGAGTGTTCCTGCCCTGGTAAGGGCACTCCTGGAAATCAAGATTTTTGGGATCCATCTGGCAGCCTGTGTTCCAGGCAAGGTATTCCCAGATGTTCCCAGATGTGTGGTAGTTTCATGCATGATTTTCTGTAAGGCAAACCATGTTTTTAGGCCGTGTCTTATCTCCTCTCCTCCCCCATCCTCATGTGGTTGTTCCTCCTCTGAGGTTAAGCTACAGACAGAGAGAATAAAATAATGAATGCAATGAGGAAAAGGAGCTGGGGTTTTCTTTTTAGCATTTTGGTTTTATTTCTTTCAAATGACACTTGAGGAGCTGGAGCCTGTCAAAGCTCTCTCCAAGGAGCAAGGTTTCTTTTGAGAGGAGAACCACGGGGAAATGCAGCAGCAACAACAAAAGTGCACCAGAATCCCTCGGACCTGGTTGTTCTCCAAAGAGCTCTGGCTGGCCTAATTTACACACCTTGCCTAATTCAGAGCACATGTCTCAGCTACAAGAGGCTTTCAGTAGACACGCTGCTGTCTTCCTCACAGTGGGCCTGCTGTGAGTTTGTCAGCAGTGCTGTTAACAATGACAAAGTAGTTCATCAGTGTATTTCTTTCTTTCTTTCTTTTTAACACCAATATCCCAGAGGCAGCAAAAAAAAAAAATAAAAATCTCCTGTGTTGTTCCTGTGCTGTAGCCTTAGGGGGAAACTCAGCAGTAATAGAGCTGCTGCTGGGTGCTGAAAGCCTGTTCTTTAATCAAGGAATTGGCAGTTTGTCCCTTAATATCCCTGTCTGTGGGTCGTTCTTGTATCCAGGTGGGATTCCCTGGGCTGCTGGTTGTGTTGGCACGGAGCTCACAAATGCTGCTGGGCCAAGGGCTGCCCAGGCTGGGAGATGAAATGCATTCCAGGCAGAACCACCTGTGCTCCTGCATCGTGATTTTCCATCTCTGCTGGGCTTGGAAGGGTCCAGCAGTTGGGCCTGAGCCTGTTCTGTGTCTTCTGTGTGGAGCACAACCAAGTTAGCAAATACTCATGGAGCCAGGAAGGCTTGGAAATGTGATGTGGAGAGATGTCTGAGCTGGCTCTGCAGGAAATCCAGCTGGATGATTCCATTTCCTGGTGATTTCCATGCCACTGCCATACCCTGAATGCCACTTTATAATCCAAAAATCACCACTTGCACTTACCCATGGACCTCTAATCTGTCCCAAAATGACCACTTGCAGTTTTCCATGGTCCTTTAATATGCCCCAAAATCATAATTTCTCCGTGGACTTTTAAGCTGCCTCCGTGGGTCTGATCGGAATGGCATAAAAATCTGTTGAAATTAAAGAATGATAACCCAACAACAAAATCAAATGCAACTGGTGAAAATTTCTGGAAGCTTCTGGAAGTCCTTTTAGGAGTAGATTCTGGAAATAGATGCAGTGGGAGAGAGCAGATAAAGAGCAAATAGGAGTGGATGAGCCAGTCCAGAGCTGGGGGCCATGGATTTCACCTTGTTTCAGAATGGAAGTGTTATCTAAGATTTATCTTCTCCTCAGTCTCCACTGAACCCAGGAGACCCCAGGTACTGACCCTGAGGACTTGGCACCCACTAGAAAGTTTATGGTCAATAAAAAAATGAATTCCACAGTTTTCATGCTGATTTTATGAATTTCTTAATAGTCCTCAGTCTTCAGCTGCCTGGTGGGAGTTTTTGAGTGGGGGTATCTGTACTGGGGTTTGGAATGGGTAGACTGGGAACTTTTAGCTGATAAAGGAGCCTTCCCCTCTCCCCCTCCCCACAGCTCAAGGAGCTTGGTCTGACTCATGTCTGGCGTCCACAACATGTGGTAAGAGTTAAGAGAAAGGAAAAAAAGAGAAAAAAAAAAAGTGGGGGAAGGGTAGGATGAGAGGGTCCCACTGAATTTTGTAAGAGTCCTTAGAATTTATGCTGAAATCCTACATGGAAAGGGTACACAAAAACACACAAAATGTTTCTGCAAGTTGAGAGCCAAGAGATGTCAAATGTGGATGGAAGTGTTCAGAAAAGACACAGGGCTTGCAGGTAAAAATAAAAAATGAAGAGGTGTTAAAATGAACATGAAGTTAGACCCTGTGCTTGGTGGAAATAGTCCTAAAGCTGTTGAATTTCCACTCCATTGGAAACCATCTGGGGGACTTTTCTTCTCCCAGAGAATGTTTGGGAAGAACTGGTGGAACTTGCCTTTGGCTGCAGTGCTGGGTGAGTGTTTAAGGAAATAAAATGGATGCTGTTCAAGCCAAAGTTGCAGAATCCATGTTCCCTTAATCCCATCTGTATCTTTGTGGTCCCCATGGAAGGTGGTTTGGAATAATTTCTGAGTGAAAAGATGTGTTCAAGACAAGATTTGTAGAGCTCAGCTGCAGAAGTCTCAGGCCTGGGTTTGCTTCATGCCCAGCCTTCCCACTGCCTTGATTCCAAATTGTGGGAATTGCTCTTGAGTCAGGTCTTAGTGAGATCCTACAGGGTGAGTCTGTGTTTCCCTGGAATATCTTAAGGCCACATTTGTTGTGTTACCTCTGTGTGGGCTTTTTGCCTGCCTCTGCACTAATTTGTTGACACAAGAATAGAACCATATTTTCAAGCAGCATCTGCTTGTCTTTCTTCCATGAGTTCTGCATATTTTCTGCTCTGTTTTTCCAAAAGCTGCTGGGCATACATCCAATAACCTCTCCCCAGCTCTTCCAAAAGTTTATTCCTGCAATTGCCCAAGGGCCTGAATAAGGATGAGAAAAAAAATAGGTTATCTGCATGTGAATGATTGATTGATTGACTGATTGATTGGTTGATTGTAAGAGTGAAATAAAATTAGAAAAGCTAAGCCCTCCCTCACCAGGAAAATGTGTGATCCATGGAGTCTACAGCCATGGAATTTTAAAAGCAACGCCTTGGGGTGTAGTTTGAGCAGTACCATAAAAACAGTTTGAAATCTGCTCACTTAGGGCTTTGATTTGTGTTTATTTACAGTCCATTAGCTCAGATGGTGCCTCTTCTCCACTGCAGAGCTGGTGGAGTGAATCACAGAACCCCGGAATGGTTTTGGTTGAGAGGGCCCTTAAAGCCCATCCAGTGCCCCCCCTGCCAGGGCAGGGACACCTCCCACTCTCCCAGGCTGCTCCAAGTCCCATCCAGCCTGGCCTTGGGCACTGCCAGGGATTCAGAGGCTGCCAGAGCCAACAAACGTGCCTGAATTTCACTCACATTATGGACAAAGATGGAGCTCAAATGCAGCTCAGCTGGGTTTAAGCAAAGCTTAGTTCCTTCTACAGGAAGGGAAATGCTGTTTGTTTGCCCTCTGCTGCTCTGCTCTGCCCCCAAAAATCAGAATGAGGAACTGCTGAGGGCAGAAACTCCTTTCAACCCTCCCAGGTGGGTGTGTGATGACATCTCTCAGCTCTTCCTGGTGCCAGTCTAGTGATAAAAACCAACTGAGCAACAGATGAAGTGAGTAGAGGATGAACTTGTGGACCACCCTTGTGCTCCACAAGCTGTGAACGTGGATCATCAGCTCGTCTGGAAATGAGATGAACTTGTCATGCAGTGCCAGATACAGCTCTTAATTGCCCTGTTGTAATGCGCTTATTCCTTTGCTCATAGTTTGAGTTATTTCTTTGTTAACCTTTACACAGCCAATAACAAATTAAACATCATTATCTGAGTTTAAAATGGGCTGTAAATCTCGAAGCTCTGCTTGGTTCTCAGGTGCTTACAACGAGGGAGCAATAAAAGGACATTTAATGACACTCCCAAACAAAATGTGGGAAGTGTTATAAGCAAAAGGGAGGAAAACAGGGCAGTTCTGAATTGTCTGTGGGAAGATTGGTTTGCATAAATGATCGATGAGAGCATGGTGCTGGTCAAAGTGGGGAGCTTTTAAAGTTGTGGGGAGGTAACGTGGTTCCAATGCTCTGAATGGTTTTGATTATGCAAAATTAAAGGCCTTTAGGAACATTTAACACAGAATCACCCAAATAACTGCCTGCCTCATCCCTGGAAGTGTCCACAGCCAGGCTGGATGGAGCTTGCAGCAACCTGGGCTAGTGGAAAGTGTCCCTGCCCGTGGCAAGGTGTGGAATGAGATGAGTTTTAAAGTCCCTTCCAACCCAAACCCTTCTGGTATTCTCTGAAATGCTGGATGTGGGCTAAACATTCCTGTGCTTGCAGACTGGGAGGTGGTAGAAGAAGGGTGGGGATGAGTTTGGAAGGTGATTTCTCTCTTGTGTAGGGAGAATGTTTCCTGCTCAGACCATTGTGCCCAAGCTGTGCCCAATCCCCACCTTGTATCCCGCCCAGAGCACTGAATGCCACGTCCAGGCTTCCTCAGATTCCTCCAGGCATGGGCACTCCACAAGATTCCCCTTCTCCTCTCCCCTGCAAAAAATACCTGTAAAACACCCCAGAAATCACTTGAAAACGATTGAGTGACAGAGAACCTTGGTGGGACATTGAATTTGTCTGGCTGTGGCCTCTCCTGTCCCCAATAATTCCGAATAAACAAGGACCAGCCACCATCTGGTTTCTCTCAGTGTTTCACTCACTCACTACCTCTGGGAACACGAGGGTGAACAGAGGTTTGGTGCATTCTGGGGTTGCAGGGCAGGTGTCTGTGTGATTGTGCACCAGCTAGATATTTTTTATTTGTTTGGAGCACATCCCTTACGGTTTTTGGCCAGTCAGCAAAACCTTTTGGTCGTTGTCTTCATTGTACCTCAGGGGTGGGCACCTGGAACGTGGTCTGTGCTGGGAGGCTCCCAGTTCCCATCATCTCCAGCCCTGCTTATCCACAGGAACCTGCTTTCCTCTGGGATCATGGAGAAGTGGGATTTATCTTTTATATGCAATCACCTGAAGAGAGTTTTCAATGGGATTTAATGAGACAATCTGCCCAAGTTGAGGATGGGGGGCTGTGTGAGGAAAAGGTCTTTCTAGCTGAATTTATTTCTTGGTGTTTTAATTTATTTTAAAATTGATTACAATTGCTAATTGTAATTTATTCCTCTTGGGGTGTCAAGTCTGTCCTACTGCCATCTGACATAACCCAACAGAAATGGGAGTTTCCTTCCTGCAGCACAGAATTACTTTGGTTTCAGGCACAGAAATTTTCTCACCAAAGGGAAAAATCCATTCACAGAAGAAGAGCTGGGCTGGTGCAGATGTGACAGAAAAGCAAACACAGATTTGCAATATTTTAACAAAATATCTTCACAGATATTTATGCCCCATCCCTGGAAGTATCCAAGGCCAGGTTGGACAGGCTTGAGAAACCTGGGATAGTGGAGGATGATTTTAAAGTCCCTTCTGACCACCTAAACCATTCAATGATTGTATAATTTATATATAATGACAAAATGCTGTTACTTTTATTACTTTGTAACAAAATACTCTTACTTTTCTTGTTGCCTTGATTGCTCACTGGCACAGCCAGCTGTGAGTGGGATCAGGGTTTTGAGGATCTGGGGTTGGTTCCCTTGGCCAGGTTGGGGCTCTGTGGCTGGGAATGGAACCTGGCATTTCTGAGTTATAATATTTTCCTTCAACCACCTCACTGTGGCATCTTCTCCCTTGTACTTCACCCTCGAGGTAGCAGCTGTAAATCAGAATTAATGCTAAGCCTGTTCTGCCTGCTGTGGAACTGTGTTGCTGCTGAGCTGCAGCCAAATTATAAATCTGTACAGAGCCCCAGAAACTGAATCTTGAATCTTTTCTTCGTGCAATTCCAGGATCAGACATCAGGAACAATCTTGCCTGGGGCATTTCCAGGCTGTGCATGTACCACGTTTGTACTGCAAAGGGAAACCCCACCAGCTCCCACCCCACCTCCTGATGGGTCAAGTTGGCTGACTTGGTGGAGGACAGATTTCAAGCAGACTGGATCTTTTCCTTACCTTTCCAGAAGACCACAGTGTGTTAAACCCTATTTTATTTCTGTTTTATGATGAAAATGCATTGTGGCATTACAGTACCGTGACAGTTTGTTTTGAAAGGGGAATTGTTGGCCCTGATGTCCTTGGGGCAGATCCTGTTTTGGGATCATCCCATTCTACCTGTGATTCCTGATGAGGTTCTTCACTGACATTTGTCCTCTGTCCTGTGACCTATACAAGGCTCTAATTCCTACTTGGATGTATTCCTTCTGTCATAATTTCTTTAAAACCTGTGACAGAAGGTGTTGTGTGCTGGGCTTGTCTTGGGAAGAGAATTAGAAACTGTTTTTCTTTCTGTTTTCTGCTCTTGGTGGCTTTGGCTTCCACCAGTCTAAGCCAAAGGTGACAAAAATGTGGGGAGAGGCCAGACCTGGGGTTGCTCCTTGCTGAGGTCTGGACAGCTCGTCTGACCTCCTGCAGCTCTGTAGCAAACATTTGTTGGGTTGTGCCTACAGACAGGACTTTTATTGATTTAATTTAAAAAATTTATTTCTTTGTAAATGTGCTCATTCAGCTTTTTAAATGTTTAACACCTGTTGCCTCTTATTGCGGCTTGAACTGGAAATGCTTTTAGAATATATATTAAAAAATCAGTTAGTTTTTGAGCTTTGTGCTGTCTAATAAGATGGAGTTTGCTTTTTTACCTGGAACAAACCCACAGAGAGGTTGCTGTGGTTTGGAGATGAGTGAGGAGACCTGAACATCTGAGCCCCGATGTCCCTTTGAGGGGCAGGAGCAGCTTTTGGAGAGGCTCCTCGGTGCTGCCCTGTCTATTTTTGCACTTGGAGAGACTTTGGGAAGTTTATGTTGCTCGGGGAGGGGCAGCAGGACCTGGAGGAGAAGGACCCGGGGTGTCATTAGAGGTGTCAGAGGTCGGCGATCCCAGAATTGACACGTTTGACCCATTTCCCTGCCCCGGAGGGAATTCCCGATGGGACAGCACAGGGGGTTTGGAGCTGCATCCCGGCCCTGCCCTCCCCTGAGGGGGGAAATTCGGTATTTACAGCCCTTCTCTCCAACAAGGTCTATGGCACCTCGGGGACCCATTGGGGAAAGAATGCTGATTCCCTTTATGAATTTTTGATGGGGGAGGAGGAGCAAAGGAGGCCACAGGGGGAACTTGTGAAATGTTAATATTTTTTTTTTCTTTTTTTAGTGGTGCTGTGAACATCCCCTCTGATTATGTTTGCTAGGATAAACTTCCCTGAATGTCCCTTCTCTTCAATTCCCCCTTTCCTGCCTGCAAAGCAAGAAACGGTAGCCAGAAACTCTCATTTCCATTCCACAACATCAGTAATGACAGAATTTTCAGCTGCTGTCCTCCTCCAAAAAATCAAGATGCTCAGTAAACAGGATATTTTCCTTGAATATGCTCTAAATGAGCCTCCTTTGTTCAGCTTTATTTTGGTGGTCCATGGGGGTGGCACTTCTGGGACTGGGAGTGTCTGAATGTGCTTCATTACTGAGGAGGAAATGAAGGGTTTGCTTTTATTAGAGTGTATGAATGCACATTACTCAGCTGTCATTTTTCTTCTTCCCGTCATCAACACAAACAAATGTTCACCCCTGCCTTCTTTTTGCAGGTGAAATGTTCCCCCTTAATCACAGAGAGGGTCTTGAGGGGTTTTTTGTGAGGTGTTTTTTTGGGTGCATTTCCTTTTTTCTTATCTGCAATTTAATCAAAGCTCTGCAGAAGTAAATCTGATTTTGTGCCTTTCTCTGTCAGTTTTGGTTTTGTATTTAATTATAACTTTCTTTGGCTCAGAGTGATGCAAGGTCTCTGTTGTAACAACGAGGAGCCAGTCGTGCTTAATTTTTGTAAGGGTCCATCAGACAAGGCTTAACAGGGCAAATGGATCCAAAGTTCCATTGATAAGAAAACAGATGTGGTGAAAGAAGAGAATTGATCACACAAGTGTTCAGATAGTGATTTTGGGGGGAAGAATATCGTTGATTTTTAGATGAAAAATGTGTGCATCACAAAGGAGGTTTGACTTGATTGTCCAGAGGCGCCATATCCTCGTAGAGGAGTGGATGAAATAAATGCTGTATTCCTGATTCTGGGAGCAGCTGAGTGGCCAGGACACGTTTCCCCCCACCTTCCTCTCACCTTGGGGATTTCAGAGGGTGGCTTTGGCTGGGACCTGCTGCTGCTGCAGCACAATCAGCACCCCCAGAGCCACGGGCTCCGTGCTCAGCTGAAATCAGGGCGATTTCACACTACAGCCTTCAGGCCAAATATTGATGCACTCCTCTCCCTCCTGTGAAAACAAGGATGTGTGATAGATGGCACTGCAAGATGCAGGGCCAGGACCAAGTTTTAGGAACAGGCACAGCAGCATCTCCTCTGCTCCCTGTGAGGCTGCAGGGATGCTGGACGTGCTTGGCTCTGTCCCCCCTCCTGCAATCCCTACACCTGCCTTGGCTCCACGTTCAGTCTGAGGGTAGTTTGGGCTCTGTAAATTGTATTTCCCCCTCTCCCTGCCTGTTCTGAGGGCACCGTGTCAGGCAGGGCAGTTTGTGTGATTTTGGGTGCAGCAGGTGGGCAGGCAGAGCTGGTTTCTAACAGCACAGCTCACCTGGGGAATTCCTGACTGTGGTTTCACTGGGGCCTGAGCACTTTGGATGGCACAAAACTCTTCATGGTACAATACAAATGTTACATCAAGTGAAAAGGAAAAAGAAGTTCTCTCCTCCCCATTTGGAGCTGGCTGCTCACTCTGGTTTAATTTGTGTTCTGCTTTCACTCACATTCTACCTCTTCCTACCTTGAATTAGGGTTTTGTGTGTGCTCCTCTTTCTGTCCCCAGAACCTTTATCCACTTTTTTCTTTGTTTAACGAGAATCAGAGCTGCCTTCCACGAGCTGTGAAGCCTCTGAGATGATGAAAAATGATGTTACAGAGCATTCTGTTAAAAGCTTTGCATGATGGGCTGTGTTGAGCCTCCTCCCCAGTGCAAGGTGATACAAACACTGCTCTGATCCATCAGGAAACTCCAAATGCAAGTCGGATGTTGAGATTTTGAGATTATTACTGAGATTTTGATATTATTATGGGCTTTTTACTCTGGTAAAAATGCAACATGGGCCATGTTTTGCTTTTCATATTGATTGATTCCCAAAACAACGAAAGCAGAGGCAATTCCCAATGTAGCCTCGATGCTGGAGACATTGAAAACGTGTTTAGCTTTGTTCTGCTGAGGGGAATCAACCAGGGCCTGGCCTTTGGGGGTCTTGCTCTGTTAGATCAGGAAAGTGGGAATCAGAGCTATTGGTGTCCTGCCCTGCCCTGAGGGGTGGAGATTGTCAAGAAAAGGGCATCAGGGAATACAGAAGGTCTGTTCTGTTTTTGACTTCAGAGGAGTAAAAAAAAAAAAAACAAAGAAAAAGAAAGAAAAGAGAGAGAAAGAAAGAGGTCTGGATCTTTGCCTTGGATTTCCCATCTGTCCCCATCTGAAAGATTAAGATACTTTCTCTGCTTCCCATCAGGGTGTAAAACTTAATGGATTAGATTGACTGCTTTTTGATGGCACCTGTTAGGTACTGTATTTTCAAGCCTGGTGGATGCTGTGTTCCCTTCTGTGAAATCTTTATCCTCATTGCTTTTTGCAAAGTCAGGAAAACTTTATTTTTGAGTTCATTTTCTCTTCTCAGACTGGTCCTCCATAATTTGATTTTGTTTCAATGTTTTCCTTCTTGAAATCAATCCTCAGATATTTTTCCTTTGTCGTGTTTCTTGTGCTTCCTGTGTCCCTTCATGGTCGATGCTTTGCAGCAGGCTTGAAAGGTAAATTTGACTTTTATTCTGATAATGATGTCAGATTATTTTCCAAGAAGCTTTAGTGCTCCATTAGCTTCAAGAATCACAGGCTCAAGGTGAATCTTAATTTCATAATTCCTTTTGCTGCCCCAGACCCATTTCTTACCTCTTCCCTATTGTTGCCCATTCCAGACCTCTTTATGAGGGTTTTTTTTTCCCTGTTCCCAAGTTGTTAAAAACTTTTGAGAACTTAAAAAAGATCACCCAGACTCTTCTATAAAATCACCTTTAACACTAACTTTTGTGATGATCCACTTTGTCATCTTGGTTGACTTTGCCTTCCTTCTTTCTTCTGGATTGTGTTGCAGTTTGTGTAGGAAACCCAACGGACCGGCAGTGTTTGTGCAGGACATTGCCAAACTCACCGAAACTTCTGCCAGTTCTTTGCAAATATTTGTTTCCTTGCGTGGAAGTCTTATTGGGAACAGTTCTATGGATGTGGAAAGCTTCTATCATCAGGAGGGCCAGGGACAGCAGCTCTTCTACTTTGTTATAGCAGCAGCATATAAAATGCCTTCACACAAATGTGTTAAAAGGAGGCTGTTAGGACTTCTTAAATAAAGCCTCCAATATAGTTAGAGTGAAGGAGGCTGTTAAAAACATTCATTCCCATCTTGATGAAAGTGAGCTAATGCAAACATTGGTACAACCCCTTCTGTCACACAAACAGAGAGTCCTGAGAACCCCTGTAGGAACCTCCCCATCCCCACAAACGTCCAGCCGAGAGCCAGCATTTCACAGGAGCCTTGCTCACCATAATAAAAGCAAATTAGCCAGGCAAATACCACAGGCATCTGTCAGTAGAATCCCTGATCTATTTTGAGCAACTTGGAGCATCTTGGTTCCCAACAGTCATCTTGACATGTGGCTGCACCGTAAATTGCTTGGGGAAAAAGGCAGGCATTTTGTAGTCATAAAAGAAAAGGTTTCCTGCTGCTGCTGGGAAGGGTTTGCTGCACCCTGTGCTCCATTTCCATGCTCCTGCAGCAGCTCTGTCCTGGTGGACTTTGGTAAATTTTACCTATGTGGCCACTGCCTTTGTGCTATAAGTAATGCCACCGTTTATATGATCCACCCCGTCATCGCACTCGGATTAAATCATAAGAAAACAGAGCTTTACCCCTCAGAGCAAAGAGTGTGGGCACGAAAGGTGAATGAAAAGTGGCAAAGAGCAAACTTAGAATCCTGTGTTGCTAGGGAGCAACTAGGATTCATTTGTGAAGGCAATAACATGAATGCTCCAGATGTGTGTCTCGGCACTGAACAAAGCATTTGCCACTTTGAAATCCATCCAGTCACTTATCAGAAAACTGCGCTTGTGTATACTGGTACAGGTTGTGTGTGCTGGAGAACAGCTGCAGGTAAACAGCTTTGCTGGCATGTCTGTCTGTCTGCCTTCAGTGCTCCTTTCAAGGAGTGCAACTCCTTACCCTGCTTTCCATGGCATGGCAAGACTTCAGTGACGCTTGTGATGTGACAATGGACTTTGCTGGGGTTTGTGTTGTTTCATCTGCTCCTTCTCAAGTGACAAAGGTCATTTTTCTGAAGTGACCAGGAAAAGGGCAGGTCAATGGGGATGAGAGGAGAGAGGCAGATTCACTCCTGGTTCCTCTCCTGATTGTTTCTGGTGGCTTCAGTGCTGGGACCTTGGCAACTCCTACATCGATTTGACATTCAGTTTCCAAAGCAAGAAAAAAAATCCCCTTTCCTATGCTAGCACTTAGGAAATCCTTCATAATCTTAACAAAACTGGTAGCAAAGTACTCATCCAACTAGGGAGCAAGAAAATTCTTCAAGTTTGATCCTGTTTGGTGTGGTGGCAGTGAGGCATCGAGCAAAACCAGACACCTGCCCTGCTTCCCCAGCCCCTCACGAGGGGTTTGTGTCCCTTCTACCCCCTCCTCCTGTTCTACAGGAATTATAAATTATTATAGCTGCAGAAGTTAATTGCAGAAATTGCTGGTGGGTGACAGGAAAGCACTGCCTGTGTCCTTACACCAGTCCCTGCGTGTTGTATTAATTGATTGCAGAGAAAAATTGTATTCCAGTGGTCATCAGAGGACAGTACTTGTTCTGCTGGGACCCTTAATTTTAGCTGGTGTGGAAGAGGAAAAAAGGAATGCAGTTAAGACTTAATGCTTAAAAGTGGCCTGCTTTCAGTTGTGAATTTTGCCACGATCTTCCTTGGTGACTTGGGGTTACTAATTTCCACAAAAACTTGGTTTTCCTGTCCAGGAAATGGTTTTTGTAGCACTTTCTTACAAATCCTCCGTGTCTGAGATTCTGGGGTTCAGTACTCACAGTGTTACATGTATGAGGAAGATCCTAAATGGGTTTGAAAGTTGATGATTTAGTGCAAATATTTCCCACAGTTTGCTTTGAAAAGGATTCAGTGGCTGGGACGCTGCTCCTGCCCTGTTGGGCAATTATTTTGGAGGAGCTGTTGCTGTTCAGGATCTCATCTCTTTCCACTGTAACTCCTTGTGAGTAAACAGAGAGTATTGACTGTTGCTGGTGGTTATCCCTGAGTTACTGCTCTGGGTTGTTTTGTTCAGCTCCAGCTTTGGAAATGCCTTTTTTCTCTATTCCCTAATTGGTTATCAGTCAGAAAACAACCCAGCCTTGGGAACATGAGATTTTAATGTGCAGTGAAAAAGTACCTTGAGACTGAAGCCTGTCACTAGAACTCATCTGGAATTGCTTACCATGGAGTAAATTTACTAGAAGCTGTGCTTAATACTGGAGTTTAAAAGGTGGCACCTAAAGAAATCCTCTTAATGTCTCAACAAGCTGATGTTGACAAGTTCTTTGCATTAAGGACTTATGGCAAAGTCCAAATCCTTCCTCGGTGTGTTAGACAAATAATTATAGGGAATTTTTATCTGGATTCCTTGCTCTGAGGTATCCATTCATAAAATATTTACAGTAACTGTAGGGAAAGCAACAATCAGGTTTTTTCTTCCTTTCTTTTTCTTCTCTCTTCTCAGAACTGTAGGAATGAAACCTAAGCTTTAAATTTTTAGCAGAGACATTTCCTAGGAGAAATTCAATTTTTTTTCCCCCCTGTAAACTTTAATAAATGCAAGAAAATATGGCAAATCATACCCAAGTAATCACTGTGCTCAGAGGGTATTTTTTTGCATTCCCACTTTGTGTCATTTTCCAAAGTCCCATGCCCAGAATGTCATGAGAGGTCCTAAAGATGTCAAGTGACCACTCAGCACCTACTGGGGCCCACAAACCTTTATGGAAGTCAGCAAGTTCAGCTTTTGGTTGGGCTTTAAGAGCAGCCTGTGATGGGAGATTGCCAAATTGGCCAAATTATCCTGATTTTGAGTCCAGAGTGGAGAAATAACATGGAAAAAGTGCCTGTGGTTTGGAGGAGCTCTGTGCAATAATGATTTAACCATTTTAACCACATCCTCTTTAAAAAAAAAAATTAATTTCTTTGTATGAAGTGTGTGATGCAATATTTCATCTCCTGAACATCTCCATCAGAATCACAAATTACTCAAAATTTGTATTATTTAAAAATGTATGCATGGTTGTCTATTTTTAAATTGCATATTGGTTTAAACATTATTTAATACTCTTGTAAAGATTTAAGCCAGTAGCATCAATTAATTTTCTGGCTTTAGATTTTTACTTTTCATTGGTAGCTACATAAACTCTGACAGACATTCCTGAGAAACCATTACTATTTAAATACAATTCCATGGCTTGTTGGTGTTTTTCAAATACACATTAAATTTGTATGGTGCCTAATTCTCTGTTTTGAAAAATAACATTGAAGTGAAGTAGTTGAATGCTTAGGGTGCTTTTTAATTATTTTGTGATAAAAGTAGCAACATATTTTGAAAACTACTATTTAGATAAATATAAAAACATGCATTGGGTGCCTCTTCTCAGTTATTTTGCATTGGAAGTTTAAATGCAGATAGAGATGGAATATTTAAATCACATGATTTAATTAGGGAACATATTGAATGAACACACAACTACATGTGTAATGAATGGAAACACTGAATCTGATCTGGATTCTTAGTTGAGGTATGCAAACAATTCCTTGGGAAAAAAAAAAAAAAAGGAGGAAAATTTGCTCTCCTACCTATTTGCTAATTTTTTTTTATTATTTTCCCCAGCAAATTATTTTGCTACTTAATTTATCAAGCAAATGGTGTTAGTTTATAGCCAGGAGTGAGGGGGTCAATATGAAAAATTACAATAATAGTAATGATGATGATGATGATGTTGTTGTTGTTGATGATGATGATGATGATGATGATGATGATGATGATGATGATGATGATGATGTTGGACTTGGTGGTTTGGATTTTTCACAGAACCAGAGTCCATGTTTGGATTTCCCAGACATGGGTGTCTTTGTTCCAGGTGTTTTCAGAGAAAAGGCCTTTCCTGTCTCAGGGCCCTTCCAAGAGTTGCTAATTTCACATGATATAAACCCACAAAAAATGAAGAAATTCTCCCAGAAGTGCCACTTTGGCCTGGAATTATTACTTCGAGCTGGATGTAAACTTCCATTTGTATTTTTTGGGGGGGGTTAGATGTTGGGGTATGACTTAAAAGAATGAAAGCACTGAGGGAAGGGGTCATCCCCAATTAATCTTGTGCCTCTGGTTTCCCACTGCCCGTGGCTGTGGCCGTTCCTCTCCCCCAGTGGCAGCTCCATAACGAGGGGGGAGGCACAGCCAGGAGCTTGATTGTTCTGGATGAACTCTCAGCCATCCACTGGGAATTCTGGTGCCTTGACCTCCCTGACCCTCAAAGTGCTGAGTGTGGAAAATGGGAAGTCTCCACGGACCTCAATATGCACAAGATGTCAGAAAAAATGCAGTTCTTGGAAAACTGTACCTTTTTTTTTTTTTTTTTTTTAAAAACATTGCATCATTGTGCTAATATTACAAGTTTTCCTCCTTTTTGTTTGGTTTTGTCCCCAATTGCATGTTTGGGGGTTTTTGATGTTGTTGTTTTGTATCCCTTCAGTGATGTTCATGTTTTTATTGCATTTTTGGGTGTTTGCAGCTGTTTCAAGAGATGGGGAAAAAAAAAAAGTGAGAGAGGATTTTTAAACACATTTACATTGCAGAATTGTGTTGTGCTCCTTCTCCTGCCTCCAGCACAGGGCTGGGATCTCTTTTAATAATCTCTTCCCCACATTCAGCCAAAAAATCTCTGCTGAACTTGAGTAAACTTCCTACAGCTCCTTTTGGGCTCATTAAGGGGCTGAGCTATATTTCAATTTTGATATTTGGGTGTTTCCTCAGCAACAGTTTTTTTTTTGGTTTTGTTTTTTTTTTTATCAGCACACGGGGCAGGTTATGGATCCTTCACGTGCTGCTCTGAACTCCCAGGGATTTTTTTGGGATGGGGGAGCCCGGGACAAGAACGGGGCTGATTGCAGAGGGGCTGCTTGGCACTGATATTGCAATTTCTGGGTTCATAAGAGCTTCCAGATCCTTCCAGCCAACAGCCAGAGATGTGTATGGTGAGCAGACAACTTGCAGAAAGTTTAGTCAACGGTTCAAGATTTCAGTTCCCGAGCCAAGGTTTAATATTTTTCCCCTCCCCCTCCTCTTTAGAGGACAGAAGGGTGTATTTGATTTACAGTTTCTATAGTGCACTTCTTCAGGGCTTGGGTTTGTGTTTTTCTTGGGTTTTTTTTTAATCTAATTATACATTTTTTTTTAATGAACACACCTGCCCTCCCTCTTAGTTCATGGCAAGTGCATTGTCCCCTTTTCCCCAACGTGATCCATAATGCTGGGCATTATGGATTTAAGAGTTTGAGAATAAAAGTTCAAATTAACTTTTCACTATCTGTGCTTTGGTTTCTGTATCTTGAAGGAAAACCCCCAGATGTTTAGGAGGAACTGAGGCTGGATTTTGAAGGAGTTTAAATGATTTGCTGCTGCAAATGAGCCCCTTATCTCAGCACAGATGCTGAGGCAGCAGCCAGGCCAGTCATTGTTCTGGATTTGCAAAATTATTATTTATCAACATTGCCTGGCTCTTGATGGGATTTCATTACTAGAGCACCTTAATAGAGAAGGTGCACTGGCTTTTTAATTCGAATACTCTTGACATGGATGATGGGGTTTGGTATTTTTTAAGATGCTGTTCTTGGTGAGGTGTAATCGTTTAGACATGCCAAAAAAATCTTAATTGACAGAAGAAATCAGCAGACATAACTAAAACAGTTAAAAATATATGTACTGTATATGCCGAATTCTGATCTTTTACTGTTGAAATAGGAATAATTCTTACTGGGTCTGGTCTGCTACTTGAAAATAAAAATATAGAAGGATGTGGTAGAGTAACACCTTTTTAAGGGATACAGGAAAAACAAAAGGGCTTCTTTCTTTACCATGGTCACTTTAGACTTTTGTAAAAGTTTAAATCAAAACTGCCTCTGTTTTTCAGCCACTTCAGTATTGTCAAAGCAACGAAGCCCTAACAGAGAAATAATCAGGTTTATTGTGCTCCACTAGAAAAATAAGAAAATACATTCAGTACTATATCAAATGAGCCTTAAAAAAAAAAAAATTGAATTCTTAATTCCTGCAGACTAAGTCCTTATTTACCTGAGAGACCAAACATCTCCATGGGTAGTTTTCTGGTCTTCAAGGTAAATAATGAACCCTTTAGAGAAGTGCTTACTTAACATCCTTAAATGCTGAGCCTCCCGGCTCCCTGGCGTACATTTTGTGTTTTATGAGGCTGGTAAGAACTGAACACACAAACCAACATTTAAATGACATAGGGAGGGTTATGAGAGTGTCCTTGCACTCCCATCTGTGCACAAGTGGGCCTGAGCCTAAAGATTAAAAGTTCTGGCAGGAATTATTTATAGCTCAGATCATTTTGTCTTTGCCTTTTCTTTTCCACACGAGCCAGAATTTGTTACTATCAGCCTTAACTTTCAATTTCCTGGGCTTTGTCAGCTTAAGCCAGACACTTAACCTCATTCAAAAACTTTTTTATTTATTTAACTTTTTTTCAGATTTTATGAAAATTTGAAAAAAAATACTTGGCTCAAACAATATTGAAGAGCAAAGTTATTTTTCATTTTCTTGAAACAAAGGGAAGGTGAAAAATGCTGACTTTTTTACCACTACTCCCCCAGAGAAAAAGGGGAGGTTGAGGCAGGAAAATGGCCTGGCTGTGTTTGCCTTTGCAAACACAATTCCAAAATCCAGATGTATAATGAAAGTCAGTGAGTCAGAAAACTGCAAATATTGCAGTAGACATCAGCAGCACGAAGGGTATTTATCTGGGGCTCAGAGGCTGCAACAAAGACAAAATGAGGGGTTTTTTTTTTAGTTCAGGAACCTTCAGCAAGTGTGACACACACACAAACTTATCAATTTTAGTGAGAGATTTAAAATGCCAACCACCATTTGCCTGCAATCATTTTTCTTGCAAACTGCTCCTTCTGGACTTTGCTACAATATCACTGAGGGTTCATAAATCACCACAGTGGTGTTTGCATCCTGCCCTGGTGTCTTCCTGGGGGTTTTCTCTCAGGAGCCCCTTTTTTGAGGGGTGTGAGGCAATCCAAACACCTCCAGAGAATGAAACCAGTAAATTATGGAATAATTTGGGTTGGAAAAGATCTTAAAGTCCATCTTTTTCCATTCCTTGCCATGGGCAGGGACACCTTTCACTAGCCCAGGTGGCTCCATCCAAACCATTATGGGTCCAGTTGAGCTGAAGTATTTTAAGAAGCTTCCATAAGTATTGGTAAATCTGGAGAAATGGCAAATGAAATAATTTGTGGGCACAGAGCAGTTTTTACACCACTGGAATGTGTTCGTGTGGGAGAATGTCTGTGGTGAAAGAAATCCTGATTATACATGGACTGTAATAGCCAGGAGTTCTTGGAATAAAGAATGGGAAGAGCAGCCATGGGGAGAACACAATTTTGGAGATAGCTCTGGGTTCAGGGGGGTCTTGTAGGTTATTTTTGTGCCTCTGAAAATCTGAGGTAGCTAAGGATGTGTGTTGAGTCCAGAAATTGTTTTCTTTTTTAATAACTAAATAAGTTGGGTTAGAAAAGCCAAGCCTTTGCCTTGTACCTCTCAGTTATCCACATATGGATCCTACTACCTTTGAATGGAGAAATACAAATATTCCTACAGATTCTGAAGAGAAATGGACAAGTGATGACTTTTTTTAGCAGATTAATGGTATTTTTAACACTGCAGTGCTCCCAGCACTCCATTCTGGCTGGAAGGGTTGAGGCAGTGGGGACTGTGGGGCTTCCTCTGGAGTTTGCAGGATTCAGAGATGCACAGCAGGATCCTGCCTTATGATGAGGGATTTTCCAATCCACAAACTCACCTGGGGCAAAAACAACTTCCCCAAACCTTTCCTGAGCATGGAAGTGCTCCAAAAGCATTCTCAGTCTGTGCATTCCACGGAGGTGTGAAAGTGTGGGAGAAGTGACCCAGAAGAGGCTCTGTTTGTTGTGGGCTCTTTTATTGGGGGAAGGAAAGCAACTCTTCCTGAGGAGAGCTTAATTAAACCGATTTTCTGTTGCTTAAAGTACCCCTCCACCTGCTTCTGTGTGACTTGGAGATGCTCCTGCCCCCAGAAGACTGGGGGAGACTGGGAGGAGCGAGTCAGATTTGGATTTTATTCATCCAGCTCTTCAGATGCTGTGTTTGGGATTAAATATACAGCAATAAAAGTGGAATTTAGGTGACTTTCATGGGGAAAATTCCCAAATACGAGCAAATTCTGTATATCTTTAAAAAATTATTGCTTATCCAATAACACTTTAGATTTTTCAAAATGCTGTGTTTATTGTTTAGTTATTCTTAAATTCAAGCTCAAATTTACAGCTTTTTAGAAGAATAGTTAGACATTTTTTTTTCTTTCTGTTTATTTTATTATTTTATTTTACTTTATTCTGGGATCTTTATATAGAGAATTGAGGTTGGAGAAGAAGACAGCAAAAGCACTAAAAATTTAATAAAGCACTGTCTTTCTCCTTCTTTCCCAATCATAGGAAAAATGTGGGAGAGAGGGTACCCTCAACAAAAATGCTGTTCATTTAAATTAAAAAAAAAATAGTATTTCACCAGCTCTGATTTTAGAATAAATTATTCTTTGTACAGCCCAATCTTGAAGGTATTTCAGTGTTATGATGCAACATGATAAGCATTGTAAGTAAGTGTTGTGTAATACTTATTTGTTCTAATGGGAGTAGTAATAATTCGGGGAGTGGGAGTAGTAATAATTCGGGGAGTGGGAGTAGTAATAATTCGGGGAGTGGGAGTAATAATAATTCGGGGAGTGGGAGTAATAATAATTCGGGGGGTGGGAGTAATAATAATTCGGGGGGTGGGAGTAGTAATAATTCGGGGGGTGTGTGGCACAGGTGATTGAAGCCACCTGGTGCGATGCTAAGGAACTGCACCGCTGTGATCCTGACCTTCAGCATCCCGGTGACCCCAGGAAATCATGGAATTCTCCTGGAGAGCTCAAGGGAAGGGCTGTCCTTGGTCTGCTCTTTCCATTCCCAGCTCGGGGGGAGGAGAAAAGTTCTGGATTCGTTCCCCAGAGGCTGGACTGACTCCAGGGAGGAAAGGATTTCCCAGAGGGTGCCAAGACAAGGATCTGTGCGTGAGGAGATGCTGCCTTGGGACCCTTAGAAACTGGTCCAGCCCCTCTTGCACGACCCCTGAGGATTTACAGCCTTGGCCACCAGCCAAAACAGAGCCCAGGGCAAGCTGCCCTGACTTTGATGGACTCCTGTTATCTGCAGCATTGCCACGCCCTGCAATAAACTGTTAATTACTCTAAAAGCTCATTAACTTGAGTAGTTCCATGTAAAACTGGCTAGGACACCCCAAATGCTGCCTTCATGCAAAATATTTGCAAGGCAGTGTCCCGAAATCAAATTGTCTCACTGGTTCCTGTCCTGTGTCTTTAAAGCAAATGTTTCTCTTGCTTGTGAGTTGTGTGAAAATTTGGGGTGATTTCTTTCTCTTTTTTTAAAAATTCCTTTCCTATAGTGCTGCGGCCTCTTTGTCTTCTCATCGGTTCAGCCTCCACAGCAGATTCCCAGGCTCCTCTTTTCCCCTCTGTTCTCAGCAGTGATTTAATAAATACATCTCAAAATCACTTTTTCCTTTCTCCTGCACTCAGCTGCCAACTCCCACCCCCAGAATGTGCATCTGAATGTGAACTGAATTCACATCCGCAGGCACTGATAGCTCTGATTGCACCAGAACTTAAGATGATCTGGAGTTCTTTATTTTAAACTAGTTCCTTTTTTATTTCTTTTTTTTTCCTTTCTGCCACTGCCTGTGTATTTTGGATCTTGGGAGAAAGTCCATCTCACAGTTAGAATGTGAATTAAATATTAGACTCTGGAGAAAGGGAAAATCAAGGTGACCAGGTCGCAGTTACCACCAGATACTTTGCTGATTCTTTTGCCAGAACCTGCTGGCACTAAGGAGAATTCCCTAAATTCCCTAACCAAATTTGCTCAGTGGTACAGTAAATATTTTAGTTCTTGTTGCTTAACATTTAGCAGCAGGATGCTCGAATGCAGTGGGACTGCCTGATGTGTGTGTGTGCAGCTCTGCTTTCCAGTGCTTGGATATTTATGGGAATTTTCTGCTTCTGAGACCTCAAATTCAATTTCCATTGGCACTGATCTATGGCAATTCCCATGGATTTCGGTGGCACTCACAGCACAGAATCTCTGAACATTTCAGTGGAGCACTGCAGGACGGGGGTCTCTGTTTTCCTTCCACTGTTCCAGGTTTCTTCAACCTGGCTTTGGATGTTTTCAGGGATGGGGCAGCCACAGCTTCTCTGGGAATTCCATCCCAACCCCTCACAGGGAGGAATTCCTTGCCAGGATCTAATCACGCTGCACCACAAGGCTGCAATCCTCAAATTTTCCTCTCCCTGGACTGCTTTATCTGACTTTATCTTATCTTTACTTTAAACTTCCTTTTGCTTCTTGTATGCAATAAATTTAGTTCCAATTAATGCGTAACAAGGAATTCAATAGCAAAGCTCTTGTCTTCTGTTCATTCATCCCCGTGGCTGTAATGAGTGCAATAAAAATTCATGCAAAGGAAGGAGTGGTTTGCTCTGAATAAACTCGGGACAGAACATGGCCCCAAGATTCCTGCATTTAATGTACTTTTAAAACCTGCCTTTCTAAGCTGGTCCTGCTGCCCCATTGCTAAAAAGCAAAAGCTTTAAAGACCTGAATATAAGTGAAGTAATGCAAGACAAGATCTGTCAGCACAGGCTTTAATGTTGCTTAACAAAATATGTTACAGTAAATCTTTATAGACTGTATAAGTACGTCGAGTTCCAACTAAGTAAACCAAAGTAAACATTTCTCTTATGGGAAATTGAATTCCATGTGGTTAGTGCAGGGCCATGATTATTAATTCAGAGGCAATGAGAATATAGTAAAGTTATTGACTGTGTCTGAGAAACAATTTAACATCAGGGAGGAAAAATGGGGAGAAAAAAATAAAAAGTTTAAACACCAGATAGTAGGAGGGGAAAAATAGAAGTGGTGTTTCTGATCTTTAATTATACATGAAAGCATTGATGCTGTAGGTATTAAAGGGGCATCAATTATTGATAACGAGCTCGCTGCAGTATTAGGGAGGAATTCTTTGCACTAAAGATCCCACTCTGAGGGGGTGCCTGTGTGAGCACACGAGTGTGAATTCCCTCTCTGCCTTCCCAGGAACAGTGAGACTCCCAAGGCTCTTGGATAGCAGCCTCAGCCCCAGTGCTCAGCTTCATGATGTTCGTTTTGACTTTAAATGATTTTTAATATTCCACATATGGTTTCATGGTTTTAAGCCTCCTCACTGGGAATGAACAAGGCTGTGGTATTATGATGAATAGTGGATCCAGTCCAGGAACACCCACTTGCTTCCCTACATATCAAACATGTGGCGCTCCCATTAAATATGGGAATCTCCCTGGGGATTTGGGTTGTCCTATCTAATCCAGTCCTATTTTGTTCCCCCGACCCGAATTGAGTAGGATGCATTGTTCCCATACATTCTTCTTTTAATTAAATGCAGTAGATATGTCATGTCAATGAAATATTCCAGGTCTGTTTTTACATCTGTAGCCATTTTCTCCTCCTGTACTTCCATCTTGGAAAGAAACTCTCCATTAAATACAGCCTTGGATTAGTTGATTGGCTGTGTGTGTGTGTGTGCTGCCAGAACAGTTCAAATAAAAACCCTAATGTTGTTTTTTTTTGGGTTTTTTTGTTGCCTATGTAAAACTAGCCCACAATGTCACAGAGACACTTCTCCTCTGAGAAGCTGGAGCAAACTCAGCCTCCAAATTCCCTGTGTTTGTTTGGCCAAGTGGATGGGGTTTGCAGCAGCACTGAGCCTTTTCCACCTTGCTCCTGCTCTAATCCCTGCAGGAATTAGCACGAGGGACACTGAACTGGCCTTGTTTTGTAGATTTGCTGCAATAATTTGGTAACTGATCCAGTGGGCACAAAGATGCACCGTTATTTAAAATAAAAACCCTCTCTGAAGTATACGCCACATGGATTATCCAGGTTTGGAAACTGATCTCCTTTTAAGAACCCAGTGTTCAATTATTATTTTTAAAATGCTGGATTACAGCTACAAATTCTCTGGAGGTTAAACCAGAGCCTTATTATAAGGGGAACTACAAGTAAACATTATTAATTATAAAAAAAAATTGCTTAAATTAGGTTTTTTTCACACCTGCTTCTTTCTTAATTAGCTCGTAGTCCACATATTTCAGTCAGTTGAACTCTTTAGTATTTATTCAAGCATACTTGACATTAACATACTGTTTGATGTTTGATATCCTGAGTTTTTAATTTACCACATGACAACAAATGGTATTTATGAAATATCAGTGAGCTGGAAAAATATCCTGTGTTGCAGTCGTGTGCTGGAGTGAGCTGAAAGCTGCTTCCTCTCAGAGGTTTAAGAAGGGCTTAAATGCACAGGGGGAATTTGTGCCTTATGCTGCTACCCCTGGTTTTTATCCTTAGCAAGGTTTCTAGGCTGTGGGGGTGCAGAGCTACCAAGAGGGAAGCAGACTTGATCTGGGAGGAGGCAAAAACCACCAAAACACTTTCAAAATGATGTCATAACTCAGAGGTTTCTTACAAAATGGGAATTTGTTCTGACACCCGAGTCACCAGCAAAATATGTGTTATCTATTTGTCTGGGTTTATTCATGTTGTTACATTTATTTGGTTTATGCCTTCCCCATCTTCTGATAATTTAGAGTGATATTTACAGTTATTTGCATCAAAATTTGCCAGTTTGTGTCCCAACAGTGCTGGGAGCTGGCCTGGCTCTGCTGGGTGCTGTTCACCACAGTCCCTGTCAGAGAGAGAACTCGGTTTTAAACCAGATTGTACAAACACAGAGCCCAGAAACCACAGCAGCTGTTATGACAGCATTTTACCACGGTTTTGTTATTTATTTTTTAAGTGGACAAGCTGAGGTATACAGTGCCCAGCTGGATTTTTGTTTTTTTGGTGCTGGGGACAAGCCCCAGTCCCTCCACTGGTCCTTGGCTTGGGGCTGGCTGAATTCACTCATTTTCTGAGTGAATAATCCCACATTTGTAATTCTTGAGCTTGTGGCCAAAGATGACGGTGCTGAGCCGGTGTTAAACTTGCAAAAATTCTTGCCAAAATCTTGATACCTGCTGTGCTAAGCTTCGTGTGGCATCTCTGCAAGGTCACAGGGGCTGGCTGGGCTTTCACTGAAGGGTGGGGGACATGTGAGTAATTTGTTAAATCTGCTGCAGATTCTCTTGTGCAAGTCTTGTCCTTCTCAGGCTCTTTCCTCTCTGCAAAGTTTTCTCGTTTTGCCTAATGGCTCTTACATTAAGCAGAACTTGGTGTTCTCCACAGAAGTGAGCTGTTAATGAACTTGGTTTATTCACTAAAATATTTCAGAGATCCCACATGAAAAGTTTTGGAATACTAAAATGAGGAAATTCCAAGCTGATTTAAGATTAGAATCATGATTTTGAGTCTAAAAACTAAATTCTGTCTTAAAATCAAACTCCTTATTTTAAAAGGTGATAATAAAATACTTTTGCACTCTTCATGCCTTTGCTCCCTGTGAAAAGTGTTACAAATGGTAAACCTCCTTTTGTTTTTGGCACACTGAAACTTCAGTTGTGATTCTGTATTTGTAAAAATGTTGTTAATCATGATGATGACATTTTTAGGCTTTTTTTTTCCTAAGCTATGTGGTTAGAAGATTAAAAGTGCGAAATTTTTGAGGATAAATGTGTGTTGCTTTTGTGACCCTTACTTCTGGGTCATCAGGAACAACCAGAATTCCAGCAGGAATATCCTTCTAGTGAGGAAAAAACTGGTATAACACCCTAGGTTCAGGATAATCCTAATTTGTTTAAAAAACTCTTGCTGGTTGTTTTAGCAGACCCAAGTTTGCACGTGATCTTCATCACCTGTAAATCACTTTATCTCCAGGCAAGTGGCTGTGTGAACACACCTGTGTTATGGCTGGGATTGGCTCTTTCTGTGCCATTTAAATGCTGGTAATAAATAAAAGGAGGCAATAAAAGAATTTTGTGCTTGCACCTCATATCTCAGTGCCCCACACCAGGAGATGCTGCTGGGGTGGGGCAGGGCTGGGCTCCGGCTGTGCTGTGTGACAAATGAAGCATGTAAAGAAATATTAAACACAGAGGTTGGAGAAAATCCCTCGTGTTAGAGGAATGTTCTAAACTGAGGACAATATCTTCATAAGAATAAATGGGAGACAGATGCATGGACTGCAAGGGGCAGGATAAATCGAGTGGTGAGGGAGCTCAGGTTTAATGTTCACACTTGTTAGCAGGTCAAGATAACAGGAGAGGTGCTGAGGCTTTATTTAGAGTCACTGGAGCTCATTCATACAAAACTGCATTCTCTTTGCTGGGATCTTCACTCTGCATCTTAATTAATGTGGGATAAGGACGCACTTTCCTGGAATTGTGACTTCTGAAAAGAAACTGATGTCAGTGGAAGCCTTTCACTGCCCTTGACTGCCTTGGTCTGCAACGTGGGGTTGGTTGGAAGCTCTGTCAGAGTGCCAGTGACACACCAACGTGGGTGAAAAACTCTGGGTTTAGGGATTTGGGAATAGAATAATTGCTCTGGTGAGTTCCCAGTCCAAACAGAGAGAAGAACAAGTTCTGACCTTGAGAAGGAGGTGGCAGCATTGCAGGAGAGATGACCAGGAGAGCTCAGACCAGTCCTGGAGCGTTGCTGTGATTCATGGGACCCACACTGCACTTCACACCCTGTTTGACTGTCTGGCTCAGAGAAAAGAGTTTTTCCAAGGCTTACTCTTATCCCTGGCCTGCCAGGCTCTGTCACTCCCTGTCTGGAAGTTGAAACCTGACTTTATTCTCCTCTTAATTACAATTTGTCTCTGGCAGGTGGACTTGGCCACATGGCTGTTGCCTTTCAGCAAAGCTTGTGGAAGAGCTGTGAGAGGCAGTGTCAGCCCCCAACACTGCTGGAAAATGAGGAAACAGGACCAGAACTGTGAAAACCCACGTTGCTTTTAAAATTCACTATCATTACTTTGAATAGAGCAAATAAATAAAATTTTAAAAAGGCAATGTAACGAGGTTTGCAATGTGCTTGTGCCATAAAAGCCTCCAAGCAGGCAAAACTGCCTTTGAAAGGCTGAGTTTTAACAGCAGTGCTGCTCCAGCCAGGGCCAGGGAATGTATTGGAGCACAATGCATGCTCAAGCCTGACATTTTTATCTGTGTCTGGGTGTGTTTTGGACCTAAGAGTTGCTTGAGTTTTCTCTCTCTCACAGGGAGGTCAGTGAGAAGTTTAAGGGACAGAGTGGAATTCTGCCAGCTGCAAAAACCAGCAGCTCCCAACAAAATGAAGATCTCCCTCAGAATTAGGTCTGGTCCTATCTGAAAAGGAGAAGAAATATTTGAATAATGGTAGTTCACTGTCCAAAGATCTACAGTTGTTAGGTTAAAGGGAAAGGCCCAAATCTCGGAAGGGGTGAAGGTTTTGCAAGCTGCAGGTTGAAATTCTGAACTACACCAGAGGGGAAAGAACAGAAGGACCAAATTCTGCCATTACTGCTTGGGTGGGGGAGTTATTTTGGAGATGGGGTGCTGCAAATAGTGATGGCAGGGATATTAATGTAAGTTTAAAAGTCATGAATAAAATTGCTTATGGAGTGCTCAGCTCTCATAAGAGTGGAAAAGACTTCAGGAGAGGAGGAGAGGTGTGTGAGGATGCTTTGAAGTGAGAGACCAAGAAAATGTATTGGGATGGATGCAATGAGCTGACCTGGAGCAAGGAGGTGTTGAGAAGAAGCTGATCTAGAAGAAGACTTGGTGATTATGGAAGAAAGACAGAAATGCAGCAGCCTGGAAGGGAAGAGCCAGCATTTTCCATGTGCAGCTTGAGGGAAACATTTCCCCTCTAACCCTGGTTTGTTTAGCTGCTTTTACCTCAGTTTCTGGTCCTTTCCCTGATCCTCTGTGATCTTTTGGTGCCTGACACCTGCTCAGGGTGAGAGGCAGCACTGGGACTCTGCTTCCCATTAACAACATTTCCTTCATGTGTGAAAAGGGGAGAGACTTTTTGCAAACCCCCCAGAACAATTCTGTGTAATTTAGAACCTGGAAAGTTCTTTTACTCCGGACAGTTTTAGTGAGAACTTCAGTTCTGCTGCAGTTCAGATTTTGGGCTCCACCTGCATGAAACACACCCTTAAAATGAGCCACTGAGTGGATGATTTTTCTTTAAAGACCACAATCCTATTGCCAGATTATTCCACATGTCCAGAGCCAGATCAACAGACCTGTGTAAACAAGACACCACAGACTCTCTACTTGATTTTTTTTTTATTTTCAGCCACTAAAAAAAAAAAAAAAAAGTATACAGAGGCTACTTCAGATTCTGCAGAAGTAATAATAAAACCAGACCTAATGGGTCACCATATGTGGAGAGGAGTTCTCTTGGGTCTTAGGATATACACTTAGAGAGTGAAGTAAAGAAAAGGAAAAAAGCAGTAATATTGGCAACTGTTGTTAGGTAGTATAAACAATAGCCAGCCATTGGCTTGGAGCAGAGGATCAAGTTCCAATAGCACTCAATAGGGAGCCTTCCTTAAAAAATTAGAAGAAGCTGGGTTGGAGCTGGTCCATGCTGGGAATGGCAGAAGAAGCAAAAACAAGAGTAAATGAATGGAAATTAAGCAGCAGGAAATGGGGATTTGGCACAAGGTTGGAATTTGAAACTGCAGAGAGGTGTCAGTGATAAAGGTTGGATAGAATTTCTGGCCAAAAACAGAAAGAAAGAATGCAGATGTGTTCATTGAATAAAGTGCAGATGTAGAAACATGGAGAGGGGGGCTGATGGGGAGAGAGGACTAAAGAAAAGGAGAAAAAAAAAAAAGAGAAAAAAACAGAGGGAAAATAATGCTGAAAGTAGGTGCATTCAAGCTTAATGTTTTTTTGGAACAATTTTTCTCTGTGAGTCTGTAGAGAATGACAGCTCAGCTTGAGCAATGCATTCTACAGGGAGCAGATTTTTACATTTAACTTATTCTTGCCCCTGGTGTTATTTGGCCCCACATTCCTTTGGCCTGTGCACAGTTCCACATCAAGGTGTGAGGTGGGACTGGGGATCTGTTCATTTTTCATCTGACAGAATCTCTTCAGGAAGAGGAGCTGATGTCATTGCTGGGACTACACGCTTTATGTTCTGGACCTCTCCTAAAGAGCCTGGGATGTAAACTCTTCTGTGCAGGTTTTTATTGGTGTTATCATTTTCTCAATTGTTCCTTCCTACCTCTCTACAGTGGAGTCTTTATGCCTAACTCCAGGCATATGGCGGCACAATCAGAATTTATCATGCATTATTTAAATAAGCCCACATTGTGGCAATTGACAGTGGATATGTTCTTGCTAATTACAAAGTAGGCTGATTTGCTTAAACTGTTGTGAATATGAGCCCATTTCCCCCTGCAGTTGGGCAGGCTAATGACAGTTTTGTTTCCCTTTCTGCACTTCATCTGATGAGTGATGCTGTTGTGTTCTTTCCCCAAAGTCCTTTTCTGGCCCTCTCTGCAGTTGCTTCTGATTTCTTGTGTGGAGGTCTGGCCTCTCACTGCTCACAGTGATGAGGGGAAGTCCTGTCACTCCTGCTGAACTCCCAGTAAAGCCAAAGCTGGGAGCTTTGGAGGCACTCTGACATTCGTCTCCTATTGATCTGAGCCCACAGAATAACAAATATGGTGTTAGCAACTTGCCAAATAATCCCAGGGTAGGATCTGGACTTTCCTAAACTTAGGCTGGGCTTCAGCTTTGAGCCAAGTCCTTCCATGCTGTGCTCACAGAACTGGAGCTCAGGGAATAATCAGGCAGTGTCCCCCTTGCAGGGGAGCTGCCTCACCCTGGAGATCCTACAAATGTAATCACTTTTCATTGGTGCCCCATGCCTTGAACTCACAAGGTTAAATCTGTATAAATATAAAATCTGTTACAAGTGTGGTGGTGGGTTTCTGGAGGGCCTGGTTCTCTGGTGACCCTGTGTGTCATTTGCCAAGCAGCAAGTTGGCATTTTGTGTCTGCTCTGCAGTTAATGTTAATAAATCACCTGCAGGGCTGCATGAGGCCAGAGCTCCCTGCAAACAGCAGCCAAAATGAATGGCAGCCTTTGAGTAATGTTGGACCAGACAATTCTGTGGCTTAGGATCCGTGGTGTTAGACCCTCATCTTGTAATTCAATCTGTCCCAGGCCCTGTAAAGAGCCTGTCCAGGAAAATTGTTTCCCTACCCAAGGCAGTGGCAAAAAAACAGTTACTGATGTTTTAGGCCTTTCCATGTGTAAAGGTGGATAACCCCCTGCAAAGGACTGGTTATTTGACTTTTAAATTCAGTGTAAAGTTCACAAAGAGGACTTCGTGTATCATTGTGGCTCAAGACAGGTGAGGGAGAAAAGATACAGAGAAGTTGAGTAAAAAGCAAGGCATGGAGAGATTGAAAGGAAAGTAAAACATGAAGAGGTTTGATAAAGATGATAGTTTAATGGAAAAACAGGAATTTCATAAGAGAACTATTTATACGGATTTAAATATGTTCCTTCCCCCTAACCCTCCTACCAAGAAAGATGCAATTAATCAAATTTACATTGATTAATAAAAAGAAAGCTGTGAAGAGACATGGAAGCTCCTATTTGAAGGCTTTATGATGAACTTTCTTGCTGCCTTTCTTCTGAAATGGTTCCTGGTGCTGGCTCAGGCCAGAGGCCAAGGTTGAGGTTAAAGGGCCCAGTGTTACTGCAGAAGAACATGGAACAACGTAGGATTCCATGTGACGTGCCAATCCTTGTGTGTCCTGATTATCTGTGTTTGCACATAACATTTTCTGATTAAACCCCTGGCATCTTGCTGCTGCTCACCGAAACCAGCCCAGCCTGCCTGGATTATTTTTGTCTGACCATTGAAAATCTGTGGCTGGATTGTCCTGATGAAAAGTCTGTCAGCCTCAAAGGCTCGGATGAGGGAAGTGAGGCCAAAATATGGGCACTTGGATGGTCTCTGAGCTCTCTCCTAGATATTTGTGCTTTTATGTTTTATCTATTTTATATTTTATATTTTAAATATTTTATATTTTTACAAAATATTCCAATTGATATTGGTCTGAGACTTCATGAGATCCCATGAGATCCCATGATCATGGCAATTAACGAGCCTGGTTTTATAGAAAGGAAGACCTTAAGCAATCTAAACCAACAATAATAAATAAAAACTTCCATATTACTTATAAGCTATTAACTTTATCTGTTAATAAACTCATTGTAGGTTGTTTGCTATTTTACTTCTAATTTTTGCAGTCTAGGACTTGCCCATCTGACTCCAGATTTTATTTTTTACTAAACGGAAAAGAAATTATATTTTGGCATCTAAGCATCATTTGATATTTAGCTCAAGTAGCTCCACTCCAGAAAGTCTTTATTGTCTTTTGAAGCTCTAGAAGGAATTTGTAGCTTTTTCACAGCTGTTGTTTTGCTCTTAACTATGACTAGTGGTTACACAACATTTCCTTTATGTTTCAGGGTATTGTTGAAAAAAATAAACCTGCAAAATGAAATGTGTTTTTAACAGACACAAAATTTAAAGGAGTGTTATCCCAGTTTTTTTAGCAGCATCTGGCCACCTTCTTGATTCTATTTCTCCATTTATCTCACCCCTCTCCCCCCATCCTTCCTTTTATGGAATCTTTTAAGTGTAGATGCTACTTACATGCCTAAACAGCTGTAAAACCACCAGTGCAAACCCCCTGGAAATGCAGAACAGATGTGCAGGGGTGGGATACACATCTGGGCAGCTCTGTCACCACATGGGAGCCTGGACCCTGCAGCTTCTTCCCTCACTGGGAGGGCAGAGTGGAAAAGGGCCCTGCTCCAAGGTTTCGCTCCTTTTGCTGAAGTTTTTCACTGGGTAGGACTGGGAAGGGAACGTGTTGCCATGGAATCATGGAATCATGGAATGGTTTGGGTGGAAGGGACCTTAAAGTCCCACCCCTGCCATGGCAGGGACACCTCCACTATCCCAAGGGGCTCCAAGCCCCTCCAACCTGGCCTTGGGCACTTCAGGATTCTGTGGTAGGGTCTGATCCTAGTCCTGGATTAAAATTTAGACCAGATGAAAGTAACACAGGAGAAATCCTCTAGAATTATGAATGGCAAAACTCTGTGTGAACACAAGGCAGAGATACCAGAAGATGTAAAATTAATACTTAAACCCACTCAAACCCTGAGGCTAGGGTTGATGGGATTATCTTGAAGTATAGAAATATCTTTGAAAAAAAAAAAAGGGAAGGAAAAAAACTCAACAAAGCAAGACACAAAAAGGTGAGAAACAAGAGAGGTGCAGAAGGTTGACGTTTAGAAAAACTGCATCTGAAGACATATTTCTGAGAACATAAAACCACACAAATAATAACCTATAGATTATAATATTTGGCACATGTCACCTCAAAAGTGTTCTAAGGAGAGTCACAGACCCATTAAAGTGCAGCCAGAGTGAGGGTGGGGGACAGCAATCAGGCAGGCAGGAGCTGTTATTTTTGTGAGGGCAAAAATAACTCCTCAGGAGAGCCCCAAACCCTTCCCAGCTCCACCAAAAATTCACCCCATGAATACCAAAGTTAATGCTGAGCAGACTGGCCTTTCCATCTCTTTCCATCCACATGGAACGTGCTGGGGATGTCCCGTGCAGAACTTTGATGATCTTTCCAACACATTTGATGATTCCACATTTCCACCCAGCCTTTCCACCCCGTGTGCTGTTTCCACACCCTGCACGGAGCACAGGAGAGCAGGTCAAAAGAAGGAGATGAAGAGTGAAGAGAAGCAGCAATTTAGTGGGAAATAAAACAAAGAGGAAAGGGGAATTGTCTTTGCAGATAGGATAGGCCTGGAAAAATCCACCTTGTGATTCGTGCTGGCAGGGAAGCGATGTGGGATGGGGCTGCTCCTGGACGTGGCTGGCTCTGCCATCTCTTCTGGGAATCCCCTCCTCAGTGCCCACAGCTCTCTTGTGCCCCTCTGTGCCCACTGTGATGAGCTGGGTTACGTTCCCTATCCCAAAGCTCTGCTCCAGTGAATCCCTGACTCATTCCCTTTCCACAGACCGTATCCCACACCAAAAATGAGTCAGCTCTTGAATGACACTTCCCACTTTACAAGAAAAAACCTCTTTGCTGCCAAGCAGTGGTTTGTCACCTGTTAATTCATCTGAGACTGCTGGATGGGATTTGTATCATCCCCTGGTATCAGAAATGTTTCCACAGCTCAGGTCTTGCTCTGTTATGTGCAACTCTGGCTATGACAAAATTGATCTCAGTTTTAAAACTCCAGATCTTTGCAACGTGCTTAAAATGATCTGATTGAGCTTGGGTGGTTGTCTGAGCTGTCTTTGTGCTTAATTCCCATTTAAGCCTGAATTATTCACTGGTTTGTGGGTACCCATTTTCTGGGGACATCCAATTTTCCTGATTTAAATCTGTCTCTGAGATTGTTGCCCATAGGATAAACTGGACATGGTGGGACTCACCTCTAATCAAGGCTGTGGGCACTTTTATTTAATTAACAATGGAGGGAGGTCAAAATTCCCAACCTCTGCTTTAAGGTACATGTAAAATTCTTTAAATCCTATATTTTGTGTAAGATAGGAGACCGGCAGGGTGATGACTGGAGAAGGAAGATGGTGCCTTTCCACTCCCAAAAACAGGACCAGATTTGCAAATAAGGTTGAGAAGACTTCCTGACTTGTGGGGGTGGCTAATGGGGTTGTTTTTGTGTTGAAACTATGTAAAAACTGCAGCTATGAATAAGGATGTGTCTGAGCCACAGGGTTTGGGTTCATTTCCAGATTCACAGGCACGGGCGTTGGGGTGTGAGGTTGCAGCCTGAGCTACTCCTTACGTTGGATCCAGTGAATCCTTGTCTTTTTCTTTTTGAGTTTGTTTTGTTCCTTTCAATTTCCAGCCTAAACTGGTGGAGGTTTGCAGCCCTTGAATTTCCAGCGTGTTGTCAGGGAAGGCAGAATTGTGCTGGAGCGGAGGAACCGTAAATGTCCTTCCGAGGAGGGCTGTGGGTCCAAGGTGGAGATCTCACATGCCTGATGAAATATTTGTAGCTGGGATGTTAAAGCAGCAATGCTTTGACCGGGCTTGGGGCTTGCACTAAAAGTGGAATAATCGTTCCCTGCCTCGCCTCGGCGTGATCCTTGCACCTTCCCCAGATTTTGGATGGCGCTGTGCAAATTGCAATTCCTGCTGCAGGGAAGCTCCGAGGCCGAGGTTCTGTGCAAACCATTCCTGCCCCAACCAGATCCCTGGAAATGAGCCCGCCTGCAGCAGGGATGTGGATTTGGTTCTTCCCCCAAACTGCAGCTCCGCCACATCGCCCTGATTTCAGTAGTTTGGCCAAATGTTTAATTACTGCAATTACAAAAGGGCATCGTGCTGCATGTCAATCATCCTGCTTGGCAAATATTTGCACATAACCAAGATTGAGAAGAAAACAAATATACAGTATGTGCATATGTTCTACTTTGGATGTGAAATACTAATCTTGGAGCCTGTTAATGTGCAGCAGGATTGGAGCAACACTTACAGAGACTCCCTCTGAACTGGCTGAGAGCTCCGAGCTGGGACGAGCACCCTTTTGTTAGGAATATTAAATATGAGTTCCATGATTTTTTTTTTTAAAAAGCTCCTTTCTCCAACTATTTTGACACTTCTCTGAACATATCTCTAAATTTTGCATCAATGTAATTTAATTCACCAGAGTAGTAGCTGGAAAAAATATTTATTTTTTCCCTCTTGGAATTCTACTGAGTAAATATCCATAGGATCCTAGATGCTAAATTATGATAGAACCATATGGTTTATTCCCAACAGAATATAGGACTTCTGAAAAGGAGGGTGGTGGCATAAATTTTTTTTTTTTCAGTACAACCATCATTGTCTATTTACATCAGTTTCACAAGTATATATTAGGGAAATGAAGCTGTTAAAATATTCCATTTTCTGGTTCTTTTTTTTTTTTGAAGGGCCACTGTGGGATGGTGGGAGTTGATTTTGATTCTAAGAGAGATGTTTCTGACAGTCAAGCCTGTGAACAAATATGGAAGAAAAATCTAGAAATGTGTGACTTTTTTTTTTTTTTGTTGGCTGATATTTGATTCTCTGTCATATCTAATTTTTTTTTAATCAAGAGACTTCTGTCTGTGCAACTGTTGAAAAATCATCTCTGGACAGTGACACAGTTGCACTCCCACTCCTGTGGCTTTTTCCTCCATTAAAAACCAGATGATGTCATTAGGGTTTCCTTCCTAATTTTCATATCTTTCAGGTATTTATTTGGTTCTTTTTAGTCAAAGCTCTCTAAGATACATCTGGATCTCTAAAATTCTGCACAAGGTTAGGATATAAGGCATCTTGGTGTATTTTAAGCCAGGCAGACTTTTTAACATCCATGTAGCTAAACTGATTTATTTTTTTTCTTTCTCCTTAATTTCTTTTGACTCTTGGGGGGGCGTGGGTGGGGGTGGGCAGGGGAATAAGCAGAGAGGAAAGAGGAAAAAAAATAACATTAACACAAAGAAGCACTTCTTATTAAGAGTAGGTGGGTAAAGGCATTGGAAAAATAATACCTCAAGATGCATTGAAACATTTTAGGGAATTAGGGAATTCTGATCTCCTGCAAAAGAAAAAAAAAAAGGAGGGGGTGGGGGGAGAAAATTAATATTAAAGACAAGCTGTGAGTTTCCA
>QUSF01000095.1:388797-410553 GCA_003676055.1 Chloebia gouldiae | reverse complement strand
TGTTTTATTTTTATTTTCCCTCCTCTCCGCGCTCCCCTTCTCCTCCTGCCGGGGCTGCTCAGCTCCGGGCGAGCAGAGGCGGTCACCAGCAGCGGCGCAGATGCAGGGGACGGACAAATCTCCTTTCCGAGGGGATGCCCGGCATGTGCCGGCCCTGGCAGGGCGGGACGGGGGCGCAGAGCGGCCGGAAAAAGGCGGGGGCGGCCGGGCCGGGCCGGGCCGGGCCGAGCCGGGCCGGGCGCGGGGCTTTGTGCGGCAGCTGCCGCCGCTCATTGTTCGCCGCGCCGCTCCCGCCAGCGCCGCTGGCATCCCACCCCGACAGCTGCTCGGCTTTATTGATGCTCTCCTGGAGGAATTCCCCGTGTAAACAGGGAATTCTCCACGGGAACCCCCCGTGTTGTAAAAGGGATGAGCTGCATAATGCAAAGATTTAACCACTATTTAAAGGTGTGACACTTGATTGAGAGTGACTTGATTTTTTTTTTTTTCTCTCTCTCTCTCTCCCTCTCTCCCCAACCACCCTTAACTGTATTTGGCACAAAATGTCTGGGTTGACTCTTTTTAAATTTTTTTTTTAATTTTTAAATTTTGGGTAGGATTTCTCCTCCTCCTCTTCCTTTCTCCCCCTCCTCCCTTCTTTTGTTTCATTGTCAGCATGAATGAAAACTAGAAAAGGGAGAACACCAAAAATGGAAGACAAAATGAAAAAAAAATGCAAAGGTGGGAGAAAAAAAAACTGGTTTGTGTGGAGAGGAGTCTGGTTACTCCTCTAAAAGCTGTCAAAGCCCACCTACTCCTAGGACTGACAACAAATGGCTTGAAGATCTTTGTGTGTCTCTACTGAGAATTCCTTCTGAGGGGGCTGGAAACTGGGACAGAATGTTCAACATCCACAGGAATAGGAATGAAAATCATGTACTGAGCCATAAAACCTCTTTATTCCTCTCCTTTCTCCCAGTACTTTAAAAGGGAATCCTGTGTGCTTCCATTGTGCCTTGGCTTTCCCCACGAGCAGCAGATCTGCTCCCGTGGAAAATATTTCACTTATGGGTTATGGCACCCAAAGAGCTGATCCAAAATCCATCCCAGCTGATGAGGATCAGCCTGAATCAGACTGGAGCTGGCTCTGGGGCAGGAGATTGGATGCTGAGGTGGCCAGAAGAGCACGAGGAGCTGGGAATTGCTGTCTGCTCTCATCCACGAGGAGACCAGAGCTGGCAGAGTTTGGAGCGCCTGATTTGTTTAAATAAATGCGTGAAAATAAACGGGGATGCTCGAAATGCAAACAGGAGGTTCTCTGCTAATCAGATCAAGCAAAAATGTACTGAAAAAAAAAAATCGTTCTACAAAAGTCTTGTAGAAATTTAACAGGATATAAACTGATATTGTGCTGGTGGAATTGCTCTATAAAGCATTGTGTCTCAGGCTGGAGGTCCAGCTGAGGTTCCCCAGGCTCAAACACATGGCTATTTAAATTAACTCTGGATCTGGCCTATAAATCCTCATTCTCTGTTCAATTCAGGTGAATTTTATTGTTTTAAGTTGTGTGTTAGGCATAAAAATTTTTGTTACTGGATGACACACAGGTAGAAGAACAAACCCCCAACAGTGAAGTGTAATAAGAGACACCAAACCTACACTAAAAATTACACAGAAGGAAATAAAATGTTACAAATGTTTAAGGAACAGGAAGAAGGGCTACAGTGAAGAGAAATCTCTGAAGTCTGAAAATGTTATACTTAAAATCAATTCAAGGTTAGACTGTGTTAGGCATGGAGAATACTCTGTAGTTATTTTGGTTCTTCCTGGGATATAATCTTCCAGGCTGGAGTTTTTATTAAGTTTATGGCATCACTGGGATGAATAAAGTAATCTCAAACTCACAGCAGAAATGCACAGTCTGCACTGGTTTGGATTAATAAAAATTTCTGAGGTGGTTGTTACGAGGAAAAATCTTAATGAAAGGACAACATGAAGTTTTATTGGATTGTCTATAGGATTTCACAGTCAGTTGTGGTTTTATTCCATAATTCCGTTGGATTGTTTAAAAAATATTGTGAATCTACTGATAGCATCTAATTTTTAAATTAAAATTAAATTTAAATTGGAAGGATCTTAAAGGAATTTCTGTTAGGAATCTCTGGCTAAGTTTTATTAGTGCCTTTTGGAATCCTTTCCAAGAAGGAAGGTAAATGTCTGAGTTTGTTAAAAAGGAAAAATTTCAGAAACATCCTCCTTCCCTCAAAGCCAGTGGCTGACTGAGCAACTTTTTGTGGAGCTGATAGGAAATGGGTGTTGGAAAAGATGATCTTCAAGGTCCTTGCAGCTGAAAGTCTGGGATTCTGTGAAATGAGGGGTCTCAGTGACCAGAGGCATCACCCAGTGCCAACATCAATCCTTAGCAAAGAGAGGCAGAGCTCCCAAAAAAGTCAGAGTAAGATCAGTTCCTGGAGATTATTTTGAAACTAAAACCAGGATTGTAGGGAAAGAAACAGGAGACTCCTAATGGAGTCACAGAGAGGTGGATTTGATGGCATTTGTAGGAGTGTCTCTAATTAGAATGTCTCATTTCCCCCCTCACTTCTGCTTCCCCCTTGCTCCTGGGAGTGGAAAATCAGGAGTAAAAACACCAGGGGC
Source organism: Chloebia gouldiae (assembly GCA_003676055.1). Classification (NCBI taxonomy): domain Eukaryota; kingdom Metazoa; phylum Chordata; class Aves; order Passeriformes; family Passeridae; genus Chloebia; species Chloebia gouldiae. The sequence continues at coordinate 407,916 of QUSF01000095.1, read as the reverse complement.
GTTGATGGATGGCCAAAGTCGTGGCCAAATCCCACTTTGTGCTTCCTGTACAGCTCAAACTCCAACACAAAGAGAAGTTGCTTCTGGAATTCTCCCCAGCAGTCAATCAAGGCCACATTTACAATGGAAAATTCGGCTTCCCCTCAGAACAAGCCACTGAAAGATTTAAGGATGTAAACAATTCCCTTGTAAGATTTCTCTGAGGCATGAAGTGATTACTGTTTCATTAGAACCTGCCTCTTGCTGGTGTCCTGAAATGCAGCTTTTCTCTCCTACTAGGTGTAAATATTTGGGGAAAATAGTTTTTTCCTCTAAAAAAAGTTAGCAAACATTCTGTGTATTTGTCTTAGTGTGGGAAAAGTGACAGGAATAGTGTGTTTATACACTTATATGTGTGTATAGCACCTATATGTGTATGAATGCATATTTACACAAATCTATTTGCATCCAGGTCAAATAGCAGCTGTTGTTTTAAAGTTCAGCTTTTATTATCAATTTGTTGGTAGATTCAGGCACTATTTAAAACCAAAAAAAAACCTCCAAACCAGAAACCTACATCTGAGCTTTTTCCTAATCAGTTCCCTCATTTTGCTAATATTCTAACGACTGTCAATTTACTTCAGTGGTGCCATTTGCAGAATTTTCCAATTAGCAGGAAACCTGTTCCACCTTCTCCCGTAATTACAGGGGACTTGCTTCAGATCAGCTGTGGCCAGACAGCATCTGATGCACTTGCCAAAATCTGTGCTCTGTGGTTTTCTTGTTTTTGTTTTTATTTTTGGGGTTTTTTTGTTTTTGTTTTGTTGTGTGTGTGTGGTGTGTGTTTGTTTTTAACCTTTGCATGAGCTGGCACAGATTTTACATCTCTCTTGTAGGCAGGGATGTCCCTCACTAGTGGCATGTGTCAAAAAATCCCAGTAATTCCTGATAAACACACCACACTGAGAACACAAATACCAGTCTAGCCTTGCTTTGATGGGGTGTGATGGATGCTTAGTGCCTTGTACTGACACATATCTGTGTACAGCCCTGAAAATCAGGTAAATATTCAGTCTCTGCTGTGTTCCGCTCACACCAGATAATTCTATTCAAAAAACATCTATTTGGTCACTTTTTGTCACCTTATCTGCCTGTCTCTGTCACACAATGTCCTGACACTCTCTGATATTACCCCAGCTGATCAAAAAACAATCAACCCCTTTTTATTTTTTTTTTTAAGAGCTGCTTAACCAGCTGATATCACAGCCCTAACAATGGAGCGGCAATAACTATTATTGTTACATGAAAAGAAAATATATTTAATAATAAGCTCATTGATTTTTAACAGCATCTCTGTGTTGCCTAATTGATGGGAAGTTGTATGTTTGTGTAGCCAACGGGGGTTATGAATTAAATATGGTCGTCATTCCTTGAGGGATGCATGTCAATGCAAGAAGGATGGAGGATCTACATCTCCCCCAAGCTAAACAATCCCCTTGTAAAAGACATAGGAAAGCCTGGAATGGGAGGAAGGGGGTGGGCGGGGGAAAGGGAATAAAAAGCATCCATCACTGTTTATTAAGTGCTGCTACTTGAAGGTAAAAGGGGTATTGAACTGTTTTCAAACTGGAAGAAACGTAGCTAAACAAAACAGTGATGGTGATATTAGGCTGGTGACAAATTTTATTCATTTGTCCATATTTATTACAGCAGCAGTTTGGAATGATTTATGCCTCTTGCCTCTCCGAGCCTCTCGCCATATGCATACCCACCAAAATTCAGAGTAAGGAAACAAAACTCTTTTGGTGGCAGCCAAAAAAAAAAAAAAGGGTAAAAGCACCTGGAAGTGTTGGATTTTAAATTTAAGGCACTGAAGAGGCTGGTGAGCAGTCTTGGTGAAAAATAGGCTCATGTGAGGACGTCTCAAAGTGGGCACTTGATGGAGAATCTCTGGGCACTTGTGCAGACCTAGGCCAGACTGTGCTTAGTTCAGAGGGAGGTGGGCAGTGCTGGGGGATGCCAAGGACTGGAGTAGTTTATTTTTTGGAGACTTTAAAGATGCTCAGCTCTCTGGAAGCCCAAGTTCCCCAGGTGTAAATTAAAGGGAAGCTCTGAGCTCGTGACACTCCTGACAAGCAGCGGTAAGCAGAGCGTGGCTCAGAGCGTGTGTGAGCCATCTCCAGCCCCTCACTCGTGTGTACAGTCTGTCACAGGACCTAAAATCCCCCAAAAAGCCTCCCGTGCCTTTATTGCTGTGCTTTAATCAGGAGCATTCTGCAGACTGGTACATTTCTCCCTGAGGTGGCAGTTCTTGGTCTGTAGTGAACAAAATGGTTTTTACCTGCCACTTGTAAAGTGCCTCTTGCCCAGTTTCATTTCATTCCTCCCCCATCATAGGATGATTTTCTGCCTGTTCAGAAGTTCAGCTTGGCTGAAGAGGTCAAGGTTTTGTGGGTATCAGTGGGCAGTAACTATTTGATGATAAAATGCACATGGAAGGGAAATTACAGCACAAACTTTGCTGGACCATCCAAGTCTGGGTAGGCCTTTGTCAGAAATTCCTGTTACAAGGTCTCTGAATCATAAATGCCATTCTATTTTTTTTGTCTGCTGCTGTTCCATGGTCAGATCTATGATTTTGCTGTGATTAATGGGGATAATGTGAGGCAGAGCAAAGTTTGGGGTGATGTGAAGGACATGGAGTTTGCAAGTACGACTCTGGCAGCAGTAGAATATTAAATCTTAATCATTACAGAATTCCTGCTAACTTTTAGTAAGAAATGGAGCTGGAGTTGTTGTGTTTGTTTAGAGCAGGATTTGTTCTTGCAAACAGCTATGACAAAAACAAAACCAACACCACTGGGATGATAATTAAATGGGTAGGTTGACACCAAGGCTGTGGCAGGCAGAGTTTGAAACATTTAGCCCAAAGCTTAGCCCAAGCAGGGACTTCCCCACAGAACGCTACAGGAAAATGAAAATCACTCTCCCACCCAGAAAAGGAACAAAATGCTCATGGTGGGAGGATTGGTTCTGAGAAAGCAGGAGGGTTTATTAACCAGGAGAGTCACAGTTTTGAGTAATTTCTTGTTGTCAGCTCCACCTCCCCGTTCAGGCACTCTGAGTGGGAGCAGTCATTGCTAAAACCAAACTTCTGCTGGATCCCAGCAAGGCTTTGAGGCCGATTTCCCCTCATTGTTGGATCCTTACAGGTTCAGGAAAGGGACTGTTCTATTCTTTTATAACTGCTGGGACACCGAGGCTGGCCCTGATCCCTCTTTAAAGCTTCTGGAGAGTGTTGGAGTGAAAATAATTCCTGTCACTGAGAGGCAAAGATGTTCACAAGTCCCCAAGCGTGGCCAGCCCAGGCAGCCACAGCCACAGGGAGCCAAACCAAACTGTGGCAGGGAATGGGAGAGGTAAAGCCATGTAGAAAAACAATGTCACCTTTTTTTTAGATTTTGTCCTTTTCTAAGCTCTGGCACAAACAGTGCCAAGCATAACAACTGCTCTATTATTTTTGCTCAGGTGCTCAGGAATATGAGCTTACTCAACACAGAAAGAAAAAGAGCAGGCTTTTATTTTATTAGAAAAAAATGCTCTGTTGTGTGTAAAAGACACTTTTCCCCTAATATTTTATTTGCTAATGGGTAAGTACAAAGTAATTATGTAGGACAGATTAAATGGTTTCTAATGCCTCATTTCAAGAAGTGTAGTGAATGTTTTCTTAAGCTGTCCTCCAAATTGGTGGGCTAATTAAGCAACAAAAAATTATGTTGGCATTCACTGAATTATTACAAAACCAGAATTTAGACTGAAACAATTCTTTTTTTTTTTTTTTTTTGTGGAAGGTAGAGAAGAAAAAAGAGGACTGGAGAAGGGAGGGATTTGGGATCTATTATTAGAGGAACAGATTAATTATCTAAAAATTTTTAAGTGTCCTGTCAGAGATCAGAGTTTCTGCCTTGGCATTCCTTGGTTTGGTGATTTCTTATGTCGTGTGATCAGTAGATTTAAACCCCAAGAGCTTCAGAGCTGTGGCATGTCCTTGTAGGACAAGTATTAAGGCATGCAAATCTTTTAGTTCATCTATATTAAATCCTCATCTTCTAGAGATATAAAGTGTTGGTTTTGTGTCCCCAAGAAACCCACTTTGCCAAAATTAATACCTGTGAAGTCACTTAAGGTGTTGGTTCTGTGTCCCCAAGAAAACAGACTTTGCCAAAATTAATGTCTGTGAAGTCACTTAACCCTAAATCTCTGTGTTGAACTGAATTTTTGGATGTAAGGTCCCACAAGGCAAATGTTGCTGTAATCGTCCTGGTAAAAAATGATGCACAGCTTCCTACAAGACCCTTTAGAAGCATCTCCTGGCACTGCCAGTCCAAACCCAGCTCAGGGTGGGATTTTTTGGGCTGTTTGAGTTCACAGCTTTCACCAGAGCTGGAATGGAAATACACTTAGGCGTGAAGTAACTTCACAGAGTTAATTTTCTTGGTAGCAAAAAACACCTTTGAAAATCTTCTGGTCTTTTATGGAACATTTCCCCCTCTCCTGCTGGCTCCTTTTAAGATGTTTTGGGCCCAGTGGACCACAACTCCTGTAAAATTGCTGTTCCACAGATACTCCAGGAGATACTTCCTAACAGCTCCAAAGGAGCTTTACAAGGGATTACATCATGATGTGGAGCATTGAAATCTTTCTGCATATTGGGGGAAAACTCAGTTGTGCAATGGAGTGGAGAGGGAAAAGACAGGAGCTGATTTAATGGAGAAAATTCTTTACCTGCTCTAAATAATTAGAACTTAACAATTTCTGTGTGACTTTACAAAGATGAGAGTATTTGAGAAAATCAGGGAAAAAACCTGTAAGAAATAGAAAGTTCAATCATCACAGAGCTGTCACCATTCTCTGTTACCACAGTAGAATTTAAGAGGTGATTTTTAAAAATCAGTTTATCAAAGCTACTTCGGACCTGCACATTGTGTTACTTCCTCTTACACTGACTTCAGTGAGGTTGAGGTTGGCTTTTAGGAGGTTCAAACTGAAGCAAAATGAGAGGTTAACAATGGAGGCAAAAATTAGAACAGCAAATTCCAGCTCTTTGAGTAGAACCCACATTCCCTCAGACCGAAAGCTTCACTGTCAGTCCTTAAACCTTAAATCAAAGCAACCCTACTTAGGCTTGAGTCAAGCAACAACTGCAGAATTCCATTTGAGAGCCTCAGAAACCACCCTTGCTGTTTGATGAGCTCAGTGAGAGGGTCTTCACAGTGGAGAAATGGGAATATTACCTTTTAAAAAAATTTTTTTAAAGCAAATCTTATGAAGAAACAGAACCTTCTACAATGGTGAAGCTCAGTTGTATTTTCCCTTACGAGTTCTGTGCAGTTTGTGTCCAAACCTTGCTCAGCATGTCTCTGAGTGTCAGGGATTGCACTGATTTAATGTTTTCCAACAAGCTGCACTCCTTCCTCCCCCTAAGCCATCCTGACAGGGCAGGGACTGAGTCCTTATCCAGTGTCTCATCCTACAAGTTCTCCCTAACGACAGCACGACTCCCATTAGCCTTCCTTGATGTCTATTTACCAGAGCAGCTCCTCAATTATTTAAAATGTAAACATCTGGATTAAATAAATGAAGGAAACATCCAGCAAATGTTTCAGGCACTCGAGAACTTTTCTGCAGGAATTATGGCTGCAGTAGAACTTGGGAAGGGAAAAAAAAAATCCAAAATTCACTGAGCACATCAGGCTCTTATTGCACCAGGGATGTGGGCAGGAGGTCCTAAAGTTGGGAACTGCCAAGAGACCTTTTTTCAGTGGAGAGCACGTTGTCATGGTGCATCTGGAACTGTACCTTGTTATTTAAGGCATCCAAAGAGGGATTTTTCCATCAAGAAGCCAACTGTCAGCTGGCAATCTGTGCTCTTGTGGATGTGTGTGTGCCTGCACATAAAACATGTGCACAGAAATCTGTTGGACATCTCCAAGAGATAAAGTAGGTTGGCTTTTCTCCCTGAGAAGTCTTTCACCACTCAGTTCAGTGTGGGTTTGTGTCCAGCTTTGTCACTGCCAGACTCTTGACAGAGCCTCATCTCTGACTTTTACACCTCCTTCAGCACCAGCCTCAGTCCCTGGGATCTCCACAGGTTGGGGAGGAATATTCAGGATTTGAAGTGAGTGAAGAATGTGTTTGGAAACATATAGAGACTTCACATCAGCTCATTAATGTGGTCATGAAGCACAGCCTTGCAGGAAGTCTTCCCTAAATGGAATGAAAACCAATCCCGAACAACCCCACGTGGGAATGACCAGCTCTTGGATATTGTGGGAGGTTGTTGGGGACTTGGGGTCTTTGTCCTTCACTGGATGGAGATGTGTGATCAGAAACCAGGTCAGGATAGAAAGCTTGGTCACTCAGCTTGTCCCAGACTGCCTGCAGTGTTCAGCCTCCTGCAATTCCCCACAAGGAGGTGCAGAATCATGGAATATCCAGAGCTGGAAGGGACCCACTGATACCATCCAAACACAATCTTTGTGTTTGCACAGACCCCCAAAATCCCATCCCTGGGCATCCCTGGGGTGGTGTCCAAACTCTCCTGGAGCTCTGGCAGCCTCGGGGCCGTGCCCATTCCCTGGGGAGCCTGGGCAGTGCCAGCACCTCTGGGGGAAGAGCCTTTCCCAAAATCCAGCCTTTCCCTGATCCTGACCCTCCCTGGCACAGCTCCAGCCACTCCCTGGGCCACAGAGAACAGAGAGGAGCTGCAGACCCCAATGAGTTCCCCTCAGCCTCCTCTTCTCCAGCTGGACAATCCAATGCCCTCAGCTGCTCCTCCTGTGGCCCCTCCAGACCCTTCCCTATCTTTGTAACCCCCTTTGAACATTTTAAGTCCAAAGCCAGGTCTATAACCACCATGGAAAAGGAGCCTCGTAATGGGATATTTTTTGCATTTGGTGAAAAAAAAAACAAAAAAAGTGCATCTGCCCTTTCAGTGGGTGGAAGGTCAGGAGCTGAAATGACCAAGTGTTAATTTAGGGTCTCTCCCAGCAGCCCTGGGAACGCTCTTGGCTCCTGCCAGAGGGAAAAGCTCTGGTAGCTGAACACAAAAACTTCATGAACAGACACACAGAAATGCTGGGGTGGGGGGGGTGAAAATCAAAGCTGTGACCTTGCCCACGAAGTTTGTGCTGAAGGAGCAGTGCCCTCCCCAGAACTGCGTGTCCTGGAGGAGGATTCCTGCCAAAAGCTGCTCTGAACCCCGAGCTCTGCCCGCTCAGGTGAGCAGCACCTCCTGCATTGTCTTCAGCGAGTGCTACAAATGCACTCCGAGATGAAAGCAACCTCACGCTCCAGGCTGTAAATTGATCGTGGGAAGGTCAAGAAGCAATTTTTCTCTGCTGTTAACATCACTACACAAATTGTGGGTGCGTGTGTGCACGCTTGAGGGAGAGGGATGGAAGGGAAGCAACTTCTCCTGTAGCATAAAGCATTGGCCAGGGGCAAAATAACTTCCTGCAGCCATGAGTTTCTAGCAAAGGGGCTGCCCAAGTGCTTGGATTTTGCCTCTCTGGGATTTCTAGGTGCACAATTTAAAGCATCTCTAAGGAGTGTGGTTTTTGTGATGTATTTTAGGAATACTTGGGCTGTTTTGGAGCTGAGACTTGGCACTTGTAGTTGCTCTTCTTGCATTAAACCTGTTCTTAGAGCTTTTCCTGGTCCTTCCCACAACCTCCTGCCCTTTCCTACAGTCCCAAATTAAGATCCTGAAAAACAAAAAATCAGCTTTCTTCACTGATGTCACCTCTTTGCCAGTTAACAGAGTTTGTACCCCAAAATCCTGCTAGTTTTTTGGTCTCTGTATGGGCTACATCAAAGGGTACTGAAAAGGTTAATTAAATTTTGATGCCAGTACCCAGGGATGAATGAAATGATTGCAGTAGAGGGTGGGATCACTTTAAATGTATTAATATTTTTAGAGCACGTAAGGTATTTTCTTGTTCCTCAAACTGAAGATGGTGCATATGTGTCTAAAATACCAAGTCTCTGGAAAACAAGTGGATTTCTAAGGATGCATGTTAAAATATAGGAAAAGGTGGGGTTCAGAGATCAGAATTTTTCTCTTTAATGCAAAATGGCATCTCCATACACAGGTAGATGTGCACACACACAATCTTAATCAGGAGTTGAGACAACAAAAAAGTGAAAAATCATTTCAGCTGTGTCAGATTCCACGGCCAAAGAACTGGGAAATGGTGGGACAGCAGAAATCTGAAAGATGTGGGTGTTGATATTTAGGGTTGGCCTCGTGCTGTGGCTGCTAAATCTCTTCTCCTGACAAAACTGGAATAGCTTTAAAGAATGTCAGGGACTTGCTCGTGTAGCAGAACCATGGCTCTGGAGATACAGATGCTATTTCTGCCTCAGCCATGTGACCTGTGCATCTTTGGGCCAATTCATCCATGGTTTAAAAAAAAATAAACAATAAGTGCAGGCAGAAACATGGAGGGAAAAAATACAGGCCTAATCATGATTTTTTTTTTTTAATTTTATAACTCATTGCATCTTTTCTGTCTGCTGAGTTGGGATATTGGAAGATAAGAAATGGAGATGGATGAGGAAGAGATTTGTTTTCTTTGTTCCCTTTTAACTTCCTTGTCACCTGGTGATGCGTCCAGTGGCTATTAAGAAAACAACATCTATTGGGGCTGTCTGTGAATTTGTAACACAGAATTGTTAGAATCCATGGTGATTTCATGATATTGCTGTGCTTTGGGAGTGGACAGGTTTCCAAGAGTGCAACTTTTCTGTGTTTTTAATTTCAAGATGATATTTCTTCCCCCAAAGAGGGACCTTTGTTCAACACGTGCCGTTCAAAGCGCCCCTCTGCTCTGAGGAGGTTCTGATGAGTTCAAGCACAGCAGAATAATTTCCTGTCTTCCCTGGGCCAAAAGGCTCTTTGGTTTGATTTTTATTTTTAAAAGAGAGTGATTTCCTATGAACTGTCCAGTAGGAAATACTCGAAAGAGGCTTGGTTGGCACACAGTGCCAAGAACTTGTCCTGGTTAAGCTTTTATGTTTTCTGTTTATGCAGTACTCAGGTCAATTTAAATGATATATTTATCTGAAGAAGGGCACTTGTCCAAGTTAATAAAAAATAACAGAAACTTCAGGCAGACGTGCCTGATGAGGATGTTACATGCATTGTTTGGAGCAGACAAGCCACACTCAAAGACTTGAAGTGGTTCAGCAATTTCCTCAGATAAGAATTAATTTTTTCTTGCTTCCTTTGTGGTGAATCAGGAGGTCTTGTCACAGATTTTGCTTACTCACAGTTGAGGCAAACGCTGGGTGATGTTGGTGGTGCTGAATTTGAGGAGGATTGAGGGGAAGACAAAACAAGGAGCAGCAGAGCTGAAATGCTACATCCCAAAGTAGGCAAATAAATACAATGAGTGAGGCTCCAGACAGTGTTTGTAAATGAAATATTATTGTGGGCACCCTTGTTTGCACAATATTCTGTGTTGTTTTGGATCTCTCTCTTTCCCTGCATGATTATTTTAGGAAGATCTATTTTAGATCGTAAGACTGGGCTGTTTTAAGCACGAGAGTTCTTTGTGCATCAGTTTGTGGCCTCTATGCCAGCCCATTTAAACCTGCTCTGGCACGTGCCCTTCTCTGCAGCCCAGCTCTCCAACATGAAAACACAACCCTTCCTTTTAATCAGCAGAGAGTGAATCCAGTGCTAATAGCACTTAATTGTTTCTCTAAAATGCTCTCGGTTGGTTTTGGCAGCCGGGATGAAAACAATTCCAAATCCCATCAAAGGAGCTGATCCACACCCAGCATGTCCAGGGTGAGGGGTTGAGAGACAGCGGGAGGTGGCATCGGATCCTACACGAGGTTCTGTCATCCTGCCCTGCTCCCTCCCTGATCTTGGAAGGTCCGAGGGGTAAAAGGAAAAGAAAAGAAAAAAGGAATAAAACAGACACAGAAAATCTTGCTCCATGCCCCTGAAAATAATGTGCTGACGGTCTCTTCAAGCACACACCTCTATTAATCTTGACTTTCTTGAAGCCTGCCCGCTAGTTTGAATTTGTATGCGACATCAAACATACCTTTTCACATATGTTCTTTCCAGATTTTTTTTAACAGTTACTTAGCAGTTTATAGAAGGAAGTGAATGATCTCATCAAGCTGCTTAGAAATTAAAAAAAAATCTGTGCTTATTAATTATGCAGGATTAGTCTAATTATAATTCAGCAAATTAATTAGCGACAGAAGGTGTTCTGAAACATTGGAGTACATTTGCATGTTAAATGGAGAGGCTAGTCCGTAATATATGTAAATTTATGCATGGCTTCATAGTTTAATTTAAAAATTTGCAGCTGCATATGGTATGGGAGCAGGTGAAAAGTCAGTTTTAGTTTAATGATGCTAACAAACATTGGATGCTGTCCTGTCTTAGGGAAGGAATGCGCTGAATGCACCCCTGTCTGCCAATCCATAAATCTGTCATAGGAATATAATGTTACACCAATGCTCGGATTCAAGGTCATCTGTGCCTAGACCCAGAAGTACAATAGGTGCAAATCTACCCTCTGAATAGCCCTGGAGAAGGGAGGAGGCAGAATGTGCCTGGATGCTGAGCTCCTGGGATGTAAATCTGCCTCTTTAGCAAATGAATGCACGTTTATTCCACACAAACCCGGTTTGGGGACAGATCCCTTTACAAACCTGAGTGATATCCACTGTGGCAGGTGTAAAATGGGATCCCAGCCCCGGTTCCATCCCTAATGGTCACATCAGCTCTGTGATCTCCTGGAGTCGCTGGGAAGTTCTTTCCAAGTTATTTCTGCACTAACTGCGGGGTTGGGAGTTTTTGTGTGCCAGGCTCTGCCATCTGGCAGCAACAGTAAAAACCAGCAGAGCCAGCAGAGAGAGGCCACTGGTGTAATTGGTGCTCACTGTTCAGCCTAGCATGGCTCAGCAGGCTGAGGTTTTGGAGAGAGATGGGCTGGGAGGATGAAGAGTCACAAGAGGAAGGAATTGTAGGTTTCTCTCGGTATGGAAAAAAAAATGAGTGGGGAGATTGGCCTCTGTGCTCATTTAACACCTCTGTCAGCCTTTCTGGGATCTGCAGGGTTTGCAAAGTAGATCTGGAGATAAATTTGCACCTGTGCAGAGCTCTGAGGATGAAGTGATACCAAAAATGGCTGGATTTTAGCAGGGCTGCAGTGTCCTTGGGCCTGTGTTTGGTGACACGGCCCAGCTCCAAATCTTGTGCGTGCTGCTGATGCTGACAGAAGTGTAAAGAACAAGAATTTGGCCACATTTCCCAAATCCTGCTGGGTGTTAGGTGTGGAGGCAATGAGCTCTGTGAAATTGTGTCGCTATTCAAAAGAACCAGTGAAATCCCAAGCACGGACTGGCAGGAATGGGATGTGGCTGTTGCCTGGAAAAGCGACTGGCTCTGTGTGATGGGGCAGACACGGAATTTCTCTGTGCCTCAACTTCCCCGTCGCTACAAAAGCTTTTCCTCCCTGCTGTCCTTTGTGCCTCCCCTCCCCAGTAACAATTTCACAACGTGGCTGGGCCATGCCCAGCACAGTTGGAGCCCACAGACACCGTAATAAACCAGGGACATTATCTGAAGCTCCCTTTCAACAGCCCATCAGCCCAATCCTCTCCTCTATTACCTCCCTGCCTATTGACTTTTGATTATGCTCTGGCATTTGGGCCCGTGCCAAATGGCATGAATAATATGGATCTTACAGGATAGATAAGCTTTTACCCATTGTCTTGGAAGTTACTGGAAAGTTTTGGTGTGGGAGGAAAGGGGAAAGCCCAAAGGATGAAGGGGAAACTGCTCAAATTGCAAAGAGTCCTCCAAAGACTTTGTGGAGAACAATTGCAATTACAAACACGCTGTTAGTGTTGTGTTTCATTTTCAATTCGAGCCCATAGAGTTCAATTATTATTTTCATTAATGGTGTCAGGTTTTCATCAGAGTGCACAAACAAGGAGGTTTTCCTTGGAGATTTTGGTTTTTTCCCCCTAGCAAATGTGGCCATGAGAAATAAGAACATTGAACACCAAGAAATGACTGCCTGGGTACCTGGCAGGGCACTCTCCCCCAGCCCTTGTTTCTTGAAAAGGGGATCATTTTTCAACAGAGGAAGCATTTATTTACCCCAAAGAGTGTGAATTGCAGTTGTGGGGGTGTGTCCCTGCTCTGGGCGAGGGGGACACGATCTGCTTCAAAGATGAAAATTGCAAAACATATAGAAAATCCACAGGAAAAAAATATCAAGTTTTCTGACACATTTGGAGGTTGGGTGACACATTGCAGGTTTACATTCAGTTATTATTGGTTTGAAACTAAGCTCTTTTTTAAAAAACCAAACCCTTTAGATAAAGGGTGGAGAGAAGTATGTTCTAGGCTGCAGAGAGAGGGGATATTTGAGGAGGAATTGTTCTGTGGCTGAAAGTTGGACATGGATCCATTGCTGTGGGTTTGTGTGTAATGTTCCCTCTTGATCCATCTGAAATACAGGATATTTTCACCCCATCTTCTTTAATCCATTGCAGAGAGTGTTACCTACCCAAGTGTGAGCAGAACATCTTGGCATAGCAAAAAAAAAAATATAATTAGAGGTAGTTTTAAGATGGGTTCTGCCATGCTGTAGTTTTAAGGTTGATTTTTAAATTGGTCAGATCTCTTGAACTCCCTCTCCCTGTTTTTGTTCCTTTTTCACACCTGTCTCCTATATTGGCTTTTCTGAGCTCAGGGCCAGAGGAAATCAGACACTTCTGCCTTCCCCCAGGTGGCATTTCAGGGATTAGGCCCTAGATAAAGTTCCCACATCAAAACTTAAACTTTAAACCTAAAGTCTAAATTGAGCGACTGCAAGAAAAGTCACTTAGAAAAAAGTCCAACCAGACTGAAGGAATTACTTTGAATCAAGGCAAGAGGATGGAGAAATGTTTCTCATTTGCCCCATCAGGAAATGAGGTTTTTGTTGGGTGTAGGAATAACAGGCATCGTGTTAATCTGGTTTCTGGTTTGTTTGGTTGTTTTTTTTTTTGGTTTGTTTTGTTTGGGTTTTTTGTGTGTGTGTTTTTAGTTGGGTTTTTTTAGTTGGTTGGTTGGTTTTCTGTGCAACTGGAGTCTTTCTGTTAAAAAAACCCCAAGTGACAAATGAGCAGCCAACTCCTCTTCTCCTGGCCTAGGCTTGGGATCTCATCTGACTCCTGCTCCCTTCTCTCCCAGCGAATCTCTGACAGACTCAGAAAAGTCTCCTGACCTACATATGTTGGTTTTCACATTTGTTAAACTGGGTTCACACTTTATGCACAGGAGTTTTGTGAAGATTAATTAGCTGCTGTTTGTGGAGTATCATATAAATACTCTGGCTCTCTGCAATAACCCCACTCATTTCTCACACAGTGGAAGCTGTGCATTCATTTAAAGTGCCTTTGTGCACTGCCTGATCCCACGCTGACTGTAACTCCTGCAAAAAAAAAAAAGGGAAATTTTCTCATCAGCTCCCTTATAATACACCCTGACATAAGAGATTGAAATTACTCCAGAGATAAATATTCAGATTACAAAGAAGCCTTCCATTGTGATATTCATTAAAATCAGGATGGTGATATCAAATAAATGCAATTAATTGACTTGAAACAGTGACCTGCAAATCTGGCCCTCCGAAAGGAAGGAATTTGACGTTGTGTGGGGCACTGGGTAGGGTTACTTGTCACACTTATCTCAGAGGCTGCCGTGCCAAAACACACACAGGTGAGCTGAGGGAAGGATCTGACCTGGTCCAGAATTCCCTTGTTCTGATGCAGTTGGAGTCAAGCCCTCACTGCAATAATAACACTTCTGCAGTTCACAGTATATTTTAATTTAATATTGTTTAACTGATTGTCATAATAACAACTTCTGGTTTTTTTTTTTTCTTTTTCCCTTTGTGATGTTTTGGAAGCACTGAATTATTTAAGCAGAATTGCACTGTATCTTTATATTTTCATTAGATTTTGGTAAACATAATCTGAATTATCCTCGACAGTAGGTGTGTTCTCATGCCAGAAAATGACTGAGGCCACAATTCCAGATTCCACAGCAACCCCAAAAAGCCAGAATTATTTGCTTTACAAGGGAGAATTTTTAGTTGTATCCAGAATTTTAGGTGTATCCAGAGGCTGTTCCCAACATACAGCCAATGTTGGACCTCTTGATTCTGTACCTCTATTTTAATGAAGCATACAAGGTGGATGGGGGATAAAAATTATTGATTGATTGATTGATTTTTTGATTACACCTTCTGCTGCATGTGGGACTGAGCTTTAGGACTTCTGCCTAGTCCTGCCAAAGTCACCAGGAAGATTTTTCTGACTCCAGCAGGATTTGATTAAGGTCAATTTGATTCTTCTCACTCATCTGAGGTGGATAAAGATCCTCACAGGGGTGGAACATAGCCTAGCCAGGTAAAAAACCTGATTATTTGGGCACAGACAGGCAAGATGGGACGGTGGGTCAAAAGCAGCTTTGGAAACAGTTTAACTGATGCAAGACCTGGCTGAATTTGCCCTCACCTTTTCTCCATCTCCGTGCACCCCTCAGCTGTGTTAGGAGTTCTCCTGGTGCTTCCCCACCAAGAATTGAAATATAGTTGAGACAACACAGCTGACTTTGCCCTGAAGTGGAGAAGGGGCATTGAAACCATTCTGAACTCCTGGGCTTGGTGGCAGCTCCCAGCAGGAGGAGCAGTAACTTTTAAAATAGCAGAAACAGAAACAGAAGTCTGTGCTTATATCTTAATTAATTTTATGTCTGTGCATTAAGTGAATCAGCTTTTTCTGTAGCAATGCAGAGTTTTCAGGGGTAATTATTGAAATATAGTTTAGATTTTCCCCCACCGCCCTGAAATTTTGAGAGGATGGGCCAAGGTCCCTTTGCTTGGCTGGAGCCAGAGTCACCTGCTAAACTCCCACCCAATTCTGTACTTTGCAAGGCTAAAGATTTGCCAGAAACATCAAAATCAGCTAATTTTTTATAATTCTGTTTTTAAATAATTTTTTTTTTCATGTATATATAGGTTAAGGCCAAAAACTGGCTAAAGTGTCTCATTTAAAGAAATTAATAAAATCTTTCTGCAATTCTCCTGTTACCCCTAAATCAGCTTCATTTAGTGCTAAACCTTCCCTCCTCTTTGCTCCCCCCAAGTCATTTTTATTCTAATGCTGCAATAAATATTAATGCTTTTCCCAGATGCAACATCTTAAAAAAACCCCACATTTATACACACATATATATGTGTATGGGTATATATATATATATGTATATATGTATATACAACAACCTCCCAAATATTTCATACAGATGCCCACTTGCAGCTCAAATTTGACTGGAGGAACTCTGAAAAAGAGAAAAGGAAAGGTGTGGTTCAACTGGCAAAACAAAAGAAAAAAAAGATAAAAATCGTTGTGTGGGCAGCTAAATGAAATTAAATCTAAATTTTGGGGTGATAGGAGGGAAATTGTCACAGTGCAGCATATCCAGTGACCTCCGACAAATAGCTTAGCAAAATAAATATAAATTCTACCAATTTGTTTAAGTGCTAAAAGAAAACTGAGCACTTTGTGAATTTTGTGATATCTTAAAGCAGCAAAAATTTCAGCATTTTGAGCTGTTTGTCAATTCCAGAAAGTCAAGGCACCTCTGAGACATCTCAGAGGGATCCCCAAATTGCCAGAATTAAACATCCAGGCTGAGCCTGCCAGGCTCTGTGGGTGTGGATGTGTTTGGTGCAGTTGGGAGGATTGGGAACGTTCAGCCCTGCGGCAGCTCAGGGAGTGGGGAAGTTTTGTTTTCTGTTTTCTGTTTTTTTATTTATTTTAATGGCCTTTTTCCCCCCCCTCAGCACAAATCAGCCTGGATTTAATTGGAATCCAGCTCCATTTTCAAGTGTGCTCTTGGTTTGTGTTTGCTGGGGCTCTGCACCCTGATTTTCTGTAGGCATTTAGCAGAAAAAAAAGTGATTTTTGTTCCTTGCCACGCCGTGTTGCAGAGTTTGCTCCTGGATGCTGTTAAATGTACATTTGGAATTTTTGCCTTTCTGTGTCTGCCTTTTAGGGGTTGTGTCACTCAGTCCCCCAGGATTTGCCTTCTTCCCAAAATCAGCCCAGCTGACACAGCAAGTTCTCTCCCAAACACTTTTCCCTGCTCGTTTTCTTCATTCTTTGCTTCATGTTGATCATTTTTTCTCATCTCAATCAAAAGGAATGCAAGCATACCAAAAATTTAAAAATAAGCTGGCTGTTTTCCTGCTTAATTTATTTTATATTTCCTTGGAAGTAACGACTTGTGGATTTTTTTTTTTGGTGGTTTTTCTGCAGAATCACCAGCCAGCAGCTCATTGATTTTCATACAAAAGTTCCTTGTCTTGGTTCATTTTATAGTTTGGTTTCATTCTGGAGTTCTCCTTTGCACAGGCACATCTCCTATAAGCTGTTTATATATCTGCAAATATTCTTTTTTATATCTCTAAGAAGAGGGAAAGATAAAAAGGAGTGTTTGTCAGTAACATTTATGCCTCACATTATCCTGTGTCTCCGAGGGTGCCGGCGTGCAGGGGATTTTTCCTTCTGAAAACGTTTTTATGGATAAAATCTCACCAAATCTTTCGTATAAAAGAGGTCACAGGTTTTAGCAGGGACTCGACAGGACTTATTTAATAAAATATATTCAGTGCTTCTCCCAGGGCATGAAATTCTGTGGGATTTTTAGTTTGGAAGCCACGGAGGTGCCCAGGGCTCTGTTGGCAGGAGTTGCCCTCTGAGGTGAGCACTGACACCCCTTTCCTGCTGAAGGGAGACCTGAAATGAGAAGTAAATATGGAGAAAATAACACTCTCACCTTGAGAAAATAAACATTAAAAAATATCTAATATATTTGTGAGATAGTTAAAGGAATAATAGTTAAAATTAGGACATTTTAATTGTAAAGGGTCCCTGACCAGGGTGGATTTTGGGTTTGCATGGCACAATCTGTGTCTTTTTTTGGGTGAGGTTTTCGGAGGGGTTTGGTTTGTTTGAGTAACACACAAATGGATCCAACCCGTGGCTTTTTCTTTGTATTTTGGGGCAGATGGAGGAGAAATCTTGTGGTGGGAGTAGTGCAGAGAAAGTGGCACTAACAAGGGGGAGCAGATTTCTGTGTTATTGTCTTGTGCTGGGGCTGCTTTGGAGGGTGTTGTTGGTAAACCCAGGAAATATCCATCTTTCTCCTTTAAAGTTCTAATTCAAGGCATGAATGTGTGAGTTCTGAAGGGACTTAGGGACTGCGGTAAAAAATCGTTGTCATAGTAACAGAAAGGGAAATAGGCCTGGCTCACCTGGGACTTTAACTTACTGCAAAAGCAGATTTATTTTTTTTTTTTAAAGGAAAGCACTCAGCAAGAGAAATAAATAAATAACTTGTTCTTTGTATTCGAAATCAATTCTTCAACTATTTATTTTTGCTTGTATATGACTCTTTTTCCTTCTAAATCTATCTCAAAGTCGTTGATTTATTTTTTTAATTATAATTGTTGCGGTTAAACCCATCGTGTCTGACAAATAGAAATGGAAAGAATCACAGAGAATATTTTCACTTGCAATAGAGGATGCCAAAATATTTCTTGCTTATGCCTAAATTTTGAAGATTGTTTGTTTTGTTTTTAATCCAACAACTGTGGCTTTTCATACCATTTCTTTACCTTTGAAATGTCCAGATTCAATCAGAAAACAAAGGGGTGAATCCTTTCCTCCGTGGATGTGAGATAAAATTTGGTGGGATGGCTTAAAGAAAAATTCCTGCTTAATATTTCTAAACTCTCAAATCTCCATGCAGTATTGGGGAAGTCACCAAACAGGCTGGAGATTCAGCCTGGGTATGTGACAAACAAAACTCTACAGAATAATAAACCCTGTGAAGGTGGGTGTATGTGACAGGGCAGAAATAATTGGCACGAGAACTTTGTGGGATATTAATGGGTTTATCTGCTCGGACAGCATGAGCTGTCATGTTTCACTTGAGCTCCTGTTTTCCTTATCCTCCCTCAAAATCTAGGTAGGAACAATCTGGGCTTTTGGCAGTTCTGTTCCTCTGCTTTTTTCTTCATCAGAATAAAACATGGTCGGGATGAAACCTCATCAGATTCTTCTCTGGGCTGTGTTTGCTCCTGGGTTTTTCATACGTTCCAAGTCATTCCAAGGTTTATCTGCCTTGGAGTTGCCCTGTTGGTTTTGTGGTTTCCACAATACCATTTTCCTTCTAAATTGTTGCATGGGAAGTCCCTCCAGACAGCCAAAGAAAGACCTTGAATGTGAGGGAGAGATAAGGAAGAGACTAAAATTGTCTGGTCAAACCTGCAGAGAGGGAGAGGGTGTAGAACAGAGGAATTTTGTTCACACTGGTTATACTTTCCCTGTCGTTTTTTGCAAATTCCATTTATTAGAGTTTGGTTTGTTTGTGTCTTAATAAATTCTTGTAGTCCTGTAAGAACCACTATCACTCAAACTACTTCATGTACATTTTAAACCAGGGTATAACAACACCTTTTGCTGTGGCTAATAGAAGTGATGTGGTTCTTTCTCTTTCCAGATTCTTCCTAAAATTTTTTCTCAAGTGCAATCAGAATTGCTTGAAAACAGCAGGAAACCCAAGAGATATGAGACGGTTCCAGGTAAGTCTTATAAGTCTCAGCATTAACCTGTCTGCCTCTGTTCCTCTTTTCCTTTCCTGTCTCCTCTCTCCTACATCGCTCCTAACAAACATGATGACAATCTATGAAAAGCTGTATCAGACAGCGTTAAAGTTTTTCTCCATTTGTCGTGTTTAAACTGTTTTTTTCCCCTTTTTCTTTTTTTCCTTCCCTCTTTTTCCACGCTGCATCCCCAGGGGGAAGTGCTGTACTGTACCAGCCAGCAGTGGATATTTGATTTGACACCCTCGGGCAAAGCACTCACGCATGCAGCTGCCCACAGCAGGGATCGTGCTTGTGATATTTAGATGCCTCAGAATTTTTCAAAGTAGTTCTGTACAAGCAACCTCCTCATTTCCTACCTCTTTCCCTGTTTTGGGTTTTTTTT
>QUSF01000095.1:365880-383143 GCA_003676055.1 Chloebia gouldiae | reverse complement strand
AATAATAATAATAATAATAATAATAATAATAATAATAATAATAATAATAATAATAATTTAAAATCCACATAGCAGTTTTTTTTTTAAGTTAAAGTAACATGGTGCTGTGACTAGAGAGTTACAAGGGAAAGTGCATGAGGAATGCAATATTGTTTCCAGATGTACAATGTCATAAAGAATTTTTTCCACACTTGGAATGGTAACAGGAATTTTTTTGAGAGAGATCATTTACACAGTGATGAGATATGTTACATGTAAGTAAATGCCTGTATGCCTGGAATGTTTGTACCATATGTCTAAATAGGTGTCTGTGACTGATACAGATTTTATATCTGGGGATGTGAATGGATTTGCATATCTGTGATTTGAAGAGCAGCACACTTTAGAAATGTAAAAATACTGATATAACACAGTTGGGGGAGGGAAATTTGTAATACCCAGGTGAAGGTTTGTAAAGAAACACAACGCCCTGAGCTGTGCAGGGAGGTGAAGGAGGGGCAGTACAGCTCAGAGAAGCTGAGTTTAAAGTGCTAAAGACACTAAGGCTGGATGTCACGGGAGGTGAACCCTCCATGTGGGTTCTGAGCGAGGATTGCATTACAGAAATCCACCTGGGAAACAAAAATAATGTGGAGATCCAGCTCCAACATTTCTCCAGGACTGTGGGAGAATCGCTGGTTTATGGCTGTGGCCTCTCAGCTGATAAAAAGATCTTTGCAGATTGGCAGGGAGGACCTCAAGGAGTGTGAAAACAGCTTAGAATCCTGTAATTCCCCCAGTGTTCTGAGGGAGATGGGATCTGTGTTTGGGAGGATGAAGGAATAAAACATGGCCCTCTCTATTTCTTTCTTGCTTGCTGTGCTCTGAAATCTTAGCAGAGGTGACAGTTTGGCCCAGCTTTTGGGTGGCACAAAATCTGAAGTTTTTATGCTGTCTGTGCCTACAATTTGGCCCTCAGCCTCAATTACCAGAGTCCGTGGCCTCCCTGACCTATTTTGCTGTTCTCAGATCATTCCCCTTAGATTAAATTTTGCATTAACAAATGGTGGTAGGTAAAAGATCATCCACTGAGAACAGGCAAAGAAGCCAAATTGTCGTACACAAGAAGTGGTACCATCAGGGCAGGAAAAGAAAAACTCACCAGAACCATTTGCCAGCACTGTGGGCAAAAGTCAGAATTTAAATCTCCAGGGAAGTTTTCACATCACCTTTCATCAGCACTAAATGCAGGGGTTTTTAAAAAGGGCTCCGACTATTTTACGATGTTGGGAGAACAAGTGTTGTTGATAAATACGTGTTCAGGAGGGTATTGGCAAAAGTGCATAGAAATGGTTAACAAGGTAATGGTAAGAAATGTTGACCTTGATTTGTTTAGCTAAGATGTAAAGATTTTTGAAGGTCAAAGGTGTTCTTGTGTAGTGTTTTGGAGTCTAACTGTGTCTGACCCTCTAACATTAAGCTGCTGTGGCCTGCAGTTTTGAAGAGTGAAGCAAACCAGGGGGAAAGAGGGAAGGGGGAGAGAACAGGAAATGGAGTGAGGTGTTTCAGGAAGTTGTCAGGAGTTGACTGATTGATTCCAGATGGAGAGGGTCACCCTTCATGACCCAGGAAATACTCACTGGGGGAAAGCAGTTGGCTTGTGAAAGTGAAGGGCCTGGGAGTTAGAGACCATGGTGGAATGCACATTCCTCCTCCTTTTATCGATAAAACATTGGTTTTTAATCTCCAGAATAAAACAATTGTATTGTGATCTCCATCAGGCAGGAGGGAACAGCTGGGGCAAAGTGAAGAAATTCAGTCATTTTGATGTCCACGATCTCACGTGTCCTTTCTCCACACCATGGATGAAGAGCTGGGTGATGGTGGTGTAGCAATGACAAAGGTCTCTGCCAAAATTCAGGTTACAGCAAAAAGGGTCCCAAACTTTGAGAAGGTTCTGCTCCAGATCTGAACTTTGCATCTCATCCTGTCTGCACGAATGCTGTGTTTATTTACCCTGGATCCCAGCCTGTGACAGGCCGAGTGGCTCTGGCCCTCCTGTCCTGGATGGGAGAGGTGGATAAAAATGGAACTACACATGGAGAGAGGTCTAGAAGTGCATCTTCCATTCCTGCTGGCTAAGGGAGCAGAGGATGCTCAGCACTTGTTTTCTCTGCCATTGCTGTGGGGATCTCTACATCTCCTACCAAAATGTGGCTCTTGTGTTGTGCACAACCCAAAAGGTGATTCCAACGCTGACCTCTGCTCTGGGACAGTGACGGGATCCAGGGAACGGCTGGAGCTGTGCCAGGGAGGGTCAGGCTGGATTTTGGGAAAGGCTGGATTTTGGGAAAGGCTCTTCCCCCAGAGGTGCTGGCACTGCCCAGGCTCCCCAGGGAATGGGCACGGCCCCAAGGCTGCCAGAGCTCCAGGAGAGTTTGGACAGCACTGCCAGGGATGGGATTTTGGGGGTCTGTGCAGAGCCAGGAGCTGGACTGGATGATCCCAGTGGGTCCCTTTTCCACTCAGGACATTCCAGGATTCCATTCTATGTGTGAACACTTGAAGCCTGCCTCTGTTCTCTCTTCCTGTGCCAGGTGGGTGTGTATTTATCCCACTCGTGTAAGGGAGCTCAGAGATGTCTCTATTCCATAGTGGAACTCTATATACAAGACACACTTTTTATTTACATTTGGTTGCAATTTAAACACTTGTCATAAATATTTCAGACACTGGAATAATTCAGGCCTATTCCCCTTTGCCACAGCGTGTTCTGGGCTGGCCAGTGAGAGACTAAAATTTATTTCCATTGTTTAAGGGAAAATAATGAAGTGCATCTGAGTGGGCTCAGCTATGTCATGAGGGAAACGTTCTCTTTGGATGGAGTCACACCCCACCCTAACGGGAATGAGGAAATCAGTTGGCACACAAAAGCAACATATTCTGTGACAAGAATTCTTGAGAAATATAAGAGTACAGGATGACAAGATCCTTTTGGAATGAATTAGAGTTGTCTCGAGAAAGAAAGTATTCTTTAAGCTCGCCTAAGCCCGCGGAGGGCAGGGTCTCTCCTGCTCTGTGCTGGATAGAGTTTTATCAACAATTAGAGCTTGACATTCCCTTACCTCGGCTGTGACATCTGAGGCTGTGAAAATCCACGAACACATCCAGGGTTTGACTCTCCGTGGCTGTGCATTACTGTAGGTGTGGCAGTGGGATGGAATTAAGCTCATTTACACAAACTCATGGTCAAAACCACTCTGTCAGAGGGCATCTTCTTTCAGAAGATAAAACACTGTTTGTTTTTTCCCAAAACTTTGTGGTTTGAAGTCACACATCTCTCTGGATTGATGGGATTTAGAGCGTTGGATACTGAAAAAACTAAAGTGGGGTTAATTAATATATACAGTTATTTCCTCTAAGAATTCAGATTGGAGCCCAGTCACGGGGGCCGAGGTTTAAAACCTGCTGCTTGGTTTGGGGTGCTCAGGCTCAGATGATTTTTCAGGAGGCACCATCCACTCACATATCAAAACCAGGCATGATATTAGGTCCTGTTTTCAAGGAGTTTTCATCCTGCAGGAGCTGGGTCATTTTACAGTGAGGCTTCTCTACAGCCCACAGGACGCTGTGTTAAATGCAATTAATGCGCTGAGTGAAGGCTGAAAATATTTTCTCCCCTTCTTAAACCCCTGCAAGGCATGCTGCCATTTTACAAAACAAGGTTTAGCTGAACTGAATAATTAATCCTTAACAAGTTGAATTTCAAATCAACTGTTTACCTGGCTGTTTTTTTCCTTCTCTTTCTAAATATCCAGGTGGTGCTATCGACAACAGTGAACGTGGATGGGCATGTGCTGGCAGTGTCTGACAACATGTTTGTGCACAACAACTCCAAGCATGGGCGGAGAGCAAGAAGACTCGACCCCTCGGAAGGTGGGAGTTTTGTCTGGAGACCAGAGCAGAAATTACCCGTTCTTCCATTTCTGTTTGTTTTCAGGAGGGAAGGAGAGCTAAGGGGGAATTGCAGAGCCTCAGGGGGTTTGGGGAAGGCAGAGGCAGGAAAACAGTGTCTACTGCATGCAAAATATGATCCTCCTCACATCTAAGGGACTGACTCCCCATCCCCCTGCAATTTATTAATTAGTATGTACTGCAAAGATGAAAAACACAGAAACACCAAGTATTATCTAAATTTCAGCCCTCTCATTCAGCTGGGATAGATTTGATTTCAGGCAAATTAGGCAAGATGACATCTTATTTAAACAGAGTCGTTCCAGCACAAGATGTGTATGAAAAAGTGTCACTGGTTCCCTTAAACAAACTGTGCACGGAGCCTAACGATGCGCAGAGGGAGCTGACACTAATTGATGTGAGTTTGTTTGGCTAAGCCAGACTCATGGCCAGCTCCAGGATGGGTTGGGGACTGTATTCAAGCAATTACAAATTCTTGTATCTGTTAAGTTTCAAAACGTTCGGCCCCTCCTCTCCCTCTTCGTTCCCGAAACATTCCACCTCTCGCAAGCAGACAGTGCTCAAAAATGACTGGAAAATGCTGGGAAGTGCTATCAGTGCCTGCTTTTCCTCTCCTGCAGCCACTGAAAGTGAGAAGAGCTGGTGATGTTAGTAGAAAAGACAAGCAAGGATATTATTTCATTATAATGTTTTGCTGCCCCACTTCTTAACTGTGCCCTGTATCAGCCTAAAAGAAGAATTAATGAACTGGAAGAAAATGATTGAATCAGTAAAGAATTCAGAGTGGTGTTAATTCTCCCCCAGCGGGCAGTGAAATGGTAGAAGGAAAATCCCAGGATTCCTAGCCTAGGAAGCCATCCAGTTTTTCCTTGACTGATTGGATGTGATTGACTGGCTGTTCAAAGGAGTCTCATGTTTTTGGAGCACTGCCAAAGTTCCCCTCCACCTCTGACCCTGTCAACATTGGGAATGGAGTGATGGATTGACTTTGGTTATGGCCTGGAAACCATATTGGGTTCCTGATGGGATGCATAGTCCATAGGCCTTGAACATATGGAAGAGAGAAATAATAATAATAAAAAAAAAGACTCTACAAAATCAAGAAAATTATTAGAAATTGTCTCCTGATATGAATTGGAGGAGACATTTGATATTCCCATATCTTCTTACATCCATTGATAAACGTAATGACTGTGACTCTACCATTTTTTTCCACAAGGTTTGTGTCTGTGGGATCATATGCTAATCAGTGGGTGCTATTTTGTTTTTTTTTAAGCAGTCTCTGCACCATCATTTAAACATTTCATTTTTACACCCACTACAGTTGGCCTATTAGGCTTTAATGACACAATGTTAAGTGCCAGTAATGAATAGGCAAGTAATTAACACTTGCAAGGCAGAAAACACTCCTTTATTTATTTATTTATTTATTTATCGACATAGTGGGGTTTGTGGAGTGTTGAGCAGCCTTTATGGGTGAATGGCTGGAAGGGAGTTGTCCTAGGCCTCTGCTAGCAGTGGGAATTCAGGAATTCCCAGGTGTGGATGGCTGGCGCTGCAGCTCTCAGCTGCAGTTTTGCATCACTTGGGATATTTGATAAACAGGAATTTATCCAGGGCCTCAAAGCGGTTGGGGGGGATGAAAAAAGACACCTTAAAGAGGTGTTTTGATGTTTTTTTTTGTTTTGTGCAGCCACGCCCTGCATCAAAGCCATCAGCCCAAGCGAGGGGTGGACCACGGGGGGAGCCATGGTGATCATCATCGGGGACAACTTCTTTGATGGGCTGCAGGTGGTGTTTGGGACCATGCTGGTGTGGAGTGAGGTGGGTATAGCTGCCCCCCTGCCCTCAGCTGCGGAGATTTCCCTTTTCTAGGAGGAACGGGCTTAATTCCTGCTCCCGTTCCATGGTGCTGTGTGAGGTGGGACACAGAAACCCGTGTGAAGGGGATTCATGGAATGCGTTTTCCTTGCTCTGTGGTGTTATTGAATGATACCCAGAATGGAACTGAACAATTCTAGGTGTCTATAAAATCAAAGAAATTATTAGAAATTGTCTCCTGATAGGAGCTGAAGGAGACATTTGATGTTCCCATATCTTTTCTTACTCACTGATGAACTTAATGAATGTTACTCTACCAATTTTTCCACAGGGTTTATTATTTACACAGGTTTATTTACATAAGCAAAGGAAGAGAAATAAAGAGAGGGTTTAAGTTTGGGAAGAAAAAAAAAATCCATCTGGGCCCAGGATTAAGCCATCAATTACACAACAGGCTTAACAGTATGAGTTTCTTGGTGACAATCCATCCTAAAATGTGTGATCCTCTCCCTGGAGGCTGGGATCTAAACCAGGTGTATCCCTCTGCTGATCTATAGTGATAATTTAAAAAAAAAAGAGTTTTTCCTGAGGTCTGTGATGGCAGGTCAAGGGGGAATGGTTTTAAAGTGTACAAGAATAGAGTTGGAAACGAAGATAACATTTTTTATGGTAGCCCAGAGAAGGTGTGGCTGCTCCATCCCTGAAAGTGTCCAAGGTTGAACAGGACTTGGAGAAACCTGGGATAGAGAAAGGTCCCACTGAGGGTGGGACTGGATGATCTTCAGGGTCCTTCCAACCCAAATTTCTGTAATTTACTCATGAAGTAAAAGAAGTGAGCAGACACCTGATGGAGCCTCTCGTGTTGCCATTCCCAGCTGATCACACCTCACGCCATCCGCGTCCAGACGCCTCCCCGGCACATTCCCGGCGTGGTGGAGGTGACATTATCCTACAAATCCAAGCAGTTCTGCAAAGGAGCACCAGGCAGGTTCATTTACACAGGTGGGTGCCTGGGATTTGGGCTGCAGGAGCCGTGTTGGTGATTAATTAATTAATTAATTAATTAACCCTGTTGCTCGTCGAAGGACACTCTGGCAGTGGTAACATTTGGGGGTGTAAGGAGGAGGTTTCATAAGGCATTTTTACTGCACATTAATATTTTTCCCAACTGCTGTCACAGCACGGGTTTGCCTACAGAATACACAAGCAAATATTTATGTTCAACCTGATTATATTTGAGTTTTTCTTTCTTGTTTTTCCTTTTCTTGGAAAAGAGTCACACTAAGATTGTTTGAAGAAGAAAATGACAAACTGTTGGAAAGATGAATATAAAAATTAGCTGTACATTTCGAGGGTAAATCTAACTGGCACAGTGAGGCTCTTATGGGAGCTAATCTGTGTCCTGTAATGTGTTTTTATGTCGGGTTTCTGCAGAGTGTGCTGTGCTGGCACTGCTGACCTTCTGGGGCTCTCAGTGTTTCCACCCCCAAGTGCTCTCACTCAGGGGTGCTGCAACTCGGCCATCAGCCTCCTCTCCTCGCCAAAATGGGACCTGTGGACTTTTCCATAAGGTTCCCACCTGGAAAACTTCCTGTCAGAGTGAAGCCAGCAGGATTCTCTAGACAAAAACCCAGACAAATGGCTCGCTGGAGGGCAATGGCAGCTAAAGTTGGCTGAACCAGCTTCAGCAGCTGATGTAAGAGATGAAATACTTAAAATGAGAGATAAAAGCCTGTTTTTAAATCACAACATAAGGAGCTTGGAAGTTCGCTGTGATCTCCTTGCTTGGCTTGGCCAGGAGAAGCTGGCTAAAGATGAGGGACAGGAGCAATGGAATAGCCAAGAAAAAGAAATGTTAATAATGAAAATAAGAAAACATGATAACCACAGGTTACAGAGGCTAGATTCCAAACACCCGTGGGCAGCCAGGTATGGGGGCATCTGAGGGCAAAGGTCCAATCCTGAATGTGAACTTACATGACCTTATATGAGAAAAGTCCTGAACCAATGGAGAAAAAGAACAGGAAACTTGAGCAAATATAGGATAGTCCTATTAGCAGTCTGGCTCCCAAGAACTCACAGTTCCCACAGTGACCCAATTAGGTGTCCCCCTCAGTATACTGTCCACCACGCTCTGAGGTCAAAACCCTCTTTAAAAGCATCTGAAGTAAAAATCTCAACAGGATGAGATCCCACAAGCTCACCCAGGCCTTTAGTCCCTGTGTGTGCCTTCATCTGGTGAGGATACAGGTTGCACACACATTCCTGTTCTGAATTGCTTTCCTTTCATCAGCTGCTCCTGGAATAAAAAGACATTTGTTCTCTGCTGCTAATCTTGCTGTAGCCTCATATTCTGCTTTTAATACGACACAAATTCAAATTCTCTGCTGCTGTAAGTGGTTCCATTATAGTTCCCCTGGTTTTAATAACACACCAGTTTATGCCAGCTGAGGGCACGTCTTGTAGGCTTTTGTAGTTCAGCTTTGATCACAGCTCTGCATTTACTTTGTCACAGAGATGCTAACCTGGAAATGTGTATATCAGGGAGATTTGGAACATAATTTTCCTTGCTGAGCAGAAATCCTCCAGGGGTTACCTTGTCAGAGCAAAGCAATATAAAATCGTCTGTGGGAGAGGCTGGGCTCTGGGTTGTGCTGTATCAGCCTCTGTGTCAGGATCCAGGGATGGGAAGGTGCTAAATCTTGTAAGGAGATTGGAGCTCTTGTTTTCTGCTTGTGAGAAACAACACTTACAAGGATGCAGAGAGATCTATAAATTGGAAGAGTGAGTTCCCTTGGACAGAAAAAGCTGAGATGATGAAGCATTTCCTGCTGTCACTGCTATAGTCTGTGAGAAACATGGGGAAATAGAGAATTCCAGGATCTGAGGGGGCTGACAGGAAAACCAGAGAGGGACCCTTTATCAAGATCTGTGGTGACAGGACAAGGAGTAATGAGTTCAAACTGAAAGAGGGGACATTTAGGTGAGATTTACAGAAGAATTTCCTCCCAGTGGAAGTGGTGAGGACCGGGCACAGGTTGCCTGGAGAAGCTGTGCCTGCCCCATCCCTGGGAGTGTCCAGTGCCAGGTTGGACAGGGCTTGGAGCATCCAGGACTAGTGGAAGGTGTGACTGCCCATGGTGGCAGGGTGATTTTAAAGGTCCCTTCCAACCCAAACCATTCCATGATTCAAGCTTGATGCCACAGGTGCCTTTTCTCTGTTAACACCTTAAAGGTTGGGCAGCCCACTGCAAAAACTTCTCCCCCTCTGCTGCAGCTTTAAGGGTTCAGGATATTTCTAGAGATCTGCAGACTTTGATTCTCCTGACTTTGATCTGGAGATCTCCAGACTTTGATTCTTCACAGGTTTTCCCTGTGCCGTGCTTTGTGGGGTAAATCCAAGGTGAGCTGCAGAGCTGACGGTTCTTATGGAATGATCCAAAAATACCCTGAGCACCTCACAGGAGAACCATCTTCTGTACCAGGAGAAGAACTTCACGTGGACGTGCCTTTGCCACCCCTCCCAGGGTGGTGGTGGCAGCAGTCTGATGTTCTGTGATGTGAGGTGAGCCAGTGAACACCTCCACCTCCAGCCAGGCCCTGCAGAGAGGGGCTGAGCTGCTGCTGCTGCAGCTCTGGCAGATGCAGCCCAGTGTCATGGAAGAACTTGCTCAGCTGTGAGAATTCTTCTCCCCCTCCTATTCCAGCAAGAATAGCTGTGTTTAAGGTGAAAACACAGGTTTTGAGGGGTAAAGAACATCAAAGAACATCACTCTCCAGACTCTGAGGCTCACATAAATAAAGTCAGATAGTTGGTGACACATTTAGATCCGTCCCTACTCTTATACAACAAATCTGTTGTTAAAACAGTCGTGCTAGAGAGAGGTTTACAGGCTTACTGATAATTTAGTTTATTCTCTATGTGGCTTTTCTTTTTTGTGCATAAATTATTTCATGCCATGCCCAGTTTTTTAAACTGTTTTGGGAAGTTTAAGTGACCCCTTGAGCCTGAAACTTTGGATCTGAGGGTTGCCAAAGGGATTTTGTACCCGAGTCTATTTTCTGAGGGGTTTCATTTCAGATATCTGATTTCTAGGAAAAAATGAACAGCCTGCTTGTGTGTCAGACCCGTTTATGGTCTCTGGATCCATGAACATTTGGATATAATTCTGGCATATTTCTATGCAACACACAGATAAATCACTCCTGACCCAGCAGCTCTTTCCTCAGTGGAAGTGGGATTGTGGGGAAGCTGCTTAAACTTGCTGGTGGATTCTTCATCTTTGGTCTTCACTTGGGAAGGTGTCATTTATTCCTACAAATACTTGGTACTGTTTTTTCGCAGGATTTCATAACAGGGATATTTTTGTTCCATTAATGAGTAAAACCAGTAGTGGGCAATTTTGTTGCAGGCTGTACAGAAAACCTTTGTGCTGAAAGACATAATGTACACATTGATTCAGGATGGCTGAGTCCTGTGAACAATTCAGCATTGCTGGGAAATGATTTGCTGCTGTTGATCTATCAGGATGAAACTGTCCATGTCAATCCATTGGAAAAATGTTTGTTGAATAATAGCCAGCTTCTTCTTCCTGAATTAGCATTTTGCATATTCCCACTAGCTATTTCTAGTAACTTTATATATATTTGAATCCCTGTATATTTCACATGTTTGAATTCCTATATATTTCTTTAGCTTTAGATATATCACTTTAATGAATAGATTTGTGATCAAGAAGAGAAATGGCACATAATGATGTTTAGGCTCTTGAGAGAACTGGCCTGTAATTCTCAGGATTATTGGCAAAATAGGTCACCCCCCAAAAACCTCCTCTTCCCAAACGGGGTGTAGATTCTGTGGCAGTTGAAATGTGTATTATTAAACTCCTTCAGCAAACCAGAATGGCTCCCAGTGGAGAGCAAAGACATTCTAAGTATAGCCAAGACTAAATTCTCAGGTCTGGGTTTTCTCTGCTCAATTCCCACTTGATTATCTCCTGTAATATTTAAACTTCATGCCATGCCATAATTATTTAATAAAAAGTAAATATAAAATGTATCTCAGTGGAGAATGTGACCTTTTACTTTCATGTTGTTATACTAAAGGCAGACAGGGATAAACAGGGAACAGGAATAAACAGGGAACTTGGATCAGTGTAAAACTCTGTCTCACGTGATGGGTTCTTCTCCTGTTACAGAAGATGCCTCTCCTGTGAGGTGCTCAGGATATTTTGGATCATTCAATAAGAACCATCAGCATCTTTTGCAATCAGGGGTTTTCAGTTATGCCAGTGACAGTGCTAGTTATAAAAAAAAAAAAAATTAAAGAATTTTTTTCCTTCCCAAAAGAACCACAAATGGTACAAGAAGGTCTAAGCCAGCACTGACTGAGAGTAGTGCTAGAGGAATTACATATGTTACTTATTAAATGTGTCATTAAATTCTTTGCAGAATCCTCAGCATGAATGTGTCATTTGTGTTAAAATGTGCATTCTGAAGAACCAGGGAACTCAAAGAAAAACATCCCTGCAACAGTGCTGGTGCTCAGTGGCACTGCTGAGGTGTTAGAGGCAGGCAGAGCCCGAGCACAGAGAATGCTGTAAGCTGACTTTTGGGTACTGCACCAATTTAAATTAGAGTTTGAATAATCAGAAAATTGAGTATTATTGCTGTGATTTCCTAGCAGAGACTAGGAAAGTGTCTGAAGTTTTCTGAAATCATCAACGATGCCAGTAGGGCTCTGCCAGCTAACTGAGGATCTGGGTCAAAATATCCTGGTTTATCCACCAGAGATTAAGATCATTACAGGGAAGTGGCAGAGTATGCAGAACACACAAGTGGGGAAGGGAATGTGTCTAATGAATAACTGTGCCCTACTTGGGGACTGCAAAACATCGGGGGCGTGTGTGGAATGTGTTTGTGAGAGGAGCAAACACGGCTCTCTGATTTCTGGCTGTGTAACCAGCAGGACAAGACTTGTTCTGGTGCGTTCTTGCCTCATAATTTGCTTTCTCGCTCTCATGGTTTTGTCCAGAGTGAAGCATACATCCTAAAAGGAGTATTTTGTGACAGTGCTGCTGCATCTTGCAATTTGTTCATTCAGCCTTTGATAGAGGGTGAGAAGTCAGCCAGGGAAACAGGAGCACCTCTGAGTGCAGAAGTCATGATTTCTTTGTTGCCCTATTGAGACAGAGAAATATAAAAGTACATGTTTAGATGCAGCCATTTAACGTGGTGGGGTTTGATGTTTTCCTTCCAGCTTTAAATGAACCTACCATAGATTACGGCTTCCAAAGGCTGCAGAAGGTCATCCCAAGACATCCTGGGGACCCTGAAAGATTAGCTAAGGTAAAATAATTTTAAGCATTTCACTTAGCCCACAAAATGTGTTTTTCTTTTTTTTTTCCACTTCTAATTCATAAAAAAGACACAGTTATATCTTAAATGACAATCACATCTGAATTCAACAATTAGTTGTAAGTCTGGCAAGAATGGCACTGTGCAGAACACACAGTGATTTTTGTATGTTAGAGTTCAAAGAGTGTCTGTGTAATTTTGCTGCTAAATTGAGTCCGGCGAATGTTCCCTGTTCACTGTCCTTGTGCTCTGCCCTGGTGGCATTTTTTTAATACAACAAAAATGGGTTTTATTTATCGCTGAGCCCAAATGCTGTGTCCACGCCAAGGAATGCATTGAACCCTACACACGTTGGTGTGTCCATGCAAAAGGATCCATCGAGATCCCCGGGGCAGCGGGGCCGGCCGGGATTCGTCTCCGCTTTTGGCGATGCTGAGGCGGAGCAGGTTCAGGACCCTGGAGAGCTCCGGGTCCCGGAGGAGCCCCCGACACGGCCCGGCCGAGCCCGGGGTCAGCCCCGCGGGCTCCGACGGGACTCGCGGTTTGGGGGGCTGCTCTGACCCACCGGGACGGCTCAGATTCCTCAGGTGCCTGGAAGATAACACCTGAACACAGCGCGTGAACGCGCCCGGGCTTCAGAGTGACCACACGCTAACACTGCCGTCACCTGAGAGAATACTAGCTCATGGGTTTATTTTATTTATTTAATTATTCTATTCTATTCTTCTATTCTATTCTATTCTATTCTATTCTATTCTATTCTATTCTATTCTATTCTATTCTATTCTATTCTATTCTATTCTATTCCATTCCACTCCACTCCACTCCATTCCATTCCACTCCACTCCATTCCACTCCACTCCATTCCATTCCCTTCCATTCCATTCCATTCCACTCCATTCCATTCCACTCCACTCCACTCCACTCCATTCCATTCCATTCCACTCCATTCCATTCTATTCTATTCCACTCCATTCCACTCCATTCCATTCTTCTATTCTATTCTTCTATTCATCTATTTATTGCATTTATTTTTTTATTTTACTTTAGTCTAGTCTAACCTATTCTGTCTTATTCAATTTTTTATTTTATTCCTTTTCTCCTGTTTCAGTTTATTTTACCATTTTATTGTTGCTTTTTAATATTTATTTGCTTGTTTGTATTTTATTTATTGCCTATTTATTTAACTAATTGTAGCTTGTGTTTATTTTTATTTATTATATTTTTTTTTGTTTCTATACTTAAAATTTTATTTTATTTATTATATGTTTGTTTGATTATTTTCTTTATTATATATTTCTTATATATTATATATTTATTATATATTTTTTCCTTTATTTTTATTTATTTATTATATATTCATTTTATTGACCAGAGCTATTTTTTTTTTTTGCCATTTCAACACCTCTTTTCCTCTGCTCCACAGGAAATGCTGCTGAAAAGAGCTGCTGACCTGGTCGAGGCCCTGTATGGGACACCCCACAACAACCAGGTCAGGCTGCCGGGGACGGGACGGTGCAGCCCAGGCCCGGGGAAGGTTCCCCATTGCTCCGTCCCATCCCTGAGCTGTCCCTCGTGAGACAGAGTGAAAATTTAACAGGGTAGAAATCCATTTAAATTTAAATTAAATGTGCCACTTTAAGCTTGCTAAATATGCTGTTTAATCTAGTAACTGCAACACTAGCACAACTGCCCCAGCTAAAAAAAAAAAATGCAAATTTCCGCACTAAAAAATAATAAATAAAAAAAAATTCCTCAGATCTTAAAACAGACAGGGCAGAGTGACCCAAGAATTCCTTCTATACTTTCTGACAAAAACTGAGTACAAGTGTAACTAGCTGTAAGTGTAATGTAAATCAGCAAAATAAATGTGCATTAACCTATTGTGAAATTCTATGCATAAAAAAATTAATAAAAGTAATAAAAAAAGATTAAAAGGTCTCAGAAGTCCACATGTCCATTAAAGAGCAGTAAATCCTGACATGCGTCCACAGCACTATAAATAAACATATTGTTCCCTACAAATCTTTATTATAATTGTAGGGTTTAAATTTTCATCCGTGTTTCATTATGGTGAGGAGGTTTTCTGTCCTTGCAGGGGCAGTGGGGGAGTAAACCCCTTAACTAAAACTCGAAACAAAAAGCTAAGGAAACCAATACAACCGAAAAATTAAGTCTACCTTAAATCTCTTACAAAAAAAAAGACTTTAAAACCACAATAAAAAAACACCATTCCAAATACTTCTCACCACAATCAAAATTAAAAAGCAAAATACCTAAATCCACCACACTCAAATAAAGCTGGCCCCCAAAACCTCTTAGAAACTAACACCAAAAAACAATAGACTACAACGTATTCAAACAAAATAAATATATTTTAGCAAAAAAAAAAAAATTTGTAATCTTATTTATAAAATTAAAATCCTGAAATACCTCTACCCAAAACAATAAATAACCTTAGTCCCAAGTTCTCATCAGTATACTGAATCTATACGAATAAGCACACCGTTCTCTACAAATCCTGATGAAGTGATGCCGTGTGACTTTTGATGGGCAGGACCTGATCCTGAAGCGCGCGGCCGACATCGCCGAGGCGCTGTACAGCGTGCCCCGCAACGCCGCGCAGATCCCCGCGCTGCCCAGCTCCCCTGCCCACAGCTCCATGATGGGCATCAACTCCTACGGCAGCCAGCTGGGCGTCAGCATCTCCGACTCGGCGCAGGGCAGCAACCAGGGTGAGCCCCGAGGCCTTCCCCGGAGCCCCAACCCAGCCGCGCTCCCAATGTGCCTTTTCCTCTTGTTATAAATGAAAATTTGTCCAGCCAGATGAAAATTTTTAAAAATATATTTATTTTTGCAATCAAATTCTAGTTAGCCAGCCATAAGGAAAGAGCAGTGCCGAGGTTGGGGTTGGCACCAGAAGTCAGCCTCAGCAGAGGGTCCCTCTATGCCCACCCCTCCATCCTGGCACAAGTGGTTTTTATAGGGAAAATTCCGCCTGAGGCCAGGATTTCGGCATCAGTCTCTTCTTCCATTCAGAGTCCATAGGTTAATGAGATTTTCTTTTTTTGGTGATGAGGAAGAACAATTCAGTGTCCGGAGTTGTTGAATCCCTTGATGTAGTTTTCGGGACGCTGCATTCACGTGTATCTGCCTGAGGATTTCCATGATTTCCATCTCGGGTCCTTCATGGATGATCACCTGGGTGTCCCCGTGTCTCTCCAGACACGTCCCATCCTGGCCAGACACATCCTTTTATTGTAAATCGGGTTCCAACACACACCAGGTTTCTCCTGAGAGGGTGGGGGGACTCCCAATACAAACGTGAATACTCCAACAGATATTCAATATCACATATATCACACTAGAAATGGCAGGAATTATATCTACTGCACACAACACCCTGGATCTCTTTTCCAAGCTCTTTGCGTGCCCAGTGGTGGCTTTAACTCTGGGCATCCCAAAGGGTGGTGCTGTCCCTGTGTCTTATCTGAAATAATTTTTGATTACTTTTGATGCCAACTCACCCCTGAATTCTCTCCCTGTCCCCCTCAAAATATCTATTTTTTTTTTGTTTTTTATTATATCTCTGTTTTCACAAACAGCTGGAAAAAACCTTACACAGTGGTGGGAAATTTTCCATTTTTGTTTTTTTAAGGCAGCTGCTTCAGTGTTCATTTTACCAACATTCATATATTGTATGTATTACATTTAGTCCAGATACACTATTGATTGTGAGGAAAACAACCCATAAAACAATGTACTAATATTGAAAGAATTATAAATTTTCTGTGTCCTGAATATTTTGATTTTTAGCACATGCAGTCTGTGTTTGATCTCAATAATTGGCTGTGTTTGCTCTATGGCAGCAAACCCAGGTCTTTTAAAGTTAATTTTCTATCTGCCCTGTTAAAATCCATCATGAAGATAATTTTGCTCATTTTTTTTCAAGATCTTACCAGCCCTGAATTAGAATCTCATAATGTAAATGAGCAGAAATTACCTGATTTGATATACCTAAATATTCCATCTAAATAGTGACTACTCTTAATGTAATTACTGTATCAGTCTCTCTAATGAAAGTTTTTCCACAGAAAGACACTTTTGCAGCTGGAATAATGATTTTATCCTTTTATGCTGGTAGCTACAGTTTTCAACTCTCTTTTTGGAGTAAAAAAAGGCTAAATTTTGGCTCTCAAATATTTGTTAGCATTTTTTAATACAACAAAAATGGGTTTTATTTATCGAGTTTATTCTTTCTCCCGAGTGGAGGAAATTAAAAGTTAAACTACAAACTTTATATGGGTTATCGTTTCCCCTTAGTAATGTACTTGCTTTATCTGTAATTTAGCAATTCAACAATAATTTGTAGAGTGAAACCTCCCCAATTCAATGGTAGAAAATCACATATATTATAAATTCTACCCCAGGTAAACATAAGCCCACACAATGGGTTATCCTTTCCCCTTAGTAATTTACTTGCTTTATCTGTAATTTAGCAATTCAACAATAATTTGTAGAGTGAAACCTCCCCACTTCAATGGTAGAAAATCCCATATATTATACATTCTACCCCAGGTAAACATAAGCACACACAATGTTGTCCAGGTCTTTGAATGAATTTAAAATTTTAATAAATTTTATTGGAAAAATATACATTGGAACACTTCAAAAAGTTGGTTCAGAACTTAAAATACAGGAAGAAACATCGAATTTAGCAGTGTTGCCTAAACGTTTTACATCATCTGGGTTTCCATGACGTTTATTTAAGCAGGGGATGCTCAGGAGGAAGCTTTGAGGCGCAGAGGTGTTCTGAGATGTTCTTCACTTGCAGGTTACATCCGCAACACCAGCAGCATCTCCCCGCGGGGGTACTCGTCCAGCTCCACCCCACAGCAGTCCAACTACAGCACCTCCAGCAACAGCATGAACGGCTACAGCAACGTGCCCATGTCCAACCTGGGCGTGCCCGGCTCCCCCGGCTTCATCAACGGCTCCCCCACGGGATCCCCCTACGGACGTACGGCCCCCGACCCCATCCCGCCCCCCAACCTCCGCGCGCGGCTCCAGCGCGGTTCGGCTCCCTTCGTGTTTGGGCCTCGTGGGTCCAAGCTAGGAAAGGCTCCCGTTT
>QUSF01000095.1:275954-365870 GCA_003676055.1 Chloebia gouldiae | reverse complement strand
CCTCGTGGGTCCAAGCTAGGAAAGGCTCCCGTTTTCTGAGCGTTGGCACTTGCTTCTTATTTTCCTCCGTTTTTTTATCCTGAGTGGCAAAGCCACCGTGGGAAATGAGGTGGCTCTCTTCGTGTTTGGGCCTCGTGGGTCCAAACTAGGAAAGGCTCCCGTTTTCTGAGCGTTGGCGCTTGCTTCTTATTTTCCTCCGTTTTTTTATCCCGAGTGGCAAAGCCACCGTGGGAAATGAGGTGGCTCTCTTCGTGTTTGGGCCTCGTGGGTCCAAGCTAGGAAAGGCTCCCGTTTTCTGAGTTGGAGCTTGCTTCTTATTTTCCTCCGTTTTTTTATCCCGAGTGACAAAGCCACCGTGGGAAATGAGGTGGCTCCCTTCGTGTTTGGGCCTTGTGGGTCCAAACTAGGAAAGGCTCCCGTTTTCTGAGCATTGGCGCTTGCTTCTTA
This sequence comes from Chloebia gouldiae, assembly GCA_003676055.1. Classification (NCBI taxonomy): domain Eukaryota; kingdom Metazoa; phylum Chordata; class Aves; order Passeriformes; family Passeridae; genus Chloebia; species Chloebia gouldiae. Next base: position 365,423 of record QUSF01000095.1, on the reverse strand, counting down.
TTTTCCTGCGCTTTTTTATCCCGAGTGGCAAAGCCACCGTGGGAAATGAGGTGGCTCTCTTCGTCTTTGGGCCTCGTGGGTCCAAACTAGGAAAGGCTCCCGTTTTCTGAGCGTTGGCGCTTGCTTCTTATTTTCCTCTGTTTTTTTATCCCGAGTGGCAAAGCCACCGTGGGAAATGAGGTGGCTCTCTTCGTGTTTGGGCCTCGTGGGTCCAAACTAGGAAAGGCTCCCGTTTTCTGAGCGTTGGCGCTTGCTTCTTATTTTCCTCCCTTTTTTTATCCCGAGTGGCAAAGCCACCGTGGGAAATGAGGTGTGAGTAGCCGCTGCTTGTAGCACAAAGGCTTTGCAAATCCTGGGTAAAAGCCACCCAAAGAATCTTTATGAGTTTGAAGGCATTATCAATAACTGAGAGCCGAATTGAGGATTAATTTCCTGCGAAACCATATTAACTTCATAACCAGAAATATAACATATAATAGAATTAATCTCAATTTCTGCTTGCTTTACCACTTTTCCTCCCATACCTTGATTTCCCTTTGTCTAGGGAATGTATGAAAAAACAAACAAACAAAAAAAGTATACACCTAACTCTGCTGTAAGTAAATAATTAAATATATATGTATGAAGAGTTACACAAATTAGTATTATCAATCTCCTGGAGCCTCCATAAGAAAAGGACCAGGTCTCTCTCATGTTATTGTGATTTCAAACTAATACTACCAAGAGACCTGGGAATTCACATGAAATATTGTTATTTGTTCCTCCTTTTGTTGAGGAATGGCTGATATTGTTCTGGAAGCTCAGCAAACAGTTCCTGGACAAATTATTGGAGATAGAAAGGGGCTTTTTTTCTTGCAAGGCAATTATTGAAAAAGTAGGCAAATTAGAGTAAAATCTAAGCAGCAGCTTGAAACCAAAGAAAATTAATTTTTTAAAAACTGGGGAAGATACAGGATTTGCCATCCTTTCCACATTCCAAAGACACTGAGTAGACAGGCCGTTATAGTTCTTATTGACTCTGGTTTTCCCTTGATAATTTTCAATTTTCTGGCACCCTCACCCTTAATTTTGAAAGAATTAAGCATTGTTTTTTTCTGAACTATTCAGTTTAACTCCCTCTCTACTTCAGACTTACTCTAATTCTACTCACTGAGAGAATGAGACCTCCTTTGAGAGGTAAAACAAGGAATGAGACAACGGATTCCTGAAACAGCTTTACCAAAGTTCTGATGAGAAATTCCTTTTTGTCCTTTGGCAGTGATGTCTTCAAGTCCAACAGTCGGCTCCTCCAGCACTTCTTCCATCCTCCCGTTCTCCTCCTCGGTGTTCCCTGCTGTCAAACAGAAGAGTGCCTTTGCTCCTGTCATCAGACCCCAAGGGTCCCCCTCTCCCGCCTGCTCCAGTGGCAACGGGAATGGCTTCAGAGGTGAGGAATGTGTTCCTGCTCGTTCCCATTAAAGCTTCCATTCGGGAAACGCAGCCACCGCCCGAGTGCCGCCAGTCCTCACCTTGAGTGCCACCACATGGCTCCTGCAGCCCTCGGGAGTGAAAAGCTGCCCCAGCCCGGCTGGATTAAAGGATTAATCCAAGCTTTTGGCTTTAGAGCAGGGGCTGGGCACTGATTTCCACAGGGAGGTTCTGACCCAGTGAGTTTTAACCCCAGAATGGGCTGGGAAAGGACCTTAAAGATCCAGTTCCAACCCCCACCACAGGCAGGGACGCCTTTCCCTGGAATATAGGGGAATATCAGCTCTTTTGTGGGGAATGACTTCTCCTCAGGCTTGCGGGACTTGTTAAACTGAGCAGAGTTAATCCCCAGCTCTGTCCAGAACACAAACCTGCTGCAAGATTTAGGCTCAGCCCGGGAATTGAGCCCCACAGCCCATTTACAGCCCTTTTAAAGGTGATCTGTGAAACAAATGTGAGCAGAAAGATAAGAATGGAAACCTGTACCGAATTCTTGCTTTTAACAGGCTGTGGGGGGGAGTGTGTGCAGCACATAAATATGTTCCAAGTCTCCATAAAAAATGCCTTTATAGGGCTTGGGAAGTCATCTGGCTCCTTCAGACTTCACTAGAGATAGCCTAGGAAACACAGCTCTGGGAATTGAGCCGTGCCAAGAGCCAGTGGTAATTCCAAATGAGCCCCACAAACTGCACCTGTTTGGCTGGGTGTGATAGAAACCCTTAGCTGGGCCACAGGAACTTGCAGAAAGTGTGATTATTTCATGTAATAAGGAAATTCTAAGTATGCTGAACAAAAACAGTAACATTTTTAAAAGCTAACTGAGAGAATTCTGAAACAGCTTCTTCCTGTGCCCCAATTACTAGAAAATCCACACTTTCCTAAGATAATTTTCTTCCCATGAATGGCTAGATCCATTGATCTCATCATGTGAATGCACAGATTTAAGTCTGCTTTAAACTTGTCTAACTGTTATGTAAAGAAGGCCTAAATATGAAGCCTAAATATTAAGGAGTTACCTGAGGTGGTGCTAAACACAAATCAGAGAGAAAACCTCTCAGGCTGCTTCTGGGAGACAGAAAAAGGGCAGATTAAGAAACTACTGAAATATTTCAATTAATAGTTTTCCTTAAGGTAACACTCAAGGCTCTCCTTAGAAGGAGTTTCTGTCTCTTTCCACTTATAAAGGAATTAAAGTACTAGAGACCAGCTGGTGCCATCTATGCCATTTGGTGTATACAATGTATTTTATCCAGTCTAGAAATCAGTAATCGATGAGAGATTCTAAAAATCGAGCTTTAATATTAAATAGAACAAAATCTCAAAGCTCAAACCTGACATCCATCCATTTCTACTGACCAAAGTCCAGTCCTGAGCTGGTCAGGATTAATCTATGAGTTAAGGTTGTGAATAATGTGCTGAATTAGCAAAATCAGAGATAAATGGATACAGAATTTATTAACCACATCCCTTTCTTTGTGGGATTTCTACCTGTACATCGACACAAATATAAGTATATTCACATGCTGCAACCGTTAAATTTAAGTATCCAATAAAGCAGGACTGGTCAGTGACACAGCAAGAAGAAACAAGGTTTGTTACACCAGGTCCTGGTAACTATTGAACTCTTCCAGCCATGGATGCAAATTCCAGCTGAAATATTTAAATTGATGCAAGCTGGGGAGCACATGCTTTGGAAAAGGTCCAGGTACACACAGCCTGATATCCAAATTAACGTTCCCACAGTGCTGACAGACAGATGTGGCTAAAAAGTCAACAGGAGGCTCCCAAAGAGGCTTCTTGCCTGGACTGAGGCAGTGGGAGATGGATAATGCCCTCTGCCCCCGGGGCTGCAAACCAGGGATAGGTGTGCTGGGCATGGAATCCAGGATTTATTTACTTATAAAACTTAGACATCCCAAAATGCTGCTGGAGAGAGAATAGCAAAAGCACAGGGCAAGCAGTGAATATGTGCAGGCCCCTTTCCAAAGCCCATTAACTCTGAATTTCCCCGCTGATAACATGTGGAAAACATCTCCTCAATATAATAATAATAATAATAATAATAATAATAATAAATAATAATAATAATAATAATAGTAATAATAATAATAACAACAACAATAATAATAATAATTATATATATTATAGAATTAGATATCTACATTTAGAGGGTGATAATCTTCATCATTTTCTTCATCTTCTTCTTTGTCTTCTTCTTCACCAGCCCCTCAGAGCATACCACCCTCCTTACAGCAATGAAAATCTAGATTAGAGCTTCCATATATGTTAACCACAGCAGTATTTAAGCCTGAATTAAAACCAGTCTGAACAGGAGCTGCTGTGCAATCTTCATTTTCAGATTTGCATTGCCATTATTCCAGCAGTTTACAGGGAGGGTTTTTTTTTTCCCCCAAAATGTATTTTAGGAGGATTTGCTCCCTGTGAGGGCAGTGAGTGGCTCGGATGGAATGCCCAGAGGAGCTGTGGCTGCCCCAGCCCTGGGAAAGTCCAAGGCCAGGTTGGAGCAGCCTGGCACAGTGGGAGCTGTCCCAGCCATGGCAGGGGGGGGTGAGATCAGCTGGAATGTCCCTTCTAACCCAAACCATTCCATATCCTGGAGTTCAGCACCAATCCCCTTCCCAGCTCTCACGTTTGAATTGCACTGAGTCCTTTCCCACTCCAAGGCAGTTTTCCAAAGGCCACTTGTACTCACCAGGCTTATGATCATTATTAATTGCACCCATTAAAGGTGCCTATCACCAGATCATCTGGGTGCTACCCATCTTTGATTATTTATTTATAAAAAAATTCTCCAACCCTGTGACAATTTTAATCAAGTGTTTCAGCTGATAATTGCAAGCTGTCAAGGTTAATACAATAAGGCTCATCTCTAATTCTTTTTCCATTTCCTTCCAAGAGGAAAAAAAAAAAAGACCCTCTGGGATAATGACTGGTGGTTGCTATATTCCCAACTCATCAGGGAGTGTCCTGCATTGAACCACCTTTATTGAAAAGTTACATCGATTCAATATATAGTAATACAGGCAAAAATAATTACAGCTTTGCTAGCAGTGTAGGACCTTAATCCAAACCTCCCAAACATTCAATAAAAAGCGATCCAGGCTGGGAATAGGCTTTTGACAGTGCAGCCCCAATGGGGAGTGGAGGTGGGGTGGAAATGGGCAGAGCAGGGTGTGTGAAAAGAGAGAGAAGCCGTGAGATGAGCTGGGGAAAACCAGGTGAGAATTCCAGCCAATATTCCTCCACCGACTCATTCTTTGTTGCAGGAGGAGGTGAGACTGAAAATGAAATGCCAGTGACACAAATCAGCCTGTGCTTGTATTTTCTGTGTTAACGAACCTGCTGTATCAGATGATGGAATCACAAAATCCCAGGATCATTTGGACTGGGGGGACATTAAAACCTACCCAATTCCACTCCCTGCCAGGGGCAGGGACACCTTCCACTATCCCAGGCTGCTCCAAGCCCCATTCAGCCTGGCCTTGGACACATGCAGGGATGGAGCAGCCACAGCTTCTCTGGAAACCTATTCATTCCAATACATATATTATTTTATTATTCATATATCTAATCCTACAGTAAAAAAAATGTGCTTTTATTTAAAGTTAAGCAACTACCCAAAATAACGCATCTACAAGTTTTCTCAAAATGTTTCTGAAGAGACGTAGCAGAAACTCAGGTTTAAACTTTGCTTTGCTTTGCTGGAAGTTTTCCTTGATTAAAAAGAGTGAAAATACTGTTAATAAAAATAGCAGCACAAAAAAGCATTTATGTCATTATGGACTGACTCTCCTGGGAACAGAGCTCAAACTGTATCAGCACCAGCCCCTGAATGGCTGAAACGAAGCTGTGCTAAGCTGTTCCAGGGGTGCAGCCCCCGTGCCCAGACATCCAACAGCCAGGAAAGCTCATCCAGCTGTGCAGGGGCTCCTTTATTTGCTCCAGGCAAAGACCCAGCCAGGACACCTCAGCCAAACCCTTTAAACTCCTGGAGGCAGCCTGGGTGATTTTGCCTGGAGCAGAGCAGGAGGATCTGCTCCCCTGGGGTACCTGTGGGATGGAGCCAGCACGGGGGGCTGCTCACCTCTCCCTCCAGCCCAGCAGGGCCTGGAGCAGGCACAAATCCAAGGCTGAATCAACTTTTCCCTTCTAAGGACAGAAAGGCAGGCATGGGGTCAATACCCAGCTCTCCATGTCACTCTGGGACACCACCTGTAGGATAATTTTTGGGGTTTGGGGGTGAGGAGGAGGAACGGAGCAGCACCCTTGGTGTCATCAGAAAATCTCTCTTCTAATGCACTCACACATATCCCAAAAACAGGCATGGAAGTGTTTACCTGCTTTATTTAGGTTTGAAAATATGAGGAACCGCAGCAAATTCCAAAGCAATTACAAAAGGTATCTGTTTACTTAGGGCTGTTGGGTTTCACTTTCCCTTTCAGCTATCAGCTAAAATTGGCAGGGACCTTAGCCCCAGTCAGTAAGAAAATATGAAAATATTTATTTTCCTATTGTATTAAATCACAGACCATATCCACAGTTGTTTAAAAACACAGCTCCAGTAACAGACTTGTGTTAGCTCAGGAACTTGCCCAAAGCACATTTTTAAAACCCTCTCAAGGAAAGGGTGAAATGAATTCTCAGTGGGAGGGGGCTTTAAACACACCAATAATTCCACAAATTTCAGTGAACGTAAATCTTTGCAGGATTAGGAGCTCGCACTGCACCGAGGCCCCTTTGAAAACGTGACTCACTCATTTGTTATATAAATATATCTAAACTCAACTTACCCCTCAAAACCTTGGGGAGCAGCACTGGTTCCAGGCAGCTCCAAATGTTGCTGCTGTCGGTTATGAGGAGTAGAATGGCAATTAAAGGCAGGAGAGTGACTAATAAATAATTTACATAAGCCCAGTGTTTTGGGAGTGTGCCAGGTGGAACTGCAGTGGCTCAGACCCGTGGGGGAAACAAAGTGAGGAGGTGAGGCTGTTTCCACTGGAACCAGACTGGCAAAACCCAGCTCTGGGCCTTGGCCAGTGATTGTGGGCTTGGAATTCCCTGGCTCGGACTCGTCGGTAGCACAGGGGGAGTTCCCTTTGCTTCCACACCTTTCCTTGCTCCCAGCCCTTCCCTGCAGACGAGCAGGGTGGGTAGGGAGCAGAGACCCTGCTCAGTTTTGGATTTTGTGGATGGTTTTGAGTGTTCAGCTTGAGCAGTCTGAATCTGGGGACAGTTCTCAGCAATGTCCACCTCCAGGGACTTCTCTTCAGAGATAAGAACCCAACAATGGGAAGGTTTTTCTGCAAATGCACATGAATTGAATTAATCCTCTCTCTTTTTCATCCATCTAATAACCCTGGTGGGCCTGGGATTTTCATAGGATCAGAAAACCATGGAGTGGTTTGGGAAGGGACCTCAAAGCCCATCCAGTGCCACCCTGCCATGGCAGGGACACCTCCCACTGTCCCAGGTCGCTCCAAGGGATCCAGGGGCAGCCCCAGCTCCTCTGGGAATTCCCTCCCAGTCCCTCCCCACCCACACAGGACGAAATTTATTCCTTTTTACCCTGGAATAGCCCTTTGCCCTTTGCCTGTGTCACAGTCACCTCTCACAGTTCTCACTGCAGCACCAAAAGATTTAAAGACATAAAAAGTTTAATTTTACCTCAGATCAGGCCCTTCCTGTCATTCCTGACTTCTCACAGGAGGGCGAAGGGCTCAAATATATTTTGTTCCATAACATTTTGCCACAATTTCATCTTTTTCACTTTTCTTTTTCAGCCATGACTGGTCTTGTCATTCCCCCGATGTAAGGAAGGGGCAGCTTTGCTGCTCTCCCTCCCTCTTCCATTTTTTTCCTCCTTTTTTTTTCATTTTTCTTTTACAGCACAAAACTACTTATTGTGATGGACCACTAAAAAGAAAAAAAATAGCACTACAAGCTCTTTTTTGGGGAAAAGCCAGGCCCAGGAAAACAAAGGAACATTTTTTATGGATTGGACGAGATAGAAGTCTGCATCATTTACCTGTTTCATATTTCTGACACAACCACATCAACTCCTCAACCATTGGGAATGAAGAATCAGCAAGAGCCAGGATGAACAAGAGTTGGCAGAATGGAATTAGAAATGCAAAGTCTTTCCTGGAAAACATGAAAACCTTCCTAAGATTTGTAAAATATTCAAAGGAAAAAAAAAAAAAGAAATTGGCAAAATGTTTCAAGGTTGATATTTTGGATACAATTTGTTTTACTTTGTAGGGGTAAAAAAGTTGAAGTTTCTATTTTCTATGGAGCCTTTCGGATATTGATTTAGTTTATGCAGAAAAACAATTCAACAAAACAGGGTACCAGCATGAAAGAATTTCTAGGACAAACTGACACGAATGATGGAACTTTGGTGTATGTGTGTATTTGCTTATAGTTTAACCTCTTTAAAAATGTAAGATGTTTTACAATTATTTAAATAAATAAACTTGTAAGTTATTGTATGTAGAGGTAGAAATTAAACCCTGTTTTGGATTTTTTCCTCCAGTTGTACAATGAAGACAGATGATGCAAAAATGTAGTGATAAGTTTGAGATATATTATTACTGCTGCAATTGCTCCTCACTTTTCCCCCCCTCTCACTGAATTCATGTGCAAGGATGTATAGGATTCTTTCTGATTAACAAAACCCTCAGAAACTTTTACCTACATTGTGGTAAACAGCTCATGTAGGAATTTTTTCACCCTCCTCATCTTTCCCCCAGTTCCATTTCTTGCTTCAATTAAAATATTCAGGTACTAAGATTAACTGCTAAGTCTCAAAGACCCAACTGACGAGTGAGTGGCACTTAGGGATTTGAGTGAATCGGATTTTTCATGAGGTACTGAGTATATTTTATAGATTCAATGTATGAATTATGAGGGGAAGTGTTCTCTGGGGTTTTCCATGTAGTTAGAACACCTTAAGTTCAGTTATGCTTCATATTAAGGGTGCATTTAAAAGGGTGAACATGTATTTGAATGATTTATGCACTTTTATCCTGAGTCATTAAAAATGGTAAGTATTTGCCAGTTTTGAAGTTCATAAAGGTAATCAATTGCTTTGACTTTTTCTGCATTTTAGCCTAACAAAAAAGTTTAGTTGTCCTTTGCATCTCCTCTCCTGAAATTGGAAGGTGAGGACAAGTCTGATAAAATAAATCATAAATTATCCAACTAAACCAGAGAGCACTCACAAGAATTTGGTTGTTGGAAAGCCATTTTTAGTGGGGAAAAAAATAAACACCAGCTACACTACGGAGACTCCTCTAAAATCCACACAACTAATGGCTGCATGGGCAGCTGCTCCTATGGAAGCACCTTGATGTTAATCAAAAAACCCTAAATAAGGCCCCAGGATCTGAACTTTTCCATTTGCCCGGTAGTTTTGTGGATGGGTAAGGAAAATTGTATTCTTGGTGATCTTCAGGGATGGTAGAAGTTGAGTTGGGCTTGGGATGGTGGAAGTGGGACGACTCCCATGGCTGAGCTCATTTGGAGCTGCTGTGGAGCAAATTGGGATCAGGAAGAGCCCAAACTCCTCTCTGCAGGTCCACAGCTGGGTGGTGGTGGGAGGCTGAGGGGGGATGGCCTGAGGGACCCTCCCCTGAAGGATAGAGTTTGGGCACAGGGCAGCCTGTCAGGAGAGCAGGGCATGCAACCAGAAAATCCTGGGGTGATGGGGTTGGAAGGGACCTTAGAGCCCATCCAGTGCCACCCCTGCCCTGGGCAGGGACATCTCCCACTGTGCCAGGCTGCTCCAAGCCCCGTCCAACGTGGCTTTGGGCACTTCCAGGGATTGAACAAAACTTCCAAGGATGGGCCAAGGTCCTCCAGGCTCCCTTTCCTGATGCAGTGCACGGTTCAGTTCATGGGATAAATCCATCCACTGCACGTGGAGCTCTAAAGGGGACACCAGAGGGACTGGAGACTCCGACTGGGCTGCTCTGGCCATTCCTAAAGGAAGTCCCACTGGTTGGGAAGGAGTTTTGTTTTCCTGACTGTGCTGTAAGGTCCTCATTGAGAAGGTGCCTTCTCAATGCCATTGAGTCCCATTTTAAAAAGGTGGAAGTGGGGGGTTAATCTCTTCTAAAACTCAAGGCCCAATTTATATCAGCAAAAATGACAATTTAAGGAGAGGTTTGGTGGGAATAATGTGAGTTTAAGGAATATGGATATAATTAATATTTCATAGTCAGGCTGAAACTGCCTGAGTTCCACAAAAAATGAAGTAAAATAAATCCCTGTTAGTTATGGCTGCAGGTTGATTGTCCTTACGGGTCCTCTGGATGTGGCAGTCACTGCAGGTCAGCCAGCACCCCTGAAACCAGGTGAGCTCTGACATATCAAAGAATCATGGTTGTTCAAAAGTCTGGAGTTGTCCATGTATCTCTGATAACACAACAGGGTGCAGGGTCTGACCTGGATGTTCCAAAACAGCGACAACAAAACCCCCAAAATATTTAATATATTCTTAAGTACTGAAATCCCAGCAGGGCTAAGTAGGAAGTTCAAATTCTTGTTTGGAATTATGCATTTGTCCAGGGATAAAAATGGATTAAGGGCTGGAAGAGTTGGGATGAAAACTTCCATAAGTTTCAGTGAAAACACATTGAGTCCCAATTCCAAAAATTATCTTGGTGGACCAGGTTCATTCTATCAAATCCCTTCCTCCATTCCCACCTACTAAAAACCTCAAATAGCTCCAAAGCATGAAGATGGTGAATATTCCCCCTGCCCTTCTCTGTACAGGCTACTTCCAAAATTGATCATCAGATAGACTCAATATTCTGTCTGGCAAATATTCCAGATTAATAGGAATTTCTAGACCACCTGCTGCAGAGCAGCAATTTGCTATCTTAAATCCTCTTCTTTTTTCTTAACAAATGGGATTTTCATTGCAAAATCTCAGTCAGGAAAGTTTCCAATTAAAAAAAAAAAAAGAAAAATGAGATATTTCATGGGAAAAGCTGGGTTTTGTCCATACTTCTGTTTTATTTTTGCTCGGTCAGCACAGGTACATGAAAGAAAGTTCTAACACATCACTGAAACCTTGGGAAGATTCAGGGGTAAAAATGACAGTCTGGCAATAAAAAACTTTAAATAAAAAAAGGAAAGTTTCTGGAACACTGAGCATTCCTTTCACCCTGCAGTTATTTTTATTAGTTCTGTCCAGTTGCCCAGTTACCATGAGTCCAAGTGAAAAAGAGAAACCTCCCTGAAAAGCTGCTCCGAGCACTTGCAGAAGAGGAATTGTCTGTGTTGATACAAATGTGAAAAATTTGGGTTGTTTGGAGGAAAAAAAAAAAAAAAGAAAACAAGTTAAATCTAGGAATTATTTAGAACATGGATTTTGCTCATGCAGGGAAATCACGGCACTAGAGACGAGTGTAGCATTAATTGAGGTTTACAGAGAAAAACACCTTTAAATAATCACAATCAGAAATGCTTGGCCATGAAAAAGGACTTTGGCGGTGGCAAAACACTCAGCAAAAAGGGAAAAGATGATTCCAGAATTGATGTGTGGGAATTTTTTCACTGTAATGAACAAATGTGTCCTCTTTGAGTGGCTGCTGTTGACAATTCCCTGAGAGTTTTTTCCTCTTTGCCACTGGGAAGATGAAAGTGCTGCAATAGGTGATGACAAATTTCATCCTAACGTTGGAAGAGTTGGTTTGATCTCCTCATTTATCTCAGCAGAGCATTTTCCTCTCCCTCTTTCTTTGCACACTTCCAACCTGCATGGTTTCTCCAAACCGTTCCTCCCTCCTGTAATTTAAAGCCTCGTTTCTCCCTCCTGTATAGTTTTGGGGTTTGTTTGGGATTGGCTGGTTGGTTTTTTTTGGGTTGTTTTTGATTTTTTTTTGTTATTTTTTTGGTTTTTTTTTTTGCTTTGTCAGTTATATACAGTATGAAGTTGCTATGCACAGAGCTTTTGTAAAGATAGCTTTTTGGGGTTTTTTTTTTGTTTACTGTTTTTAATGGTCTTACTTATGGAAGAATATCTTGTTTGTAAAATGAGTATGTCTACTTCAGTTTTAAACTTTAAATTATCCTAACAAAAAAAAAATAAAATTTTTGTACTGTACATAAGGGGGAATTATCTTAATTTCAGTGTTTAATCTGCTTCTTTATCATCTTTGTGGGTCACTCATGGTAACAATGACACTTCAAAAATGGTATAAAATGTTATGTGAGAGTTTTTAAATCAAGATTTGAAGATGTGCCTGTAAAAAGATCCAACCACAATCTGGGCGAGACAGGTTGAGATTATGCTGGGCATAGAATAAGAGGATAATTAATGGTCTTTTCTCACCATTTCTTTATTTCAAATGGACAAGACCTGTATGAGAGTTCAGTCCTTTTTTTGGGGGGGGAAGGACTCAGTGGGTTGGACAGGGGGAATTTGGACCCTTTTGGACACGTCCCCTTTTTGTTATGAGTATACAGGTGGTCAAAGAACAAAATCAAAATTAAAAACTGGGACTGACTGATCCTGGTCTTTCCCTGGACCAAATTTGGGGTCCTGTTTAAGGCATTTTTAATTTGTGCAAAACTCTGAGCAAACAATGAACTGCAGAGGTGAATCACATTGGCTCCCAAAAATAATTTGGATAAATTTATTCCCTCTTGTGCAGAGTGCACATCTCAGCCACAGGGATGGACAAAGTGCTGAAAAGTGCTTGGAAAACGGTAATTGGCCATTTGAACCAGAAATATTCCATTTTCTTCACTGAAAATTACTGGAAAGGTTCAAACAAATGAAATTTTAATGATGAAGGTCACTTTTACTGACATTTTCGACAGAATGTGAGTCAGTATTTCAATTATTGCCAGATGTCAGTGAAAGCATCTGAAAACATGAGGCACTATCAGCCCTCAAAAACTGAGGAGAAAATGGAGGTTTTTGGTAACCTGCACCAATTCCTCCTTTCAGGATGACACGCAATCAGCAGATGACCTTCATCCCAGCACTGAAACCCAGGTTTTCCATTGTCCTGGTGAAAAATCCTTCACCCCCCTTGAACAGAGGGCCATTCTCCTGAAAATCTGACTCAGCTCCTTCTGCCCTGCTAAGAACTCCCAGCAGCATTTGAAGTGATGATTTTGGTGATAAAACTCCCGGTTCCTGTGAAAGAGATTCTCAGATTTAACAGGGCCCTACTGTTGTATTGCAGGGAGGAAGTGTGCTGGGCAGATGAAAGCTGGAGATCTGCTGCTCCCCTCCTGCTTTTCTTGCACCTCTTAAGGGCTCGATGATGGACAGATACAAACACGAGCCTGGGATGTGTCACCCCCTGAGCTGGAGCCTGAGCGACTTCCAAACAAAATGCTGAGGCAGGGAAGATGTAGGCAGGAGATGTAGGAGAGTTTCAGACCAAAAAAATCAAGTTTTTAACTCAAATAAGCACATGAACAACTCCCTCCAAGCCCAAGTAGCTCAGATTATCTAGGATTATCTGCATAGAAATGCCTTGAAAAACAAAAACATTGTGAAAAGACTTTTTTTGGTCAATGTGAAGACCCAAAAAGGCTTGAAAGCTCTCCACATGTTAAATCCTTGGCTCACCAGGTTTTACAGGAAGATCAAATGTTCAGTCTTCCCTCCAAGGTTGCTGCCACGCTCTGGGAAGAGTTGAATGACTTTGGTCACATCAGACACAGAAAGTGGCCCTTTACCAAAGGCAAGGTGCCTGGGTCGCTGTGAATTTGTAGAGAAACCAGGAAGAGCAAAGGAATATTCCTCCTAAAAGCAGTGATAATGGGAATTCTAGGAGTGGCCAGTGATTGTGCAGGTTGTCCTTCCCCAGGGAGGGGACTGTCACATCTGGGCACGGCCAGGTTGATCTCCCTTGGCTCAGAACGGCCTTCTAGAGCAGCACATCCTCTCCCACCTTATTTTTATTTTTTGCTTCTTTCCAGGTATTTTCTAGATGGAAAAAATTTGAATTTTACTTCAATAAATGGTGAAACAAAAGCCCCTCCTTCAGCCAGTTGTGCAGGGCAGGCAGGGAATTGCCAGCCCAGTTAAAATATTTATCTCTGTGACAACCCACAGCTGCCGAGGTGCAGAGATCTGAAGCTTTAATGGCACCACGTTATTTAGGCAGGAATGTCTCATTAACTCCGTGTGCAGGACTGGCTTAGCCAGCAGCTGGGGAGGGAGCTGAGGTGCCGACAGAGCAGGAGAACAAACACCAGTGGAGATAAGGGAAGGGGAAACCCAACACTTCTCCATCCTGAGGGGGAAAGAACCAAAAAATGTCCCAGGGAGGCAAGAGAAGAACTCTGGGGGAAGCACAGCAGGGAGGCTGGGGAAGGGAAATGGGATCTGCTGTCCTGTGTCAGATCTGGGCAAAGTAACAACATGAGAAAAGACAAGCCTGGCCCTTGGCCTGTCCTTTTCCACAGGGAGATGTGGATGCAGCCCTTCCCCTTCTGGAGGCACGGGAATTGCACCTTCTTAAGTCACCTTCATTGGCAGGGCAAGATCCTTGGAAATACAGTGCAGCTTTTCAGAGAGGCATTTTACACCGCTTTTACCATGGTGGTGATTCCTAATTTAAGTTGTGACCTTTAAGATATGACTCGGTTATTTCTAGGAGTAACAGAGACAAAAATATTTCCAACAGCAAGCAGCCTTTTGAGACTGCTTTAGATCAATTTTAAGAGCGTAACTAACCTGGGTGAGAAATTCAAGCATCCCTTCTTTCCCCAAAGCTCCCTGGTTTAGGTGGCAGCAGCATCAGAGCACAAGAGTGGGGTTTGTGCAGGGTTGGGGTGGAGAAGGACTTCTCCCAACACCTCCCTGCCATTGCAGGGACTTGATTGGAATTTACCAGCAGGGTCCCTCTGACACTGCAATTGCTGCAATCATTTCTTTGTCTTTAAAATGCCATATAATTGCTAATGTAATTAGTGATGTATACAGAGGGGGCCCGTGCAATTACCAAGTCCTAAGATCAAGTAATTAATGTTCTGTCAACAAAACAGCAACTGTTTCATTAACAACTGTCTGGGTTTGAAAACAGAGCAACTCAGAACGTACCCACTCGGCTGAGTTTGGCAAGAGCAGCGGATTTCAGCCCAAAACCCACCAGCCTGGCTCAAATGGGTGTGGAAAAGGGGATTGTGCCAGTCCCACCTCCAGCTCCCAGTTATTCCTCCCCCAGTAAGATGAGGATTCACCACTGCTGCCCACGGGGACAGGACTCACAGCTGGATGTCCAAGTTTTGTGGATAATCTCAGGTTTTAAAAAAATTTACAGAGGTTCCTAGGACCTGCAAAGGTTTATTGGATTGCAGGACTTGGAATTTTGGTGAGGTGAGGCCTATGATTTTGCTGACCTCTGAATTTACTTTGTATACCCAAAGTTCTCTCTATTACCACGACCCCGAGCACCTCCCTCAAAGCAACAGGAGTGGGGTGCCCACTCTGGTCTGATTTTTCACTCCTTTTATGAATTTGAGTTTTACTCAGAGGTTTTTAACCAGGTTTTCACCTTGTCCTTTCCCTCACAGCTCTTTTTGGAGAGCTCACATCCCTCCAAGTGTTCCCCAGCCTGTCTCCTTGTCTCAGTGCTTCCATCCAGAGCCCATTTTTAAGGGTGAGACCCTGAAAGGTGAAGCCTGGAAGGTTCCGTGCTGGTCCTGCCCAACTCCAGCCCCCACTGCTCCTGCATCTCTCAGTTTGCTCTTTAGGGAGGGATTCCAGGTCCAGCTTTCCCAGGACACAACACAGACTCGGAGTCCCCATGCATCACCTCAAATTTCCAGGATGGGAATGGTCCTTGTCCCCTCAACACCACATCTGCTGAGCCAGGAGAAGCTTGGTGCTCCCTCAGAGGATGGAATTCCCAGTCCTCCATCCCTGTTCTCCCCACACATTTTTCCTGCACCTCGGGCAGCACAGGACACAGTTAACACAGCACAGGAGCTGTGGCAGCGTGGAATTAAGCAGTAGGAGCAAGAGGGATCAACGGGGATTTCCGGGGAGATTTGAAACACAAACAAGCATGAGGAACTCTAAAAGTACACAATTTTTCCTCCCGCTCTGCGCGTGTTGTTTTATTACAGGGTAATTAAAGATCACTTTAAAATTTTGATTAATGGGCTTTTTTAGCTTCAGAGAAATCACATCTTTGATGTCAGTTGCTTAAACATTCCGTTTACTTTGCCATTGAGGAATGGAAATAAATAAAGAATGCCGAGGATGCTTTTATCCCCTCCTGCTTTCTACAGGGAAGGTTTGTAACAGTCACATGGATAAAAATGGGATTCATGCAAGAAAGAAAAGCCACCTCAGTCTGAGTGAATGAAACCCTGGTCACAAGGACTGGTCACACTCGGTGCCACAGTGTGACTCCAGCTGCAGTTGGCATTTACACAGAATTTGGAGGTTCCCTCCTCTGGGAAGCTCCACACAGCAGCAATAATTCAGATTATTGGATTTTAAAGGGGGTGGGGAAGCAACTGTGGTGATCCAGATCCCAAACCCACACCAGGTGCCTTCACAGCCCATTCCCTGGGGAAAAGACACTTCCCTGGATGGAGGGAACGAGCTGTTCCTGGTCTCTTTAGCAACACTAGCAAATCTCAGGTGCACAAAGCCTTGTTTGCTGCTTAGTCTGAGGCACTGATTGGAGCAATGCCTCTCTGGGGTGCTTGTTTTTACTTCATAGGACTATTTTTAACCATGGATGAATCTGCACAGGGTGGAGAGTTAAGGAAGAGATCAGTTCTAATTGCCCTTATTTTTCCTTCCATTTAATATCTGGGCTCCAACACTACCCACAAACCTTGATAGCCTGAACCCCACACTCCTTGTGATAAAGCTTATGGAGGTGCTTAGTCCCATAACAGTATTTTCAGCCCCCTGGAAGCCTATTTAGCCAATCTTTTTTCTTAAAGACTAATTTTCAGCAATTTTTCTCCATTTCTCCTTTCTCAGCCTTTCCCTTTAGATCCTTAATTTTAGAAAAAGTAAAAAAGCAGATTTTGGAGTTTGAGGCGATAAATCAATCAGTTACCCTCTATTTAAAAACCAGTTTCTTAAAATATTTTTGAAGCTTTATTGGAGTTCCTTTATATATTTTTGAAGCTCTATTATCAGTGGGGTTTTTTGCATAAATCCTGCCCTGCACACACACACACACACAAACACACACTTCCTTCCAAATATCCACCTCTATGCAGATTAAAATTATGGATGCTTTTCATTCAGCTGCTTTTGGAAGAAAAAGGGAGGAAAGGCAAGAGGGGAGGGGGGGAAGAGTCAACTTTAATACTCTACAGTAGCACAACCCCCCTGAGCATAAAGCAGCGCTCAGGTAGACACATCTGGTGAAATGCATCACATCAAATTAGTATCAAGGGTATTGAGATTCTGAGACGACTGGCAGACAATTCCCCTTCTAATGCACTGCTTTGGAGCTTGCTGAGGAAACTTGAGTCCCAAATCTCCAGTGAAATGAGTGATACTAAACATGCCTGCTCAAATACTGAAAGTGAAGATCAAAGACACAGTGTCCAAATTGGCTTTGCAAACAAAGCAAGCCCGGGGATCCCCAGGAGGACGTGGTGCTAATTTTATCAGATCTCCTTGACTCCTTCCTCCCAACAGTTTGGCATTTAAGAAAAATAATAATAATAATAATAATAATAATAATAATAATAATGAGAATGCATTTCTGGCTGGCTGGCAGGAACCTACTTGTGAGACAAACAAATGCAGTGCCTCTTAAGGGTGTACTTTGCAAGGCACCTTAATCAAGTAAAAGTGAAAAATGAGAATATTTCCCTCTGAAATCTGCCCACGCCGCGGTCCCCAAACCACACATAGACAAACACATGGGGCCATGAATATTTCAGTACAACCCAGGCCTTCAGATCAATACAGGCAACTCTCAAGTTCTATTGATTTTTCAGAGGTTTGGCTCACAGGGGTGATAAAATATTTCTCAAGTTATGAAACCTGAGCTCGGGAGCTTTTGCTGATGCCTCAGCATTTACCAGACACATCCCTCTCCCCTCCATGTGGATTTATGACTAAGCAATAAGTCTTGGAAAGGTGGGCACTGCCATCCCATAGGGCCCACTTAAGGTCAAAAAGAGAAATCAGGGCGGTCCTTCAGGTCACCAAACTTCTGTTTTCTGAGGTAATCACTTATTCTTTCCCCTCCAAGTCCTTATTCCAAGATTCATTAGGCAGCGAGTGAAATTCCCTTTCAGCGTCCCCTGTAAGCTGTCAGAGAGAAAGGGACACCAAAGCAGACACCAAATAAAGCAACTCCCTGCTGAGGCAAGGGAGTTAATCCTCTCCATATGGAAAGGAAATACACTTAATTATGTATTTATGCATGTCATTGCAGGCTTATATCTTGTTTCACTTTCATCCACAATGATCCAAACCTATTTCAATATAATGAGTAAACATTTCTGGGTTTACAGTAACAGAAGCATACGGTCACTCACCATTTCCCAACCATTTCCCTGCAGTTCTGTGCAGTTTTTATTTGTCCTGGAGCAGCACCAAGGGAATGCTCTGCTGGATGGTGACTGTAAGGTGTTTATAATCACAAAACCCAGAAAAGCTGGCCCCAAAGAGCTTAAAACTGAGCTGAAAAAGCATTTTGAGAGAGAAGTGGGAATCTGTGGATGCTGCTTGTAATATTCCAGTTATTCCCTCCCAAAATTGGTATCTCTGCATAACCAAAAATTACCTTTTTAACCCAGTGGGTTCCCCACAGTCCAACACAGTCAGTCAGGGACTGAGCTCATTTGCTGGCCCCACCCTGACTCCTGGTGTATGTGAATTACGGATCTTAAGTTGCTTTTTGGTAGCTCAGGAGGAGAATCCTCTCTGTTTCCTTGTTTAAAGCTGTTCTCATTATTATTAATATTAGGGTTATTTTTTTACCCAAGGAGCTTTAAGGGCCAGGGACCCCCTGTGCTCCCTGTTGTCCCTTAGGTGGCAGGACAATGTCCCAGACAGCCCTTGCCAGTTACAGAGGAGGTTTCAGGGGGAATAAATAGCAGAGAAATGAGACCTGTCCAGATCCACAGGCCAAGGAAAGGGGATGCTGAGAGATGCTGAGAGACATTCCCGGAACTGCAGCCTGCAATTAAAAAAGGCAACAGAAAGGAGGTTTTCCAAATGACTCACAAAAAAAAATGAGGATTTGTGTGCACGGGCAAAGACCCACTGGCACAGCAACACCGCCCTGATCTGTGCATGACCTTGAGAGAACACCTGAATTGCACTGAGACACTCAGAAAAGCTCATTTAGAGACCCTTCCCCAGGAGCCAGAGCTTGGCATGGGAGCCCAGCTTGCCCAATTCTCTCTTTTCCCCTGTGTGATGGTCTTTTATCACTTTCAAGAAGTCAAACACAAAAAAAAAAAAACCAAGCCCTTCATTTCACTTCTTCAAACCAAATCTGGCTTTCACCCCCTTTCCTGGCAAAGAGCATCCATCATCCCCCTCATTTAAACACCTTCCAATGGGTTCTGCAGCCCAGCCCGGTGAAACTCTGCTGCTGCATCCCAGGTTGGCACTTCAAAAATGCAAGTTCACATCATCCCATCCCCATCCCCTGGTAGCAATTCCTGGGAAGACGCCTCAGGCAGTTAAAACCCACCTCAAACCCCCACATTGGCCATCTCTAATCAAATTACACTTCTCAAGCTGTTCACTCCCCAAACCCCCTCAAATGCTTTCTAATATTTTTCCCACAACTGGTGTTAAGCTGTAATTGCTCACTGCATCTTTTTGCCCCTCTTGAATAATTGGTGTTAGATTTGCCACTTTATAGTCCTTGGGAATGTGACCTGTCATTATAAAGCTTCTAAAAAATCTCCGTTAGCACTTCCCAATTTTCTCTCCTTTATTTCCTCCTGCAGCAATGGATGTGCCCTCCCTGAACCAGATACCTGATCTACCTTTGGAGCATAAAAAACGTTTCAGCAATAATTTCTGCAGTCATTTACGCAGTAACACCTCTAACATGCCTGGGAATAGAGAGTCGGGTCTTTAACGGATGTAAACTGGCAGAGCTCCACTGATTTTGATGGTTACCTTGGTTTGCACCACTTGGAGGGTTCAGTGAGAATTTTTGCACATTTACAAGCTCAGGCAAGTTTATTTCTCATTATTTAAAAGGCTCAGCTTGCACACAGCACAGAAAATCAAACTCAAGTGATAAGAACAGCTGTTATTAAATAAGAGATTTCCAGACTAAATGGAGCCTGTATTTCAGGACATGCCTAATGGGAGGTCTATCTATCAATCTGCTCAATTATCTCCTTGAACTGGACCCTCAGTTCCTAAGTTCAGTGCCTCATCTTCCAGCATGCCAAGACCTCCACGTTTCCAGTGGCAGATTTGTGGTCTGGGATGTGCAGAAGGTGGGATTTTGACAGCCATAGCCAGGAGGATCCTCATTTGGATAAATTACACACCAGGTTCCCTTTGGAGAGGAGGGATTTGAATACCGAAAATGTTCTGAAAGGCTGATATTTTCTAGTGCAATCACAAACTTCTGTGGCCTTTTCCTTCAGCAGGTTCTTGGAGAGTTTCAGCAGTGGCTGGTGCTCTGATTCCCATCTCCCAGATCCCTGAATCTCAGCTGGTATTTATGATGCTCTAACACATATAAGCCGTTGCAATGGCTGGCAGGACCTTTGCACACTTACTCTGCGAGGCCCAGTGTCCAAGACAACTTAAATATAAAATATTTAAAGTGCATTTCTTGACCAAGGATGGACCAACTCTTTATAAAGTGGATGGAATTCCTCAGCAATCCAGGGCTTGTCCATTCGTCCTTCCCTGAATGGTCCAGCCCAGCCTCACATCCCATTTTCCCAGCTCTGGGAAGGGGGAAGGCAGCTGGATCTGGCATTGTTGCTCCAGCTCCACAGTAGGTTGACCCCCTGGCCTCTTCCAGCAATCCCTAATTCCCGTTGTTACATGATTCCTAATGGCACTTCTTTGGCGCTGGACAGGGCAGAGGTCAAGGTCTGGAATGTCACCAGAGCTGCTACTTAACAGGGACAGACACTTAGGGGATTGTCTGGGCGAGGGAGCTCCTGGCTGGGTGTGATAAGCTGCCATCAGCCCCGGGAGGTGATAAGAACAAGCTGCCGAGCCACTGGGCTTCCCTTTCCAGCCTCCTCCCTCTTTTCTGGCATCTCTGGAGTTCCCCCTGCCCTGTGCTGCTCCTTCCCTGCATCTGCTGCTCCCCGTGCCAGCTGTGGGCATCCAGCTGCACACGGAGCCCTCCACCACCCTGCAGGTTGGGGCTGGGCTGTTTGCAGACAATATTAATACTTAGTGTGATGTGATTTATGCAAATAAAAAACTCCTAACCTAACACCCATTCCCTGACAGACACACACACCCCACAGCCACCTGCAGAAAGGAGCTCAAACTCCAAAGCCCAGAAAAGCATACTAAGCCACTGAGTTACTGCATTTTAAATAACAAAACTAACCCAAAATAACCAGGCGAACCACTATTCCCAAGCATCTCAGGCTATTTGTCACATCTAAATTATATATTTAAGATGACCAAACTCCATTTATTCCTGGTTGAAGGTAGGAAATAAATATCAATCACCATGTGGTTTTTTACTGCAAAATACTGATAATGACATTACAGTTCTCTAACACCTCTAATTCCAATGATCTCCCAGTATTTTATTGTGGCCCTGGTTCATCAAAAAATGTAATCACAGAATTAAAATCCCATTTACTCCAGCAGAATGTACTCAAGTGCTTTGCTGAACTGGGGGACTGAACTATTAAAATTTACATGCCCACAAGGCAGGAATTATCTATCCTGGTTCACAGAGGAGAGGAAATGAGGCTTGCAGAGAAACTCCCTCAGACCTACACTCGGTGATTCGAGGTATGTCCAAATCAAACACAGGGGTGCACAAGGATCCAAAAACAACAGGCTGGAGGCAGCCCCGGCTTTGAAGAGTTTGATGTGCTCATCCCTGAGCCACAGAGACCAGACTTGAGTGGAGAAGAAACAAGACCATAATGGGAGGGGTGAGTCCACGGGCACTGAATACGAACAGTCTGGAGAAATCACATTAATTGCTCTTTTCCCTCAGAACGGGCACCCCATTCTTGCTTTCGACCTGGCAAAGCAACACTAACTCAACATCTGAAAGCCCAATCTTGCCTCTGGGTTCATGGAAATTTATGGAATTTAAGGATTTATGGAAATCGGAGCCTTTTCAAGCTCTAGAGCCAGCAGGAAAAGCCTCGTGGATGTGTGTGTTACCCAGAGCTCTTTTACAGCACCTTCTCCAGCAGCACACAATGCCCTGGGAGTTCTTCCCTCCACTTTCTGAGTGGGTCTTGGGAAGAAATGAATCTCCTGCGTGTCCTCCTCGTGTTTGACACTGAACCCACCCACTCGTGGAGGGAGGGACCTTTCAGCCCCTGTGGTAATATGGGCACAGCCCATTAACCTCACAGTTCCCTCCCTCACCATCCCTTCTCCTTTGAGGAGCTCCCAATTACCTGGCACAGGGCAGCAAACGCCACACAAAGCGAACGTTAGGCTGTGGCAAATTCTCTCTTACATGAGCCAAAGTTAAGAGAATATTCAGGACATGTTTTATTTACGTTCCTCAAATAAGGCACTTGGGGCATTGGGGGGCTTGTGGGTTTGGTTTTTTTAATTTCTTTTTTCTTCAAACCAACTTTTGTTGGATGAGTTTGTCTGAAAATTTCTTGTAAAGCCCTGAACAAGTTCTGCTGAGCAAAAACAGGCCTGCATTTATTATTCTCAAGCTTCCAAGGCACCTTCCTGCATCATAAATGCACCGTCATGGAGCAGTGAGGGGAAAAAAAGAAGGGAAATGAATCAGGGCTGGTCATATCCAAACTATTAAATGTAAAACTTCTGTTTGTGAGCCTCAGAGGCTTCTTAAAGTGTGGGGAACGTCATCAGTCTGACCATGCTGGGGGCTGTGGGTTGTTTAAAGCTTGGTGTAGCACAGTTTCTTTGAGGTTCAGACCCACTTAAGCCCTGCCTCATGTGAAGTGAGAGGTTCCATAAAAACTGGGAAAGAATGGCTCACTTGGAAAACATCTGTTCAAATGTTATTTGTCGTCTAAACCAGTGACAGACTCAGATCCAGAGGAGTTCAACCACTACAATTGAAAGGGTTGCTAAGGAGAGAGAGAACGGAGAATGGAAGTTGTTATGCACCAGCTACAGCTCTGTCTGGCTCAAATTCTGGAAGGATTTTTTCACAAAAAGGGTTGTTCAACATTGGAATGAGCTTCCCAGGGAGGTGTGGAGTCGCCATCCCTGGAAGGGTCCAAAGAAGGCCTGGATGTGGCACTCAGTGCTCTGGGCTGGCGACAAGGTCGGCGTCAGGCACAGAGGGATGACCTTGGAGGGCTTTTCCAACCTCATTTTTTTTCCATGATTCTCTAAAATGACTCTGGGAGTCAACAGACCAAGTCAGGATGTGCCTTTTTTTTCCTGAAATTCCTGATAGGATAGGAACCTACTCCATGATAATTTCCATTGCATTGTAAACAATAAAAGATGAGTGTTTGTGCAGCCTGGGCAGAATTGAGAGCTACACTGGGTACAAACCTTCATCTTCTCTTGCTGTTTCTGTGCTGGGTGTTAAATCAGCTGCCACTGGTACAATTCTCCTGCAGAAAAAAGCTCTTCCTCCTCCCTTCATATAATTTGACCCCGGGGCATCAGAGCTTTCTCCTCTGCAGCTCTTGCCCATCAATGCATCTCTTTTCCCCTTCAACTCATTCACACTCTCTTCTAAACTCAGCTGGAAGCATCTCTTTTCCCCCTTGCCCATGACTCTTAATTTCTCTCTCCCTTGGCAGTTATTTAACTCATTAACTGAATTAATTTTAACCCTAAAGCACTTTGGGTGAATAGATTTTATGAAAGATCTGATGTGAAATGAAGTCTTGGGGGCCTTTTTTGGCACTGTAGGTGCACAAAGGAGCCTCAGTGTGCCTGAGAAGCAGACCCTTATTTCCCAATTTCTACATGGAGTTGAATCTCGGAGCAACTCCCAGATTCCATTTAATGACAAAGTGGCTCTTTGATTGATAAAAGTCCCATGCCTCTGATGCAGACTAAATAGCCAAGCATCCTGAACAGTGGAAAAATTATTCTTGGATCTGTATGAAATGAGGTTCGCCATCATTTTCCCACACTTGCTCCTTAGAAAAATTCCCTTTCATTTAAAATGTTGTTTTATTAGGAAATATTAAAAGCAGAGGAGACTCCAACATGGTGGTTTTGCCTTTTGCTCTGAGAGGCTGCTTGGCAGGGAAAAACCCCAGAAAGTCAACAGAGAAATAACATGGAAGTTGCCCTACAGATTATTTATTTTGCTTAGGTGCACCAGTGGCTTTGAAAAGCAGTTTAGTTTCTCTTTCAGGTCAATAACACTTTTGTTCCCCAAAATTGCACTGGAGACAAGAGTCTACCAACAGGAGGTATTGATTGGAGGCTGCCAGCACCCAAAAAAGGAGCATTTTCAGCTGGCTGGGCAGAAGTGGTTTCTGAGGCTACAGTTTTCCATATAAATGCTGGGATGAGGAGGAAGGGAGCCTGCAGGAGTGTGATGGGAGGGAAAGGGAATTATGGCTGCTGAGCTCCGTTTCCATAGACATTCCACCTTTCCATGGACAGTGTCTTGGTTTGAAAAGACAGGAGTCTGTGAAGGGAGGCAAGAGCCTCCTGTGAAATGGAAAAGGTCTCTTTCAACCCAAATCATTCTATGATTTATGATATAAATAATGGGAAAATAAAGTCCTGGTTGGCTGCTATCCTCTTATCCTGAAAAGAAAATCATCACCTATTTGAAGACTAGTCTGGCACACAAAAGCTTCAGCCCATTTTTTATTATAATGTATTTATTTCAGTGTGTTTGAAAGCTGCATCAACTTCTGCAGCAGGACCAAACTTCCAGGAAAAGGGATAAAAGTAGCAGGAGTACACTGCTGCTGGACTTGGAAAAAGGGGGGAAAAAGGAGGACCAGGGGAGAAAAAAAGAACTTGTCTGCAACTGCTGCTGTTTTCTCCCTTACAGCCTCTCACACACTTTAATCACAGGCACTGAAGACCCTGCTCTGATCCTCTCAGCACAGGTGACCTCGCAGCTCTTTCCTCACCTGTAATTCCTGGATTTCAGCTCATTTCAGAGACTGCTGTGAAACGACCCCTGGGCAGAGCTCAGAGCCAAAGAGGAGCCTCTGCTCCATGGGCACGTCCCTCTGTCCCTGAGACACTGAGTAAATTGACCCCAAACCCAGCCCTGGAGCTGCTGGTGGTTTTCCCTGGAAGCAGAAAATAAGGAGCAGGGCTGAGGAGCTGAGCCAGAGTAATTTGGACAGTTATTCTTTGCCTGAAAGGTGATCCTGAACTTTTATCCCCTTCTCGTTAGTGGCATCATTCAATCAGGAGGACTCAGCCTCGGAGTGAAGGGATTGCAGCCACCCAGGGAATTCCTCATTCCAGCCAGGAAATGTGGGGTTTGTTAGTTCAAACAGCATCTGTAGGAAGCTGGTAAACAACAGCTGAGATGATGAAAGATCACATCAGCTCCTTGCTTTGAAGTAAAAGATATTAAAACCACGAGTGCAGGAGTTCTTATTCTAGCTTAGCCCCCGCTGCCTGCTGATCCCCGAGAACCTGGCATGGCTCAGGCTGCTGCATAACAAGCTGGATAATAAAAATCCATAAAAATATCAACAAGACACTTGGAAGTGACATGAAAAAGCAAGGGAGGCCTATTTCTGGTGATGCTGCCATTAAAGGCAATTTGTTACTCAATGCCTGGAATGAAATCAAACATCCTTCCAGGCCCAGAGTGACGTTTCCAGTCTCAAAAATTTAGGATGTGTCATCACCTGGATGGGCACATTATGGATATTCAGAGGCAGAGGCATCAGCATCATTTGTACCCAGAGTCAGCATCAAGAGCAAGGACAAGGGGTCATATTTGAACAGACTCGTGAGGCACTGAGCTGTGAATTCTCCCATTTGCAAAGTCAGGTCGATTTTTGTTATTAATTATGAAGGTACAAAAACAAGTTTAGGAGCCTCTGCAGGGCTGCAAGTCAATGCCTACAATGGACTTGATGACCCTGTGGGTCCTTTGCAGGTCAGCTTGTTCTGTGATTGCCTAAAGCTGCTGGAAAAGCCGTGGACACGCTTGCTCCTGGAAGTTCTTTCCAGCTCCCTGGATCTTCCCCACCACCAGCCTCTCCACCTCCATTTTTCCTCCGGGCTAATTAATGCCATCATGTTTTCTACCCTTGAAAGAAATGGCATCTCCAAAATCCACTGGATAGAGCACGGGCCTGGGATGGTGGAGGCCCCTTAATTCCAGGTGGAATTCCCGTGGTGCTGCAGTTGTTTCCCTCTCTCAGCCACTCCAAACAAGGAGAAAAATTTACATCTTCATTTGCAAAGTGCTTTGACATCTCGAAATAGAAAGAGCCAAACAGGCAAGAAT
This sequence comes from Chloebia gouldiae, assembly GCA_003676055.1. Classification (NCBI taxonomy): domain Eukaryota; kingdom Metazoa; phylum Chordata; class Aves; order Passeriformes; family Passeridae; genus Chloebia; species Chloebia gouldiae. Next base: position 339,387 of record QUSF01000095.1, on the reverse strand, counting down.
GAATAATAGATGAGAGCTACAGGACAAGAGACGGGCTTATTCCTGGTCCTAACATAACAAGTGCAATATTTTTATCTATGTAAATATTTTTCCACAATAAATTATTGTTAGCAACCACTTTTCCCCTGGTTTGTTTGTTTGTTTGTTTGTGGGTTTTCTGGTTATGTTGGTTTTTTGTTTTTGCTCTTGGTTTTTTGTGGTTTGGTTTGTTTTGTTGGTTTTTTTTTTTTTTTGGAAGCCTTGAGCTTTCAAAATTGTCTGGTCAAGGAGACCTCTGAAAAATATCAGCCTGGTGATGTGGAGTCTCTTTGTAGTGCTACTGTACATCCCCTTGTCCCCCAGAAAAGGACCCTAAATTGTGTATTTAATATGTGTCCAGGCATCATTACAAGAGTAGAACAAGCACATAAAGTCAAATTCAAACTACTCATGTTCATATGTCAGGAGATGCCTGAAAGCTGAAATACTCAGAGGCATTTTGCCACCTAATTTGTTTGACTAGATACCTTTCAGCACATTAAAATACATTTATTTAGGATGCCATACTCATTTATTTAGGAAGCTTACAGAGCAAAACAAAGTGCTTTAGGGTTCTGCACATCCAGATTCTGCAGAAAACAAACATCTCATGCTCTGACCCCACAGTGAACCCCACACCAGCAGCTCTGGCTCCTCAGTAGAGCTGGGTTTGTGACTCTAAAAAATTTAACTGCTGCTCTCAAATGAAGGAGGGATAAAGGGTGTGGATAAAGGGTGTGGATGAAGGGTTGGATAGGGCATGGAACAACCTGGGGTAGTGGGAGGCGTCCCAGACAATGGCAGGGGGTGGCACTGGATGGGATTCAAGGTGGATTCCAACCCAAAACATTCCATGATTCTCTAATTCTGTGGAAAGCAGATGTGCCAGAGGCTCCACACAGCCATCAAGGGGCCTCATTCCCGCTGGTTTTCTCGGGAATATTGTGAGGACAGGCTGCAGGACCCTCAGCATGGATGGGCACACACACCTTCCCCTGTGTCCCCTCCCTCCGAGGAGGCCCCAAACCCCAAGTGCTGAGCAAGGACAGGAGCCCGGCCCGGCAGCAGGTGATGGGTTATTAATTCCTGGTGGTGCACTCCACATCCTCCCCTCAGTTCCCACTCCAGGGTGGAAAATGAGGCATTTTCCCTGCTCCAGCCAGAGGCTGAGCACCAGCAGGGCCAGGGTTTGCTGCTGAGTGCAGAGCAGAAGCTCCAGGGGTTGGTGCTGGGAGAGCAGGGCTGGATCAGGATAATCCCGACCCAAACACTGCTGTTGTTCCCTGAGATGTCTCTTTTTTTTTTTTTCCAGCACGGGGTCTGATTCCATCAGCTTTGGAACGTAGGGTGTGAAAACAAATCTGTTCAAGTTCCTTCTCTCTGATTGTGAGACTTAGCACGTCTGCAGAATGAGCAGGGAGAGCAACACACGCTCTGCAAATGAATTAATTGGAGCTCAGGAAAGAATGTGTGGGCATGGAGGAGGGTCTGAGCGAGCAGTTTGCAAAGTAATAATGGGTGAAAAAAATTCAATTGCGTTCCCCAGCACCCTGAACAGGACAGATCAGAACAGCCAGGGCAGAGAGGAGGGTGCTGGATGATGCTCTGGTCACCAGGAATCTCTTTGAAATGATTGTGGGCTGTCAGAACATGCTGGGCTTCAGTCACCCCCTTCCCCAGCCCAAAGGTATCTGCCTGCATTATGGGGCTGCAAGTAATGCCATAAAATAAAATCCAGTTTCATTTGACTCCTGTTGCTCTGTACACCGGGGCTGCCTGCTTTACAAGTCTACCAGAGTGAAATAAAAAGTAAGACTTCCTGCATGTCTGCTCCACTTCTCAAGGTTATGAGGCAGAGAAAAAAAAAATCATCAGTAATTGCTTTACATATAAATGTGAAAACAATTTTAGAACTCCCTGGCCCTGCATCAACATTCATGTGCCTTTTACCAGCTCTGAACTGGGTATTATCCTGACTTTAGAGCAATGATAAAGGAAATGGTTCTGCTCCCCAGCTCTAGGTTACATCCAAGTATGTGCAGAATTACTCTTCTTCTCCTCGAGGTGTTGCTGGGGATGCTGAGGGCTCTGCAGTTTGTTTCATTTGGTGAGGGGTAACAACACAAAAACTGAGACCATCTCCCTTGGCCATGATCCACCCCAGAACTGCGGAGAGGAGCAGGAGGAGGAATCCAACACGCATAACATCCGTGTGTGTGGTGCTGTTATGGTTTATATTAATGCAGAAAGTACAGTGCAGAAAGAGGAAGATGCTCAGTTGTGTGTATTTCATTAAATCCATCATGAAAAGCCAAATTCTGTGTGGCTCAAGGGCAGGAAAACTTACCCCAAAAGAACTGGAAGGGTTTAAACCCAAATACAATTTTATTATTTCAGAGCTGATCCATCCACACAAACCAGCCCCACGTTCTGCTGCATCCATCAGCAACAGAGCAACACTCCACCAAGGAAAAGAGAAAATCAATACTATGCAATTAAAAATATTTCTTCTAAGTATCAGCAACCTGTCTTTTCCTTTGGCAAAGACAGCCAAAAGCTTGTACAGTACAAACACAACAGAAGTAAAGCGAGTGGACATTCTCCTTCAGCATTCATAAGCAAACCCCAGGGAGCTGAGTGCCACTTGAGGGAGCAACAAAGCACTTACCTCAGTGTAATGCAGTGCCAGAAACCATTAAAAATGAAAACCCACCGGCCTCCAGCAGCCCAGACACTGCAGCTCCTTCCCCTGCCTGCTGGGGATGGCCCTGCAGCCCAGTTCCTGCTCTGGGAACTCCTCTCAAACACCCTGCTTCAGCTGGAGCTCTTGGAAGGAGCATCGAGATTCAGAAGCTGCATTAATTAATGCACTGGTCAGTGCAGGGCCAAAGGCAGGGCTGGCAGATTCTGGCTGTGGAGGAAGCCCTGGTAGCCAGAGCTGGTGTTTTGTGGCCAGGCCTGGTGCAAACCCACTGTTGTTGTCTGGGATCTGCAAAATTCCTCCCGTGGGCTCAGGAGCCTGTGGAATGATGGGCTGGATTTTAAGGGCAGCAGTGCTGTCATTTAACTCCCTCTCCTGTGCAGCACAGGCTGGAGATTTCTCCCAACACCCTGAGCTCACCAGCTCCTGCTGCTTTCCAAAAAGTCCCTCAGTCAAACAGTGGAGAAGGGGAAGGGCTGAGATTCCATCACAGTCGTTGTCCCATGGGCAAAGGCTAAGTTTAAATATGAGACAAGCTAAACTTCAGCCAGAATAATTCTGTCCAAAAGAAGGGATTTTTTTCCCTCCGGTCTCTATGCCCCTACAACATTTCCAAAAAAATCTCCCTGAGCCAACTATACTTTTTCAGGTTAAAAGAAGTGAAGAATTAGAAAGCTGAACATGGGATATATGTGGAAGAAAAATACATTACATATTTGTAATAAGCTGCAGCCTGATGTTCTTTTGTCCTTTTACACTGGGCCTCATTTCTAAAGGGAACAAATCCCAGATCCTACTGCATGAGCACAGCAGGGTCCTCCAGTCTCTGGCCGTGGCTGGTTACAGGTGCTGAGAAGGAATTTACAGTGCAATCAGTAATATTTACACACACTTAAGTTATTTTCTTCCCCTTCCTCACCCCCTCATTCTTTAACTCTTCTACTCATTGTGTCATATCTAAAAAAAAAAAAAAGCAGGGTGACAAATTTAAGTGTCTGATCCAAAGGCAAGGAAAGGCTTCCCTGAAGGTGTCTTAGTGCTGTGGAGTCACCAGCACAGGATTTAACAGGTTTTGTGTAAAGGTTTGGAGGGGCAGATACTAAAACCCCCATTTTGAGGAGATCAGAAACTGTGGGAAATGGGGAGTGTTTCATTCCTAAGGAGAGCAAAAGATAAATGGTAAAACCAAGCTGGACTTGGACCTAAGCCATCAGGAGCCAAAGGACCCGGCCTGAACCCTGCCCATGATGTTTAAGGCTCTGATTTAGTGCTCAATGAAATCAATTATTGATTTCTCCAGGAACTGGAAGACGTCTTCTGTGAGTTGCCCAAGGGGACACGGGAAGTTTATGGCAGAGCTGAGAGTCAGCCCAGCTCCCCAGACCCCTCATGTAGCCATATGTCCATGTGTCCTTTCAGATTTCCCTGTCTCATTTTCGGAAGCCATTTCCCCCCAGCTCTGCCCCCCTGCTCTGCTGGGAGGGAGGACGTGGCACTTTCCCTCTCCCAGCCGCACTCTGTCAGCTCCCTCTGCCACTTGGGATGTGCTGTCGCTTCCATGGAAACAGAATCATGAATCTTTTTTCCCAGGAAATGCCTCCCAACTGCCTTCATTTTGTTTTGTTGTTCTTTCTAGACAAGTCTGCTGAATGCACACATTGAGGCTGTAGGACTTCTGCTGTTATTTCATGTAAAAATATCCTTTTGTGGAACCAAACTGGGTGCAACATTAATATAAGTGGAAAATATCCTCTTCTTTTCCAAGGATTCCCCCTCTTCTGCCTGGGACTCCTTTGCCAACACTGGCCTTGCAGTTTGGATGGCATGTGGGTGTTAAAATATTCACTGATTTCCCTGCATCTGTCATGGTCAAGAGAAAAGAGAATCACAGAATTATGGAATATCCTGAGCTGGAAGGGACCCATGCAATCGTTGATCCTGCCCAGACCCCCCAAAATTCCATCCCTGGGCATCCCTGGGGTGGTGTCCAAACTCTCCTGGAGCTCTGGCAGCCTCAGGGTCGTGCCCATTCCCTGGGGAGCCTGGGCAGTGCCAGCACCTCTGGGGCAATCCCACAGCAGGTCCAGCTACAATCCTGGATTTCACCCTCTACTCTCCTGTGACATGAGGATGATTTTCCATGGCCTTGTTAAGTGCTGGGGGTCAGGACTGGAAGGATGTGGAGGGGGAACCAGAATTCAGGCAGCACCTGAAGGTAAGAAGTGCTCTTATTTTGGGAAGTATCCAGAAGTTGCAAGTTAATCCTAGAAAGAGGTACTTGGATTTAGCAGAATTTCAAAACTTAGTGTGATACAAGCGCTCAGGAGAGCAGCCTTCTGGTCTGAAACCATTACACAGAATTCTCATGGAACCCTGGAATGGTTTGGGTTGGGAAGAGACCTTAAAGCTCATCTTGCTCCAGCCCCTGCCATGGGCAGGGACACCTTCCACTATCCCAGGGTTCTCCAACTTGACCTTGGACACTTCCAGGGATCCAGGGCAGCTCACTGGGAATTCCATCCCAGCCCCTCACAACCTCACAGGGAAGAATTTCTTCCCAATATCCCACCTAACTCTGCCCTGTGGCAGTGGGAAGCCATTCCCCCTTGTCCTGGCACTTCAGGCCCTTGGAAAAATTCTCTCTCCATCTTTCTTGTAGGCTCCTTCAGGTCCTGAAAGGCCACAATTAGGCCACCCTAAAGCTTCTCTTCTCCAGGCTGAATAACCCCAATTCCCTGAGCATTTCCTCCCTGCAGAGCTGCTCCATCCCTCTGATCATCCTCCACTCCTCGGAGAAAAGAGAAACCAGGATAAGGACAGGAGTGACCCAGGTGACACAAATCCCCGTGGGAGCTGTTTATGGAGCCAACTCAGCTCTGAGAAGGGCTGAACTATGGGAATCACTGATTATTAAAGTTGGAAAAGACCTCTAAGACCATCAAATCCAACTTTCAACCCAACACCACCGCGTTCACCGCTGAACCTCATCTTCCAGTGCAACATCCCCAAAGCTTTTTAACACTTCCAGGGAAAGAGGAGCTGTAGGAGCAGAGGAAACTTTGCATTCTCATGTCCTTGGACCAAACTGCCGTGCACAACAAATGATTTTGGCTGCCAAGGAGAATTCTCCCTCTGCTCAAGCTGCAATGCTGAGAGATTCACAGAAACCACAGTGTTGGTTTCGTGTCTCACAACAGCCTGGGGGAAACTTTATTCCTTTATTTTTTTTTTAATTCCATTCCTAGCTCTTCCTATTTCCCCTCCATCTTGCAAACAATTAATTACAACACTAGACCTAAATGATAAATTACCAACTTTGAGGGGCACACACACAAAAAAAAAAAAAAAAAAAGACTTAAAAATTCTGAAAGGCTGAGATGTCAGGACTGGGGAGAAGCAGCTGTTTTGGAAGTGTTGCCTTTTTTTTGTTCCGAATGCTATTTAAACATTGGCAGGGGGCCTCATTAAAGATGAATCGATGAATTAGTAAGTAGTGTTGTAGCCAGAAGAGACAGCATGTGCTCCTGTGGTGAAAACAGATTTACACAAAAGAAAGGAAGGGGGGGAGAAAATACCCCCCCTCAATGTGTAACAAAGTCGGTGTTTTCAATATTCTATCAGGGCTGCACCAATCCCAGGCAGGATCCATCTGAATTTCCAATCTAAATTCATATTTGGGGGGTTAGAATTTGGAACCGGCTGCGAAGTTTCCTCTGGGCTAAAATGGAATAGATAAGTTTGGAGCCCCAGAGCATTTTTGGTTACCAAAATGTTATGAAGTGTGAAATAATAATAATTAGGGGTATGGCATGGGAATCACAAACCAGAATATAATCCAGCTGCAAAAGCAAAGAGAGATATCAGCTCAACCACCACCACTGATGTCTGCAGGCATTAACATGGAAATGGCACCTCACTTTTGGCACCAGACTTGAAGGGAAGTCCTGGAAAAAGGATCAGCTTCAGCTATGGAGCAGCAGGGGGGACCCACAGGGTCCAGGATGGCGAGGGGAGAAATATCAAGGGACAGAGCCCGACTGGAGCTGCTGGTCTGACTCTGAAATGCGAGGAAGTCCAGGCCAAAAGGGCTGTCACAGCTCCTGCCCCCAGCACAGGACTTGTTCTGACCTGTCCCTCCAGCTCCAGGAGATGTAAAACAGGACCAAGGTGGAAGTTTCCACACACAGGATTGGGAATGGAGTTCCCAATGTGCCTGTGATGCCACCCATGTCACAGAATGTCCCCCCTGGCCTTGGTGTGGCACCAAACTCCCCATCCATGTGCCACCAGATACCTCCTTTTGTGCCACCAGACAGCTTCCCATGTCCCACCTTCACACACAACCTCCCCAAATGTCCCAGACACCTCCCCAAGTGTCCCAGACATCTCCCCAAGTGTCCTGGACACGTTCCCAAGTGTCCTGGACACCTCATTATCAGCTCAACACCAAGCTGAGAGCAGCCAGAACCTAACCTCCAATTTTGGTAGCACAAACCAGCTCCAAGCACCATCTGAATATTTTTTTCAAAAGCACCAAGATGTTCCTGACGAGCATTTCAAAGAAAAACATGAGGTTCTCCAATGAGGTTCTGACAATTCCAAAGTACCAGAAGTTGTATTTTAAACCAATGGAGAAGAAGAAACTTGCACAGAACTACAAAATCCCAATCCCATATTGCTCCATGAAACTTCATTTCTCTGGTAATAATTTGCCCTCTGCCAATTAAGAGAGACCTGAAATTTTGGTCTCTCATTTATCAGCTCAACACCAAGCTGAGAGCAGCCAGAACCTAAGCTCCAATTTTGGTAGCACAAACCAGCTCCAAGCACCACCTGAATATTTTTTTCAAAAGCACCAAGATGTTCCTGACGAGCATTTCAAAGAAAAACATGAGGTTCTCCAGTATTTTGTCATTCCAAACCAAACCATGACAATTCCAAAGTACCAGAAGTTGTATTTTAAACCAATGGAGAAGAAGAAGCTTGCACAGAACCACAAAATCCCAATCCTATATTGCTCCGTGACACTTCATTTCTATGGTAATAATTTGCTCTCTGGCAATTAAAAGAAACCTGAAATTTTGTTTTTTTTTTTTTCCTGGAAAATGATAGGAGAAACTATAGAAGAAACAATCCATTATTAATAATAATTAATTACTGATAATCCACTAATATCACCTGTGTGCTGCTAATTCCTCTCCCTTTGGGCTGGGCACAATAGGCAGAGGATAAAAGAAACCTTTACACAGCACAGAGAATATTTTAGATAATTTAGATTAATATACTTAATCAGAGTATATTTATTCTGATTTTTTTATCTGAGTTTGGAAAGGGGAGAATTGAGGCCCAAAGAGGTTTTGGATCCACCCAAGGTCACCCTGGGAGTCTCCAGCAGAGCCACCAGCTGAATCCAGAGCTCCCATATTCAATATCCTGCATCTCTGACCTGTCCTGCAAACCACAAAATGAAGGAGGAGCAGAACTAGCCCCTAAACACGAGATTTCTGAGGGACTCCAGTGTATTTTAGCTCATATATAAATATATATATATAAAATACATTGCTCCAGCTTCCCAGACCCTGATTCATTTCAGATCTATCACTATTAATAAACCCCAAGAAAAGTCCTAAATTCTTGCAAGACATTTGTTGGGTTTTTTTAGCAGAGGTCCATTTATCCTACTTTATTACGTGCGAAGAGTCAAAATGTTCAACTACTTTAAGTTTTTATCTGCACCAAGGATTTGGAGCAAATAAAAATTAGTGTCATTTGAGTTGATTCCTCCAAGTCGATTCCTCCAAGTTGATTCCTCCTCCATCGTTTTGCTATTTTAAATAGTTTACAGCTGTAGATCTGGTGCAAGACACTTTGAATTTGAAAGGTTTGGGGTTTTTTAGAAGAAAAAATAAACACTTTGTGCTGCACATCACCTGAATTCCTGACCCTGAGGCAGGCTGAGGGGGGGACTGGTGCTGCCACAGGAGCATCCTGAGCAGGCACTGACTGGAATGGAGAATTCCTGCATTCCAGCACTTGGGACCTGCCCAGCACCCCCCGAGGACCCCAAAGCAGGGAACACAGAGAACACACAGCGTTTTCCACCCTCCTTCTGTCTCCCTCCTGTGCAATCACAGGACAGTTGAGTTTTGATAAACCCTTCAGTTCATCAAGTCCCAACATCAACCTGGCACCACCACTGCGTTCCTCACTGAGCCACGTCCTCCAGAGCCACATCCACACGTGTAGGGATGTCCAGGATTTTGGGAAGAGCTGTTGGAAGGTCCCTTTCAGAGGGAAGACCCAGATTTCAGCCTCAGCTCTCGCCCCACGCCGGAGGTGCTGCGCGAGCAGCTCCGTTTCCCCTTTACACCCAGCTGCTGAGACCTTGATGCCATTTCACATTTCTTATCAGGGATATGAAGAGCAGATTTTTTTTTTAATTAACTTTCTGTCCCCTGACTCCTCCCCAGGTGTGCTCCATGCACATCATTATTCCTGTGGCCTCCCCGTGCCCGTGACCCAGATTGGAGCTGGGACCGTGCAGGAGGAGCAGCATCAGCTCACCTTGGGCAGCCAACCAGACCTGACTTGATGGCTTAAGTTAGAGCAGCCCAGAGGCTTCTCTGAGACACCTTCAGCCTGATTGGACCCCACAGCGCAGGAAAATCAGGTGCCACAAGGATTTTGGTCTGGTTTATAACCCACATCTCCACAGGAACACATTAATTTCAGTCTTCCTCCATTAATATTCACCACTGACAGGTAAATTCCCATCGCTTTGCACCAAGTGGGGAAAAGCAAACTGGAAAAACATGGGAAAGTTTGGGGAGTAAAGAGAATTTCATTCCTTAAAGATTAAATTAATCGCTTGCAAAATAAAATGTCACTCAGCGGAAATAAAGGGGAGGATATTTTGACCATAAGCCACACCCTGATTCCAATGAATTGCTGACAAAAAAAAATGATATTGAAGATGGGGAAAATTCTCCAGCAGGTTGTTTTCCAGTTCAGATTGGCAAGCACCAAGAGAAATGCCAAAGGTAAGATGAAATCTGAATTATTTAAATCAAGGGAACAAAAATGCTAAAAAAAAGGCTGAGAGAGAAAAGCAAGAGAGAGGAATATAAAATAACAGTTTAAAAAAATTTGGTTGAGAAATACTTGTGGTTTTAATGTCTGAAAAATATTAAGGTTACAGCACTGAAATTGTTAAAAATTCCTGCAGCAGAACATGCCTTAAAAATAAATAAATGAATAAATGAATAAATCTCAGCTCTCTCTTTCCCTAAACCACCATGGCTCCCACTCAAACTGTTTGTTTCATCCTAGGGCTGCTCCTCTGACTTCACTGCACTTTCCCGAGGTTGGGTCATAAAAAAAAAAAATATTGTACCTTGAAAAAAAAAAAAAAAAATGGAAGTACTTGGATCTATTGATTTGTGCTGTAGCAAAGCCCCTGACATTCCAGCACGATGAAGATATTGCTCTGGACCCTGTGTGCCTCCTCATACTTCTCCTCTGCTTATGAGGGTCTCCAAGGATGGTATTAAAGATATTGTAGTTCCCACTTTCCGACTCTGGGATATCAGCGAGATTCTCCTGTGTAAAGAATAATTATCAGCACTGCTGTTACCTCTAGTAAGTGTGTAATTACATGCTCTGTTTTGTGGGCTGTAGGCTGTGCAATTTTAAATTATACAGTAATGACAAATTCTCCCTTTTTTACCACCTTCTTCCAAATAATAATCATCATCATCATCATCATCAACATCGTAATGAAAGAAAGAAAACCTTCTTCTCTGGTCGCATTTGCAGTTTGTGTTGGCTTGTGGAATTATTTTAAGGCTGAAATCGGAAATTTTTACTGAAAAAAATAGAAGCAGGTTAATATGGGGAGAAGGGGAATGAATCCAAGCACAGAAAAAGCCCCAAGAGGGAGCGAGAGCGGGCGTGGAATGACAGCTGATCCCATCCAGCCCGCGTGGATCCCTTTTCTTGGGAAGGCTGGGCCATGCCAGGGGCAGGATGGGGCGCCCGGTCGGGAAATCTCCTCTCCCCAGCCCCGAGGGGAGGTTCCTGCAGAGGGGAGCAGCCCTGCCCGGGTCCCTGAGCAGTGCAGGGCTCGTGTCCCATCCTCAGGGCTCAGGGCCACCACGCCTGGCCTGATCACCACCCCAGTCTGGGCTTCCCACCCATCCCACTCAGGGGTTCCCATTAAAACAATGCTCAGGCACCACAACCCCGCTCTGTGCCCACACAAAGAACGGAGATAAATTCCTTTGGACTACTCAGAAGACAAGGGATAAACCCCAAATTCATTTGCAGCTCTGCAAAAGCAGCTCAGAAAAGGAGAGAAGCCTTTTTTTTTTTTTCCCGAACTGGGAAGCAGCTCTTCAGCTCCTTTATTCATCTTAAAGAAAGTTAAAAGAGTTGATACTTGCTGCAAATTTGGTTCATGGCTCTATTTTTATTTTCCTGCTCCCACCAAGGTTTACATATATTCATGTTCCCTTCAGGGAAAGTTTTATAGTGATTACTGGGGAGAAAGCCAAAAGGGACCTCTATAAATACACCTCGAAACGCTCCAGGATTTAAATCAGATTGTTTCTGTGGGTTATTTCAAGGATGAGGCTTGCAGGGTGTCCTGGGGAATGCAATGGTTTGGATCCAATCCTCAATGAAATTCTGTAGGAATGCCACAAAATGGAAAATTCATTATGCTATTATTTTCTAATTGGGGGTGAGGTGTGCAGGGGGTGTTGATTTCCAGCAGCTCTCATTCCCAGGATGAGAAGCTGTAATTGCAGCACCATTCCCAAGTAAATATTCACAGGAGAAAACCGGGTAGGGTCAGGTCCTGAGGGCACCCAGGGGCTTGGGGAGCATTCTATCACGTTAATCTTGCCTACAATAGGGACAAATAGATTAATAATTTGGGATTTTGGCTCACAAGCTTCTCTTTGGAAAGGAAAACCGGTAGTTTTATTTGCAGAGCAATTACACGAGATTATCTGGAAGCCCAGGACTGTGTTTTATGACTCAGGCAGTAAATAACTCTAAAGGGATGGAAACAACTTGGGCTTTACTTCTACTCCATTCCTAATATCCTGCTAGGAGTCAATTCTCCCACTGCATCCAAATTCTGAGTCTCTGATCAGGCAACACCCCAGGGTTTGGAATGAGCTGGACTTTGAGGTCCCTCCCCAAATTCTTCTGGAATTCCAGCTACCAAGTGAAGGACAAACCTTGCTGGACACTGGCGCAGCCAGAGGTGCTTTGGGTGTTAGAAAATATCTGTAATTTTTATACCGTTTCAGGTCACCTCTGAGGCAGAAAGAGTTTAACAGATGAGGCCAATTCATTGAATTTTGGATTAATTTGTGACTCGATCCAGCTTCTCCAAGGTCTGTATGAATCCTGTTGTGGGTGTTCAACTCAGCAGCCACAGGAGCTGACTCCCAGTGCCACAGGCAATGATGGGATGTGTTTATCTGCTATGGAAGTGCTCATCCAGAAGCAGAAATCTGGGGTCACATTTCTACTGGTTGGTACGAGGGAAGAACCAGTTCTTCTCTCCTCATTCTCCCCAGGCAGGCCCGTGTATAGTGAGCAGGAAAAAAAATATATCATAGTTTCACTGTATTTTTATTTAACAGAAAATAGTGTGAAATCATCTCCTTTTCCACAATTTCAGCATGTGGGATTTAATACAAGATCTAAAAGATTTCGAGCGGTGCTAAGAGACATTTTCTCAGCTGTTTTCCAGCTCTTTCTGTCCCTGTGTCACCGTGCTGATGTGGAAGGCAGGGAGGGCAGCTGGGATTCAGCTCCCTCCGGAATCCAGGGAGATCTGGGCACCAAGTCCCCATGGAAAAATCCTCTCTGCTAAATCTGAGGGATTAGAGCTTGAGGGTGTTCTCGAGCCAGCCTCAAAAGACAAGAATCAAGCCCTAAAATAACAAGGTGAGGGAGAGGCACGACTGGGATACGAGAAATAGGAATTAAGTCAAGCATGTAAAATTGTCATTAAAATTTACCAGGCCAGGGACTAAATATCTGCCTCTCCCTTACAAAGCCTGATGGAGAGAGTCTTATAAAAATTAATAGGCACTGAGTCAACAGCAGTCTATAGGAATAAAACAGGATGCCATGGAAATTACTCCAACATCTACAAGGACAGGTGAAGTTTTAAATACGTTTGCTTTTCTCATATGCTCATATTTTAAATACTGCAACAGCAGTAAAAGCTTGAAAGTCTAGAAGAGGAAATAATTCACCATTAAATGCTATGAAGATGCAGGGGGAAACAAACTATTGTATCTTGAAATATAAAACTACTTTTCCAGAGCTGAGAGAATATTATTCCTGTGTTACATCTCAGGTGAATCTGAATGGTTTTTATTGTACTTGGGAAATGTTTTAGGAAGTTCACATGAATGGAATCTCTACTCTGTGTTTTTAGTGTTATTTGGTTTATTTTGGTCTGGGACACAGGAAAGGCTCTGCCCACATTCAACAACAGAAAAAGCAAATCCTTCATAAATCAGGGGATGAGACCTTAATCAAGGACTGAGGCAAAGGGCTGAGATGCTGATTGAGGTAAAAGGGGGAAAAAATAGAAATTTGGGCTACAAATAAAACCCAAAAAAAACCGCCAAATCAAACCAACAAAAAACCAAACCAAACAGACAACAAGAAAATAAAAAAAAAAGCAAGAAAGAAAAAAAACAAATTAAAAAAAAAAAAAGAAAAAAACCCAAAATACTCCAGCGCCCCCTCCAAAAAAAGAAAGCACCATCAAAAAAACCCAGCCCTACAATTGCAAAAAAACCCTCAAAACAAATCAGCACCCCCAAAATCCCCAAACAAAACCACAAACACTTTGCCTGGTGCTTTAATTCCTCTTTTCTCCCAACCTAGCCCTTTATATCCCAGTCTGACCACTCTAAGGAGGACCAGCAGTGATTTGTTTCCCCAACTCTATCAACAAAAGCTTCAGTTCAGTATCCTCTGGTGAAGGATGCCTCATAACTGCTAAATTTCATTAATAAACACATTCTCTACACATATGAGAGCTTTATAACCCTTCAAAAATAGCAGGAGGTTGTTCTCCTGCGACTTCCACCACGAATCCATATAAATGTAAAGTGCAGGCTTTTTTCCCTGGCAGCTCTTCCAAATTTGTTAGGACAGATTTGGTTCCTCTGTTTCAGCTGGAGGAAAAATGCTGTAAAATTTCAGCTTCGGATGAGAGATAGAGAACTCAATCTAATTTCTTTGTTACTTACAAAAGACAGTTTTGAAAAGCATCCTCAGGCTCCCCATCTCTTTTCTCGGGTTTTTGGAGGGATCTCTTTGCCCAGGCTCTAATTGACAGTGAAAAGCTGATTTCTGGAGCCAGCATAAGGTACTGAAGGTAAGTGATCAAAACACTGCCCCTGCAATAAATCACTGGAGCCCAGGTCAGGGGCTGGAGTGTGAATGCAGCGCTCAATAAAGAAACACTCTGCACCTCTCAGCTCCAAACTGACCCAGCTAATTGACCTTGTTGTGCTCCCCCCATTCATCATCCTGGCACGGGGGGCAGGAGGCAGCTCCACTGCACAGGGCTGGGGGTGGGAGTGTAAGGTGAGATGAAATCATAGACAATTCTTCCTTAATTAACTCATTGGATTGCCTGGTCCGGGAGGTGTCACTGGTTTCCCAGTGGAATATCAGAAATAAGATGCTTGGCTTGCCCAGTTTGTGGTCATTTAGCCCGTGGGTGCCCAACACAGCAAATTTAGAGAAATGTGAACAATTGCCTGGATGTAAAATCACAAGAATCACCAAGCCCAAATGTTCGGGTTTCCAGTGCAAATCAAACCCTCCATCCATAAAAACTTCACATATTCACATAAATCCTGTGCATGCAAATATACCTGATTCACTTACACAACACCAGAGTAAATGAAATTACTGATACACCTGCCCAGGGTTTCCTGCATGGATTTTCCTAGAAAGCTGTACAAGAACATGTTGGAAAACCATAAAGCCACTCCTGCATCCCTTCACCCGTTATCACTCTTCATTCAAGATCTGCAACCACTGTTTGGCCCCTAAAACTCATCAGCTCGGAGTTTATCCATATATCTGATAATTTAGAACCATCATCCAGAGATTGTGGCCATGCTGATGTGAGGAATTTCAACAATTTAATTGAAGGAAATCACCTCATTAATGTGGAGTTAAAGTCTGCATGTAGACTGGGAGCCTGTGTTCCATATTCCAAAGAAAATTAATTTTTGGGTTCCAAAAGGGTCAAGTTAACAATGTCATTCAAAAATTGGGGCAAAAAAGCCCCCAAACAGTGAGAGACAATGGAATTTAATCTCCAAAATCTCTGTTGAAAAAGGATCACATGAGCACTTCCAAATTTCCACCCATTTGAGGTTTGTGCCTGATTTATTTTCCTAAATAAATCTGTTTATAGGCTGTGAACAACATGATCTATCTCAAAAAAGCTTGGAGTGGGGGATTGGAGCAATGACCTCCACACATCCTTTCCTCCCAAATTATCTTACAATTCCATTAGAAAAGGTTAAGGATGGATCAAAATCAGCCTTTTAAACACTGAAACATCAGGGATCTGAAAAGGAACATATAATTATTTGTTAAACCACCAGGAATTTCTGGGGTAACAACCACCACAAAGCTGATATTTTCAAACCCTAAAGGATTTACTGGAAACCAAGGATTTAAAGTAAATTAGGAACTCAAAACTCATGTCTGCATTCACAAATATTAACTATATTCACAAATCACTGGGCATTTGGGAAGAGGATAAAATATTTAGCCCTGTCTTCATACAATATCACACCGAACCTGCTGATCTAAACTGGGAATTTCACAGTGGAGTGTCCCCGAATGCAGGGATGCTCCAGCCTGAGGAATTGCTTGTGGTATCAGGTAATCAAAAGATTTACAGAGAGTGCTTGATTTACAGAGATCCCGAGATTCAAACCAAATTCCTGGGAATCAAACATCCCTATTTCTGCAAAGTCTCCCATTTCTGAAGCCACACTCCAACCTTCCCTGAAACCCTCTGCTCTCCTTCCCCATTTTTCTCCATTTACGGGCGCTGAATGCTTGAATGCTTCCCCACCAGCAATTCCAAAGCAAGGAGAATCCCTTTGGAGCACGAGACACAGAACCCATTAATAAGCAAATGGAAAGAGCTGGCATACATTTCTCATTGTTGAGTTCAGCAGCCACCAGAGCCTGAGCGCTCCTCTCGGGGGGCTCGGCCCGGCTCAGGCAGCGCGGTGGGAGATGAGCCAATGCTCAGTGTGGAGCAAATCCATCCCAAATCCCAGGGGATGGAGGAGCTCCTTTGGACAGCCAGGTCTGGATTTGTGGGGGAAGGAGCCTTTAAGTGCCCCGTGCTGCCCACACCGTGCTCGGTTTGATTTTGGCTGGGGGAACGACGCGCTCTGCAGAGCTGAGGAGCTCTGGAAAAGGGGCTGGGAGGGGAGCAAGCCCTTATTCCCAACTGGAAAACCATCCTGCAGCTTGGGCTTCTGGGGCTGCCTTAACCCTCTCCTCTCCCAAATCCCATCTTCCCCTCCTGTCATCCCATCAGCCTAAAGAGAATTCAAATCACCCTCTCTGAGAGAGACCTTCCTGTCTGCCTCCCCTTGCTCTGGTGATAACACTTCTTTGTCACATCAGGGTTTGCTGGATTATTTCCATTAATAAAAAAAGAGATTTTTTCAGTTATTTTGGGGTTTTTTTTCCGCTTCATACACAGCAGATTTTGTCCAAGCACTCCAAGGATCAGCACAAACATTCCCTGGGAAGGAACTGCTGGGTTCTAAGCCAGGCTCAAGGGGAAGGAGGCAACACAGATTGTCCTCAATGAGTTCTGCACTTCTCCATCCTAAAAGCATTTTCACCTCTGCTGCTCTGTACAAAAGGACACTGTTCTGCCAAGCAGCAGGAAATATCAACTTTGATACAACAAATACAGGAATCCACTTTGTTTTCCTTTAAATTGTGCACATACAATTGCTGGGCCCAACAACATGTTGTATTTTCTGCCCCAGGCACATCTTCTCTTCTCCAGGCTGAAATCTGCAGCTTCAGCTCCTTCCAGTGTCTCAAAGTTTGCTGCATTCCTGTATACAACACACCCAGGTTGCTCTGTCCATATATACAGACACTCAAAATTAATTATTTAATCAAAACTCTTAGAATTTATCAAAACTTCAAGCCTTCACAGCAGACCCTGCAAAATAAACCTGCCTGTTTCACTACTGCTCTGATTTATTAGAATATAAAAAATAAACCCTTCCTTATGATATCAGTTCCACAATTAACTCTGCTTGGATGCACTGAAAATCTTATGCTGTGAAGGGTGACCAAAATGGACAATTCCCAACCTCAGAAATGACCATTTCACTCGAAATCCCAGCTCTCACCTGGGAAGAAGAGCTTTGTAAATGCTCTCTAAAACCCAGCTTGATGGAGCACTTTGACTTCAGAGCTCCTGAACAGCAGCAGATCAGAACCAGCCACTGCTGCCGGGTGGTTTCTGCTGCGATTCACCCAAAAACTCCTGATATTAACTTCTGTTAATGAATTAAAGATGTGTTTGAATAGGAAACCGTGCTCTCTCACACACAGATGTAGCCCCAAGCAGTCAGAAATTCCAGCTGAACGCATTATTTTCCTGGAGTTCCGTGGAGAACTGCCTGGGATGGTGCAGGGCTGAGCCCAAACCCCATTCCCTGGGAGCAGGAGGGCTTTACCCTGCCTGGCCGTGACACAAGGGTCACCCCCACAGTGACAAAGGAGCTTTTGATGCCCTTCAGCTTTCCTGGGAGATCTCCCCGTGCTGCCTTCAGAAATGCTGGAACATGGAATATTTTCCAAGTCATTTCCACGTCCCTGGTCAGCCAAAAACCAGAAGAGTAATGAATGACAGCGCTGCCCTTTGGAGGACCAAAGTTATTATCCTAATGCACAGGGAGGAATGATGCATTAAGGCATTAAAGAATCAAAACAATCACATTAATGCCTGACAGCATAAGCAGGAAACAAAAGATGAGAGCTGTAATCCAAACCATATGGCTTAATAACTAATCTCTCATTTAAGCATCGTTATTAAAACACCTCCTGAATGTTTGGGCCTTACCAGAACATCTCACTGTTGTTATTTTACATATTCTCTTTTGTTCTCCCCTCCCCTGCTCCTCTTGCTGATCATTCCCTCTCTAAATGTGTTTTATTGTGTTTTTTGTTTTGTTTTTTTTTTTTTGGGGTGGGGGAAAGATTTTCAAACTGTTTCTCCTTTCATAAAGTCCAAATCCTACGTCAACCCAATTAAGCCTCCACAGTCATAACAAATGAGGGTTGTCAGTTAGGCTCACTTGAGACACAAACTGCAGCTAATATTACTCAATATGCAGATGTTTTCTGTCTCTTTCTGTTGGGGGAAAAAAAATAAAGTATTATTCAAATGGATTAATGATGGATTGCTGCTAATCTGAAGAGGGTGTGCTGCAGGATGACACAAGGTTGCAGAAATGTCAAGTGGAGGAGATGTGTGTGAACAATGAAGTCCTCACAATAATTCCTGAATTGTGGTGCTGGACCACACCAGCTCTCCCTTAACAGAACACCCCAAAAATGTGGTGCATTAAAACGTTTGGCCCTCAAATGATGCTCAAACAGATCCAGCTGGGGATCTGTCACAGAGAGAATTCCCAGTAAAACCACTGGGATAATTTTCAACTCTGACAGAAGTTTCTGTGAGTCAGGAGTCCTTTAAGTGCCCCAAAAATCAAATTACACCTGACTCTGCAGAGCAAAGTTACCCCCAGTCTACACCCAGTGTCTGCAGCTCCAGCAACTTCAGTGCAGCCACCCCATAAACTTAAAAATTAAAAATTGATTAAAAATTGTCTCCGATGTGCTTTGAAAGATAATAATTCCCTATATTACCAATACCAGTATGAAGTGTCAAAAGTTATTTAAATGCCTCAAAAAAAAAAAAATAAACCAACCAAAAACATCTCTTTTATTCAGCCCCTGTCATTCTTTCTGTGATTTTGTTTGAAAGAAGAGAAATTTTGCTCAGATAAGCAGAAAAAAAAATTCCTCCCTGAGAGGGTGGGGATGGAATTCCCAGAGGAGCTGGGGCTGCCCCTGGATCCCTGGAAGTGCCCCAGGCCAGCCTGGAGTACCTGGGACAGGGGGAGGTGCTGGGGTTGGAGCTGGATGATCTTTAAGGTCCCATCCAACACAAATAATCTCATGATTCCCTGATTCTTTTATTCTCATGCCCCACTTTTGACAGCTTTTAATATTTTTATGTATTTATTTCACAGATTGACATGAATGGCAGAAAAAAAAAAAATTGCAGCTGAACTTGAAGCGTTTCAAAGCTTGGGAAAGCTTCAAATCCTGAGCCAAGGACTTTTCCTTAAAATAATGTTTGAACAACAGGTGCAGAAAGGAACTACCCAAGTGTAGATGTGGGGAAAAGCTCCCAAAAAATCTCCTGATGCAGCATCTTGAACTTATTTTTGATTGAAGAAAAGCTTTTTGGAGGAACTGGAAGGAGGTAGGGAGAACTAAAAATGATTTTGTATTGCAGAATGCAGGGTTAGGGCTTAATGTAAATATTTACAGCCCTATGAGTTTTCCAGAAAAAAAAAAAGAGAATAAAAAAGTACATGGAGTGTTTTTCTTCCCCAAGCACCAGCAGCTGCACTTTGTGCTTCACCAGACACAAATTCATCCTGAGCTGCTAAATAAATGGTCATGATCAGGATCATTCTTTTCTTTGGGGTTTTTCCCTCTCCTTTAAAGGTTTCTGTGGAGTAACTGAATGCTCTGATTCATCTCCATTAGAGCCAATGTTACACTGAAGACAGAGCACTGTTTTCATTCAGGAAGAGTTTACTGGAAAACATCCAGAGTTGGAAATTTTGATGATGGGTGGGTTTTTTTCCTATTTTTTATTTTTTCCTTTTTTTTTTCCCCCTGTTTTATTCTGCTTTGTTTTCAAAGCAGTTTAACAGAGGGTGAAATGCTATAGAAAAATCAAAGTTGCAATAAAAATCAGCATGTGAATAACTTCTAGATTTAACCAGCCTTAGCCTGAGAACAGGTATGTCGTATGTGGATATTCAAGTTATATCTACATTACACAAAACAGTATTTTATTATTTAAAAATTATTTGTGCAAATCAAATAGTTTTGAATGAGATTACAGGAATTACCTTGGGCTGAACTGGGATTCATGAGAAGGAAGTCAGGAATTACCAGAGCTGCTGCAGATTTTGTGATCTCTGAATTAGATGTCAGCAGATGAAAGTTAAAATCAGCAGTTTTTAATTTTTTTATTTATTTTCCTTCTGCTCTTTGGTGCATTTACAATCCACACATTTGTTGCTACAATAAAGAATCTTCTTTTGATATCTTAGACTTCTGTTGAACTCAGAGATTGGCTGAACGAGAACATAAACATTATGAGATGCTCTAAAAATGAGATACTGTAAATCTGATCACGACCTTAAGTTACAATGGAGTTACAACGACATCAATTATCAGTTTCAGAAGTGTAAATTAATTTACTTCAGACACAGAGATAAAAGGGGATGGAGTGCTGGAGGAAAAGAATTTGGCTGTTATCCCCTGGTGGAGTTTTCCACCACTGAGCATCACCTGTGCCCTGGAAGGGCAACCAAATAAATTCCCCCATTGCTTCCTGCACTCATTGCTCACAAAAGGAGGCAAGAAAAAAAAGCAAAGCACAGAGGAATTACAGTTCCAGGCTGTGGGGGGGGGAGAACGCAGAGAACTTTGGGGTGTTTTATTTAATTTTTTATTCCCTCATTTTGCATCCTCTGCTTGGAAGGAGTTGGCAAAGTGTGTCAGCTTCCTGCCTTAATTGGAGCCTCTGTCTGCTGAGATCCACAGTAAGTAATAAATAGATTCTCACCTCCCTGCTTTCCAGAGCTATTCAAAGCCCACCTGGGCTACTGATGTTCCTGCTTACAATGGAGAATAGAGCAGGAGCTGAAGGATTTGACACTGCCTGAAACAGACACTTAATAAATAGTGTTCTCTCGGAATGATTAAAACCAGCTGGCCACGGAGAAGCAGTGTAGGATTTAACTCAGGAGAATGAAATAAAGATAAAGTCAGAATAAATTCATCTTCTACTTCCCAGCCTCGCTTTCCTCAGCTCCTCTCCCTTCCCCCAAGGCAGCAAACCTGGTTTTCATAACTGCAAAGAGAAAAGGAGAGGGGGGAAATCCAAGAATTCCTACTAAAAGAGATCAGCCAAATGTAAACTGTTCCAAAAAACATGAAAACCATTTGAAAATCTTCTGTGTCTCCAAGAGACCAGCAATTCCCAACATTTGGCTGCTCAGCGTCAGAAATTGAGAGGGAGGGGAGAAAAAAAAAGAAAAAGAGGGGAAAAGGAAAATTTAAAACACAGGAACAAGATTCCCAGTCACGAGTAATGATTTTCAGGGACCCAGAGTGAAATCCAGTGAAAAACACCTGCCTTGCTGATAAGTGATTCCCTTTCAGATAAGTCAAACTGGACAGCCCTGGAACAGATTCACCTACAGTCAGGTTTTTCACTTTGGAAATAAAACTTAGCTCCCAGATTTGCCATTAATAAAACATCAATCTTGGCTTTTTATCCCTAATGGAGCCACAAAGGGTTTCAGAGGGAACCTCAGCGCTTGGCTGAAGTTCAGCCCTGGGCTGAAACCGCAGCAAAACTGCACAAACACGGAGCAGGTCGGGGCATTCCAGCCAAGGGGAAGGGCAGGGAAAATCCAAAATCCTTTCCCCAGCAGGACAGCAGGACTTTTTTGTGTCCACACCCACAGAAAAGTTCAGAAGTTCTCCAATGCCCCACGAGCTTTGTGCTGTCCTGAGTTACAGCGAGGCAGGGCTGGACTGACAGGGAGAATTCCTCCCTGTGAGGGTGGGAGGGGCTGGGATGGAATTCCCAGAGGAGCTGGGGCTGCCCCTGGATCCCTGGAAGTGCCCAAGGCCAGCTTGGATGGGGATTGGAGCAACCTGGGAGAGTGGGAGGTATTGGGGTTGGAAGTGGATGAGTTTTAAGGTCCCTTCCAACCCAAACCATTCCATGATTCCACGAACTCTTCTGGAGCTGGATGGACACAATCCCTGATGGAAATCCGACCTGGACACCCCACAGGGGTGTCCTGCAGGTCCTGGCTTCTGTCAGCACACAGGGACACCCAGACAAACCCCAAACAGCCCAACAGCTCCTTGCCTGACACCTCTCCTCCCTCTCCTGAGCCCTCCCAGGGGGGACCTGCCCCTGCCCATGGAAGGATGAATCCCAGGAAATCCATGCTGGCAGTGCAAGAATAAAAAATTTCTTTTTTTTCCATTCAGGTTTACAGCCAACCGTGATAGCCCGAGGAGAAATAACCTCAAATTGAGCAAGGAGAGGTTCAGGTTGGACACGAGGAGGAATTTCTCCTTGAATAGGAGTTGTTACACCCTGGCAGGGGCTGCCAGGGAGGTTTGGAGTTCCCATCCCTGGAGGTGTCCAAGGAATGTGTGGATGTGGCATGTCCCAGAGTGATGCAATAGGCACGGTGGGATTTGGTCAAAGACTGAATGGATTCAGTTGGAAGTCTTTTCCAACCTTAATTAATCAATAAAATATTCACTTTTAGAACCTAAAAAGGTGCAACAGAGGTGAAATGACACCTCAGAGCCGCTGCACAGCTAAAGGCAATCACTGCAGCCTGAAGGATTTTCTCTGCCTCAGCTTTCTGTCCAAGACTAAGAGGCACTGAGTTGTTTTTCAGACAGAGCAAAGTAAAAAAGAAGAAAAATAATATTCTTCGAAGTTTCAGTACTCCAGAAGCTCATTTGTCATGTGACACATGATAAGTGACTTGAAGAAATGCAGGCACTGGCTTGAAAAAAGAGGAGAAAATCATTAATTTTTGAGTTTGTGTTCAGAGGTCACAAGCCTGAGGCTGAAAGTTACTGGAAGAACATGAATGCACAAACAGGGAGGGAAGAGCCTGATCTTTCTTACAGGGACAAATCCAGAAGGATTCCTATGATAATTTAACAGACCTATTATGTAATATATTTAACATGGATCTCTTCAGTAAAGTAATTTCAAAACAATTCAAAAGTTGCAACCACACTTGAAAACATCTCATTCACAGGACATGAATTTTTGGGGGTTTTGCATTGTTTTTTTTTTTTCCCAAGAAACCAGAGAAAATTTTGTACCAAATTCTACAGCTGAAAAAAAGCAGATCTGGGGTGGGAATTCCTACTGATCTGAGTGGGGAAAATTATCGTGTTCACCATTTTAAAGCATGTTTTGTTTGTTCCCTAAACACTCTGACTTTTTAAGGCTGAAAGACATTACCTCAAATACAGGAATGCAACCTCCCAGTGAGTTCTCCCATTCCCCACTCTTCCCACTCACACAACTCAATGCAATTCTTGCAATAGCAAGAAAAATCTTTTTTTTCCCAAGTGTCCCAACCAGGCTGGACGGGACTTGGAGCAGCCTGGGACAGTGGGAGATGTCCCTGCCCAGGGCAGGGGTGACACTGGATGGGCTTTAAGGTCCCTTCCAACCCAAACCATCCCAGGATTCCATGATAATCAGGAATTCCAATGTATTATCATAATTAGCTAATACAAAGTACATTAATTTTCCCAATTTTTTTTTTCTAGAAACACAGGTGGACTCTCTACTAGCATGCTGTGCTTTATAGAAAGTCTAATAAAAATAAAAAAAAATTTGGTTTCTTTTATTTTTTTTAAATACAAAAGCTCTTTCAATATTCTTTTCTGAAGAGAAAACTTCACTTTAGCTCCCCAGCCTGCTGCTGTTGAGGAAGTTTTTCACTGTTACAACACTTAATTTGATTTAAACCCAGAAAACTTCTCAGGAGCCAGGGAGTTTATTTGAACAAAGGGCCCAGCTCAGCTCCTTCACCCCGTCCCAGTTCAGCAGCATTGTTATCTAACAGGACCAAGCCCCCAAAATTCATTTTTACTGGTTTGGATTCCAGTTGCCTCCACTTTATGGGGAACTGGCTGATCAAATTCACGGGGACGTCCTGAAAGCAGCGTTTTTTTCACTGAATTAAAAGCAGAATAAAAATCCCACTTGGTGCAAGTAAAATCCTTGCAAAGGCCCCGTCCCCTCCTCGGGTGCTGCTGGGGGCTTGGCTGGGGGGTTTTTGGGGGGTGAAAGACACCTCCAGCATGGGCTCATCCAGGGCCCTGCTGCTGCTCCATGCCCCCCTTCTGCTTCCACCTGCTCCAGGGGTTTCTTTTCACACAAAATCCTCAGGTTTGGTCATTTAGGGGTGAATCTTTGACCTATTCTGCTCTGTTTGTCAGCTTAAAGCCAACAGGCTCAGAATTAAGTCACAAGACACGTCAAAATAAGGGCATGAACATCTCTGTTCTCATTTATTTTGAATAAAATGATGCTCAGCTCTGGCGCCAATCTCTTTGTTCTGGGCATTTTGAAGCAGTGTTTGGGACAGAGGTTCTGTCTCTGTGTCAGAGATAGGGGAAATGGACTCAGGTCGGGCCAGGGAAGGTTTAGATTAGATACTAAGAATTATTTTTGTCATGAAAATTGTTCTAAAACATTGGAATGGGCTGCCCTGGGCAGTGGTGGAGTCACCAACCCTGGAAGTGGCACTTGAGGATGTGTTTTAATGGGGATTTGGAACAGAAATCACAGAATCAAGAGATGGTTTGAGTTGGAAGGGACCTTAAATCCCACCCAGTGGCTTTTAGGGTCCTTTCCAACCCAAACCATCCCCATGATTATATAATAATTATTAATAATAATAATTAATAATAATAATAATAATAATTAATAATAATAATAATAATTTACTGTTATTATATATAATAATAATAATAGCCTGGAATGGGTCCTGTAAGGTGGATTCTCATCCTGGACTGCAAATCCTGCCTGTGAGAGAAGCATTTTCAACCTTCTGACACTTCCCAGGTGTTCTCCCTCTTCAGCCAGGAGCCTGATTTCCATCTTCAGAGAAGCCCTCAGAGCTGCCCAGCTCTGCTCCAGGAGGATGATTCCTGTCAGGCAGACAGCACAGATTTGTTGAAGTGAGAGAAGATTCTCAGTCTAATTTTAGGGATCTGAACAGAAGGCGACACTCCAGCTGGGAGAAGATTTCCACCGAAAACAGTTTTTTGATGCAAAAAAAAACAAAGAAAAAAACCAAACCAGGGAGTGAGGGGAGGGGGGAGTTTCACAACATTATTTCCCTGCTTTTCCTAAAGCTGCTTGGTGGAATCCACATGGGACATTCCTTGGTAACAGCCATTGTGGCTGAGAGAGCTGTGATGGTCCCTGCAAAGGCTGCCAGCACAGGCAGGGACCTTCTGGAGGGAGCAGAGATCTCTCCCAGGGAATTTCATTAACTGTTTACATCAGTGGCCTCAAAGAAAGGAACTCCTTGGGACACCCGACACAATTCCTCAACAATTCTTTTCCTTCCTGGGCACTGGGAGTTGCAAAGAGGTAAAAAGAAAAGGTCCTCAACCTGCAGAAATGGTTATCCTTCCCTTCCTCCAGAACCAGACTCGGAGAATCTACCTGACATTTCCAGCTGCTGGGTTTTTCTTGGGCAGTTTTGGCTTTTTTAAGGGAAAGCAGAGACTTTAACTCAGCCAAACCAGCAATTTTCAGAGAAAGAGTTTAAAAGCAGGGTGGTTTTAATCAACCTCACTTCCAATTCACCTGTCCCACAAGTAATGCAAAATTTCCTCCCTTTAGGGACAACAAAAAGGTAGGAAATTTTCTAGCCAAGGCAGGACATTTATTCATTTAAAAGCACACAAGTCAGATCTTGCCAAAATGCACATTTAAACTATACATAAAAAAACATTCAGAACTCGGGGTCGCCCTTGGAATTGATCTGATAGGAATAACTGACCTAGCAGGGAATGCTGAGAGGAGAGGCTGTCACAAACCCTGCTCCAACACCCCTGTCCTGCTCTCCCTCTCCTTGGGATGCTCTGGGAAGGAACCAGACCACAGCCCTGGGGCTGATGTCCCCTGGTGCCCATCCAGCTCTGCTCCAGCTCAAAAAAAAACCCTGTCAAGTTGCTCAAAAACCCCAAACAAGTATTTATAACTTCCTGACAGCCCGGATTGCGCAGAGCTTTAAGGCCCCTGTAAAATCTGACTTCCCTCCTTTCTCTCCTGATAAAACTCGGGGCTCTTTGGGGTGAACCATTTCTGCCCAGATGCAGAGCCAGTCCTGGAGACCCCCTTGCTTTCCACACCACCTTCCCAGCACCTCCAGCTGCCAAATCTCCCTTCCCACCCCATGGCCAGCCCAAGGCTCGGCTCCATCCATGAGTGCTCCTTGACCAGCCCCGATTCCGAAGGCACCAGAGGAAAATCCTCCAAGGAGCAGGTTTAGGTGATGGAACAAGCAGAAATCCTGGCAAAACCCACAGCAGGACTGCCAAGAAATTCTATATGGTGCAGGTGCAAAGAGGTTTGTGGAGTTTTATTTGTTTGTTTGTTTGGGGTTTTTGTTTCGTGGGGTGTTTTTTTTTTTTGCTTGTTTTAATTCAGACTCATTAAAATATGTATTTTGTAAAATGAATTAAATGAAAACATCTGGGAGTGAGGAGGAAAGGCAGGGGCTGGACAGCAGAGCCAGGTTGGTCTACACACACACACACACACGATTATTTTGTTTCAAGTGAAAAAAAGTGGATTTGAAGACCCAGGACTTCATGAGGACCCATAATTGTGGGAAAGTAACCTGAAGATGCCAAACAACAGGAAATTACCAGAAGAATCTGTCAGCACAATCAGCTGCTATTTTCATTGTTCTTTGGCAAATTTATACACAGTCGGGAACACCTGGGCTGGCACCCGGCCCGGCCCTGACTAATTGCCAGGGGAGAGGAGCAGTCATTTGTCTTCAGTGGGGTTTCCTACGCTCGCTCCTCCAAACATGTGGTTTCACTTTTCCCCTCTCTCTGCAGGAAATGGCAGGACAGTGAAACGCAGAATAAATGAGCTCGATTCCAAGAGGTTGCCTCCTCAGAGGCCACTCCAAAAATAACTGTCTTGTGAGAGGCTGTTAATAACCGAGATTCTCTGCACTGTCTGCAGCAAACAGCATTTCAAAGGCGTGGGGCTCCTTTGCTCCCCCGGCCCCTGCACGCTTTAAAAACATCGTGGGGGGAAGAAAAGGAAGGGAGGAAGAGGAGGGAGAGTTGTGAAGCTGGTGTATTTTTGTGGAATTCACACTCTTTCCAAACTGCACCTCCAAGAAGTTGCTGGGGTCTTCCTTCAGCAGGACGCTGCTGCTTTTCCCGGCTTTATTCCAGGGTTGGATAAGGATTTGTTGAGCAGCTCTGTGGTGGTTCCTCAAGGACATTTCTCTCTCTCCACCTCACACCTCCATCCCCTTGGAGAACGTGGAATACCTGATCTCAGTGGGATCACGGCCATTCCCAACAAATGAAGGCTCCTCCCCAAGAAATCCAGGATCAATCCCCCCACCAGTGGGTGCTTTGATCCCCCTCACCCCCAGGGATACCCCAAGGCGTGTGAAAGCAAGGCCGTGGTTTCTGTGCTTTACATTTCCAGGGTTCATTTCTATTTGGAGCAGGTATTTGCTGCATGTGTCTTCTATTAAAAAAAAAAAAAAAGTAAAAAAAAAAAAAGCAAGTGCCTCTCCAAATGCAAGTTCTGAATGGGATTTTAAAGCCCTGTGACAGACACCAGAAGAGTCCCAGCACTCACCTGTGTTACAGCTTTATCTCTGCCCAGACTCTGACATGCTAAGAGTGCACTTTAAAAGATCACCTCTTTACAAGAACCACCTGTCTAAAGCGACAGCTTTTTCCTTTAACCTCACAACAGATTTTTAAGGTTAGCATACCATTAAAAAAAAAAAAAAAAAAGCCCCCCTCCTCCCATTACCACCAATTCTCAGCAAATCCAGGCTGTGATGTCCCCTTGGTGCAGCAAAAATACATTTTGAGTATTTTGTGTATTTTTCATTTAAACCTGGGGTGCTTTTTATTTAAATTGCACTGTATTTACCACTTGGGATGGTCCCAGCAGCAGCATGTTTTATATTGATGTGCACAGTCACATTTGGGATATTTTCACCTGCATTTTGTCCAGCCCCTACAATGATTTAACGTCTTGGCACTCTGACAGCAAATAATCACTCAAACAAAACAAAACAAAACAAAACCCCATGCAAACCCAAACACTAAAAACCAGTTAAAACATAAAGCAGATGATCATTAGGGTGGGTGAAGGAGCTGAAGGAACACTTGGGTTTCGTTTGGCTTCAGCTGCAGCCTCCTGAGCTGGGCAGAACTTGGCTGTAATTCTAAACTGACCCAACTTTTCTCCCCTTCCCCTCAAAAAGGTGGAAAACCTGATGGAACATTTCATAACATGCAGCACATCGGTTACGCTGCAGCGCTGAGAGGGCTCAGACTTGGCTTATTTTCTCTAGGACTGAGATGTTTTGACATGTTTATTTGTTTAATTTGTTTATTTTGACTAGCTCTGATTATAATTGGCAGCAATGAGCAGCATTAACATTAGGCAGTGTCTTAGACTTGTCGGTTACAATAATGCAAAAGCATTTGAAGCCAAATTCTCCAAAGGAGTGACAAGAGCTGGAGTTTGGTTCAGAAAAAAGCAGGGAGAACAAACAGGGCTGGAATTTCATCTTCCCGTTGATGGCAACAACACAGGACCAGCCCCATAAACAAAATTAAAAACTATTATTATCATAAAATCATAAAATCCGTAGCCTCTAAGTCACTGGATTTTTTTATCAAAACCATATATATGATCTATATTTCATATATATATTATATATTTTCTAAATTATAGTGTTTGCAAAGTTGTTTTGCCCTCAGATGCACTCCTTTGGTGCCACGGACAGTGCAGAAAGGCCTTGTGATCCTTCACAACCAGACTTTTCATTTATTCCTTGCAACTTGTTCAGGCAGTGAAGACTCCATTGACTTCTCTTCCCCAAAACCTTCATTTATTTTCTCGCACTGGAGCTGCTCTTTAGACCAACAAACTTTTCTGGGTTTCTCTTGGGGTTTTTTTATTCTTAAGTGCAGCCACAGAAACACAACACGAGTTGGGAGGGGGAGGGGAATTCAAGACACGCACTGCGGAGCATTTATATATATATTTTTTTTTCCCCCAATCCAAATGTTTTGCCTCCAACAGCATGTATTTAAACTGACAAAAGCAGGGATATTTTCTGAGCTGCTGCCTCCCTCACGCAGGCTACCACGCCGTGATATTGCAGCCCATATGTTCCACGATCTCACACTTCCCAGCGCTGCCCGGGTGATGCCAACAAATCCCCGTCTGTGCCTGGAGACTGAGCAGAGGGTGGGGAATGAATCTGCACCCAACTGCCCGAGCTTCCTTTCTACACCTTATTGCCTGGTTTTTCCCCTGCTCCCCACCCCAAAACACAATTTCAAGCCTCAAATCACGGCCAGGTTTTAGCATCCCCAGGTTTTCGAGTGAAAACTTTGCCAGAACGTTACTCTGCTCCATTACTGAGCAACTAAAACACCTCCTGAACTGCTGAACCTCAAAACACCATCCTCAACCTCTAACAGTTAAAGACTAAGACCAAATAGTCAATCCAAATCTTTCCCAGGATTCAAAAAAATCCCCTTGCAGAGTCCAGCTGCGAAGTGCAGATTCTGTTGCACAATTCCAAGAGCCTGACATCTTGAATTCAGGATCCAAGCATCTCTACAGAGCCATGGAGATTCAGGCCAGGTGTCAATGGCTTCCTCCTTCCCAGAAGGAACATTCAGATCATCAGAGATAAACTTCAGACTCTTCACCAGAAAATCCCAGAGACCTTTGAAGGGAAATTGAAACCACAGCAGGTTTTCAAGACGACAATCT
Organism: Chloebia gouldiae; assembly: GCA_003676055.1. Taxonomy (NCBI): domain Eukaryota; kingdom Metazoa; phylum Chordata; class Aves; order Passeriformes; family Passeridae; genus Chloebia; species Chloebia gouldiae. The sequence continues at coordinate 309,661 of QUSF01000095.1, read as the reverse complement.
GAAGTACAAAAGGAAAAAAAGTTATGTCAAACATAAGAAAGAAGCATAGGATTTAACTGTACTTAGTTTTTGTTATTATTTTTCTTCTCCTAGAAGAAATTTACAGGGGATGGAGTGACAGGACAAGGGGGCAAGGCTTTAAACTGAAAGAGATTATGTTTAGATGGGATACTGGGAAGAAATTCTTCCCTGTGAGGGTGGGGAGAGGCTGGGATGGAATTCCCAGAGAAGCTGTGGGTGCCCCATCTCCAGAAATGTCCAAGGCCAGGCTGGACAGGGCTTGGAGCAACCTGGGAGAGTGGGAGGTGTCCCTGCCCATGGTGTTCACACCAAACACTGCAGAGTTCACCAGACTGAATGGTTTGCTTTGATGCCTTTGCTTACTTGTTTTGTCCTTTTAAACTATTCAAAGCGCTTTGAAAACACATTCCCTCCACCAGGTGCTGTGCTCAGCTTTAAGGAGTCTCCAAAGTTGGTTAAAATACCAAGAACACCTGGAACTGTCCAGAACTTCCCTGCACAAGGTGAGCAGCTTTGGGCCTTGTGGTGGAGAGCAAGCTCACCAGCTGTGTGCATTCTGTTTAAATATTCAGCCCATCTTTCAGTGAAGATTCATTTGTGCTGTCCCTGGGCACTCCCCAGTCTAATTAGTGAAGGCTCCACATTCCCCTCCCCACCCCAGAGCCTGCTGGTTTTTAAGTGATAACACACAGCTCAATCCACACAGGGGAAAGACACAAGGTTCCACCACCTGCAAAATACCTGTGGAAATGCTCAGAATTTCCCATTTCTAGCCTGGACTTGTGTAGATCAAGGGATGAGAGGTGATGGTGTCATGCCTACACTGAAAGTGCTCAAGTCCACCTGAAGAAACACTGAAAATATTCCCTTGGCTCTTGTGGTAGAAAATCTTGGAAGGTGTTTGTGCCTCAGTAGAGAAATTCCTTCCAGGGCAGATGCAGGGAAGGTGCTGCTCACACTGCTTTGGATTCTCGGGGATACACAAGTCTTGAGTATTTTGCCACTCCAGAGCATCTTTCAGCAAACCAGGCCTTTAAATTCCCTTCACACCACTTTCCAAAACACAAAGCAAACAAAAACATCCCCAACACATGCTCAGTAGTCTTCCTCACACAGCACCATTGTGGAATCACAGAATCATGGAACTATTGAGGTTGGAAAACCCTCCCAGCCCATGGAGTCCCAGCTGTGCCCGATGCCCACCCTGGCACGGAGTTCCAGGAGTTCCTTGGACACCTCAGGGCACTCCAAACCTCCCTGGGCAGTTCCTGAGCTCCCTTTCCATGGGGAAATTCCTGCTGGTTCCACCCTGAGCCTGTCCTGAGGCCGTTCCCTCTCCTCCTGTCCCTGTTCCTGGAGCAGAGCCCGACCCCCTGGCTGTCCCCTCCTGTCAGGAGCTGTGCAGAGCCACAAGGTCCCCCCTGATCCCCCTTTTCTCCAGGCTGAGCCCCTTCCCAGCTCCCTCAGCCTCTCCTGGGGCTCCTGACACTTCCCCAGCTCCGTTCCCTGCCCTGGACATTCAAGCCTTTCTCACTATTTCACCCAAAGGAATTTCGAGCACCCCGGTTTTGAAGGTGGGAAATCACGGCTGGGCCAGGAGCCACCCCCAAAGCCACATCCTCAAGGCAGCCTTTCCCTCAGCACGTGGAACAACAACCCGACGTGTGCAGGGGGATAAAAATGCCTTTTAGAACAATCTGTTCTGCTGGAGATCCTCCCCAGGGGTGGCAGTGACAGGCGTACGACACCCTGGCAGGGTCTCTTTAAACAAAGGCAGCACGTCAGACACGGCTCTGACATTTCTGCACAGAGCCCAAGGCAGCAAAGGTCACTCTGTGCTGAGCCTTCCCAGAAAGTGCCCAGATCGAGGAGGGAAGCCCAAATTGCTGCTCTGAGGGCTCTGTAGGTGGCTGGTTGTTGCCATCTCGTGGATGAAAAATATACATCAAAATCCCAGCTACGAGCAAAGGCCCAAAATCCCCTTCTCAGCCCAGCTCAGTACCCTTCCCTTTGGATTATCTCTGAACTCCTATTCCACTGTGTTATCAGCTGCTTGTTGTTTGCTTTTCAGATAAAGGGATTTTTTTTTTTCCTGTTGACTGAAAAATTCATTGAAAGGACAACCTGGGTCAAGTCTAAGTTCCTTTAATTAGTTTGAAGAACTGGCTGGAAGATGAAAGAGAAGGGGAAAGCAGATGAAATTTGTGCCAAATGGCAAACAAAGGGTTTGCTCTGCAATTTCATGGATCAAACAGTGGTCAAGGGGTGAAAACCTAAACTGAGACATTTAAAAGGGCACTAAATTAACGTTCATTGGGAAGCAGAATAGTTTTCTTTTGTCATGAACAATGTGATCCAAGTTCCCTCCTGGCCCTTCCTCTCCCAGTGTACCCAGGGATGAAAGTGTTTAATGTCATTTATTTAATGCCATGCCATGGGACAGTGCTAATTCTGAAAAATGGGAGGTTTTGTGCCCCTTTTTGAGTCCTCAGCTCACAACAGCGAGAGAGGGAAGCAGGAGCTGGGCCTGGAGGAGTTGTTATTCTCAATCCTACCCCTGGAGATTTATGGATATTGGGTTAAATCACACATTGGCTCAGTGTCTGCCAATAAAAACAGCTCAGACATTCACATCACCTGCCAGATGACCCCAGAAAGTCTCCCTGCCTCAGTTTCCTCACAGAAAAAATTGCAGCTCATCCTTGGACCTTCATTTATTAACCCTCCTTGAACTTCCCAAGTGGTGACTCCTACTAGAATTTAACTATTATTAACATGATATTAAAAAAAAATCTTCTGAATTTTGCTGCCAGCACAAGGACATAAAGATCAGAAAATCAATGATAGCACATATAGAAAAATAAGGACTGAGGAAGATATAAGGAAGATGCCAAGAGTCAAGCACTGATATAAATTCCAACAGAGAGATTCATTCATATCCAGTCAATCAAAATAGGAAACCGACCAAAACCATGGAAAACTCTACATTTAATTAAAAAAAAAACACTAGAATAATAAACATTAAAAAACATTTGAAGAAAAAAGTCATTTGCAGAAAAAACATTTAAAGAAGAAACATTTCAGGAAAAAAAAACCAAGAAAAAGTTTAAAAAATAACCATTTAGAGAAAACATTTAAATTAAAAAAAGAAAAAATGTTTAAAAAAAAAAGGTTTAAAGAAGAAACATTTAAAGAAGAAGCTTCACTTGAAGTGACTCAATCAAGCCCTGTTAGCCCCACACTGAGCCCCTGGATCTCCAGAATGAACACATTGATGTCTAACACAATTTATCCTTTAAACAAGGTGTCAGAGAAGTCCATTCCTGTCCAATGGATGGGGTTTAAGGAGCAGGAAATGTTTCCCCATTTTTCCTGGCCCCAGGCGATGAGGATGAACATTTTCCACCCTGCCAGGGACAGCGTCTCACGTTAAATTATGACAGATGAGTTTGGGGTTATGAGCTTCTTTTTTTTCATGCTAACTAAAATTCTGTTGTTTGACAGCAAAGCCAATCAGAAATGGTTGTGATAAAGTGGTAAAAGTGATAAAATTGGTTCTGATAAGCAGCAGCACAGGCTGAGAGCAGTGGCCACTCCCTGCTCGATGCTGGACCTCTAAACCCCACATGGCACTTCCAGGACATCCCAACTCTCCTGAGTTCCTTACTCTGCAAAAATCCCCCAGGTTTCCAGGGAGGGCTTCTCAATGAACATTTTATTCAGCAGATGCTGGATTTGGTCACTTTCCTCTGTCACCAGGCTCGAAACACCTGAAAAAGCCAGAGTCTGACACATAAAACACCAGAGCAAAATCCCTGGAGCTCTATTTTTTTCCTGGCTCTGCTGTATGATCTTAGGGGGATAAAAGAGCTCAACGTTTTTTGTGCTTCTTGCGTCCCGCACAACATTTATTGAGGTGCTGTTTGGGGAGGAAAAGCTTCTTAGTGTATGTACAAATCAACTTTTCTTCTTCAAACACAGACCCTCCAAGGCAGGGAAGCAGCCCAAGTGTGGGTGGAGAATAGGCTTGGAGCACTACAGCTGAACATAGCTGGGAGAAACCTGGGAAAAGAGCCGTGGCAACGTGGAGAAGTCACCAAAAATCTTCATTTGTAGCCAATTCCCTTCCATCTGCCACTACTTGTGGGCTCTCACCTGGGAAAAGGGCTCCTGAGCCCAGCTCTAGCTCTTGGTTTTGGAGATCTCCAAATATCCACAGAGCAGCTGTTGAACCAACAGAGTTTCCAGCTCATCGTATTAACCAGCCCAGATTTTGGATTACCCTCATAGCTTGAAAAGGGAATTATCACAGCTATTGCAGCTTAAACCCATCACTGTGAATCCTCGTTTGTCCAGAGGGGACTGGAGGATCCCTGGCACGCTGAGTTCCACGGGCTTGAAGCGCCCAGGAACATTTTCAGCTGGGAAATCAGCAAAGTTGTCCTGTTCCCCCCAAGCTCAGGGAGTTCTGTGAGCCTCTGCCTCAGCTGACACAGGAGCAGGAACCCACCTGCACAGAGCCCCAGGGGAATGGAGCAGGGAAGCTGAAAATCCCCAGGGAAATGGATTTTGGTGACCCCAGCGAGTTCCTTGGTGATGATGTGTCAATATTGGGGCACCCAGGGTCAAATGCACCGCTGGAGCCATCAGCATGAAGCTGAATTTTCATCCCTGCGCAGAGATGAGGTGGTGGAAATCCATTTACAGCACCTCCAACCTTCCAGGGAGGACAGCACACCCCAGACAGGCTGAATGGTGGCACTGAACCCCACCAGCTGATTTCCCATGTGCTGGAAATACAAGAAATCCAATAAATAAACTACCATGGCAAGATCCCCCACTCCATCCCTGCAGATGTTCTGAAAAATATCCAAACACTTGGGCAATTCTCCAAATCTTGTGCTGAATTACAAACCTTGTCCATTTTATTCTTCAAAATTCCATCCAGTTTGGACCATGAGGGACTTGAGAATTTTTTTTAAAGTGCAAAGTGAGTGAACAGAAGGGAGAACAAAAGTCACCAACCTACCCTGCCCCATTTATTCTGCTTTGTATCACTTAAAAAATGAACACCGAAGGGCTGAACCAGGGGCTCTCTTTTTGAATGTACTGTAATTTCTCAGGAAAACTCTTTGTGAAAAGTAAGCAATATATCCTCGTGGATAAGCCTGGAACCACAGTTTCCCCCACCATGCAAAACATCTGTGCCCTTGCCCAGAGGTCATTGCTGCAGTGGTGTTTCTCTTTACTTTTAAAGAAATGTCAGGCCATTTTTTATCCCAGACTTATGACAGGGTGCTGTTTATTGTATCACAAAGCCACTATAACTCCAGCACAAGGAAACTGCTATTATTTGGGGAGTATATATCTTCCTGACTAGCTGTAAGGATGAAAATAAGAGAGGTCCTTTTTTGGAGAGTAAAAGTCAGAGTCTCACCTACGGACATGAACTTCTTCTGAAAATTCAAATTTCTGGGCTGCTCAGCCTGACCAAGGTTGGGGGCTTCTATCAAGTCACACAGCTCATCTTCCACTCAGAGTGGTGCCAAATCACAATTTTTTTGAGGTCCCTCAGGTAACTATCAGACCATTTTAGCCACCAGACTTCAAATTTCAGTTCCCACACCATCAAATCTTTTTCGTTTCATAGGGAAAGCATGGCAGAAAATGTCAAGGACAATTTGGGGCAGAATAAAAAGCATTCCCAGTTCCCCTCTGTTTCCTTTTCACCTCGATGGTGGCAAATTGCTTGTGGTTTTTCTGGTGGCTCTGCTCAGTGCTGGGCGGGTGCTCTGGGCAGGCACCAGGCTGTGAGAGCTGCATCTCCTAAATCAGGTTTTGACTGAGATCCCCACTCCTGGTGTTCACTGCAGCTCCCCCGGTGCTCTTCACAAGAGTAACCCCCGTGTCCTGGCCAAATTCCAGCTCGAGTAATTACAATCCACTTTCCCAAACACCTCTCCTCTCTTCCCCCTGCAGCACTTCCAATTGCATATGGAATTATTCTATTATCTAATTAGAACGGTGCCCACAGCCTCCTGCCAAGCCTGGGGACTCCCAGAGCCCTCCCCTTCCCCAGCAGAGAGCTGGCACTGGGGCTGACTGGCCAAACTGGGGGACAGGGCCCAGCCTGAAGGGCAAGAAACTGAGAAAAGAGAGAGAGAAGTGAAGTTAAAGAAAGGGAAACGAAAGTTCAGCTCGTGCTGGTGCTTTGGTTCCTCAGATTTTGGATGCTGGTGCTGTTTAATCAGCAAAACAAAACCCAAAACTGCCCAGGGAACAAAGCGGGGGTTGCTAAAAAGGAGGAAGGGGGAGTTGGGAGAGGCACACACTGGACAAGGGGCAGTGGTTTTAAACTGCCAGAGGGTAGATTTGGGTGGGATACTGGGGAGGAATTCCTCCCTGGGAGGGGCTGGGATGGAATTCCCAGGGAAGCTGTGGCTGCTCCATCCCTGACAGTGCCCAAGGCCAGGCTGGACAGGGCTCGGAGCAGCCTGGGATGGTGGAAGGTGTCCGTGCCTCTGGCAGGGGGTGGGATGTGATGAGTTTTGAGTTTTCACCATTCCGTGAATCTCTACCTGCACCCTTTACCCAGCCCAGGTCTGTCCCACCTGAGGTTCCTCCTGTCCCAGCTCTGTCCTGACAGTGCAGTGTCCACCCTGGCTGTAACTCACTGGAATTTTCCTGCTGAATTCCGTGGGGTTTCCTGCACCCCACACACCTCACCCAGCCCAGGTGAGGCAGGTAAAAGCCTGGGTTTTTCCTGTGCCCCAAACAACCCAAGCCAGTGCTAGGAAATGCTGCCAAAAGGCAAAATAAATCAGATTGTTCTCAACACAGGAGAGTAGCCACCAGCCCAGGCGCTTCCCTGAATTAGGGAGCCTTTGATTTCCTGAGGTGGATTGGAAGGAATCGCCTCCCTTGATCCATATTTGCACAAGCAAACAGCAGTGAAGCCATTAAATGGGAAAGACAGACTTTTTAGGAGCTCCACTCCTATCTAAGCAGCCAGACTTTAAAACCCAAGCAAACTAAAATGGAAAAATTCATTAAAAATCCAATTTTTTTCAGCACATTCAGTGAAATAAACTGTTCAGAAACATTAGCCAGTTTAAACCCAGAATATTACACATCTTGAACTCAGAGAGATTAAATTTAAGAGTATTAAATTAAATGGAACATCAAGAATTTTTCCTGACCACTTTAGGAAATGATCTTTGAGATGTTTAACACAGAATTGACCACAGAACATTCATTCTCCACAAATTGCATCCCAGCACCCAGCAGTAAGAACACCAGAATGAAATAAAGAAAAATGTCATCGCCTCTTTTGAAATATTTGTTTGTGGTTCATTGTCATTAACTGGGGGAAAAAGAAACATGGTTCTCTGGAGAGAAGAATTTTTTTGTTCACTTTTTTTCTGCCATCCACTGTAGGTCTCTATGTAGGTAACAGACACAAGGACATTTCAGTTTCGGTGGTTGTTGTACTGTTAAGCCAAATTTTTGTTGATGTTTTTCCTTATAATGCAATAATTTAAGTCACCATTTTTAAATGGCAATGGCAGCAGGATGCACCAGCAGGTGCTGGGCAGTCCACAGAGGGCAATTATTATTTTACCAGGGAGTGGGGGGGGTTGATTTCTTCTTCTCCTCCTTCTTATCCTTCTTCTCCTTCTTCTTCTCCTTCTCCTTCTCCTCCTTCTTCTTCTCCTTCTTCTCCTTCTCCTTCTCCTTCCTTCTCCTTCTCCTTCTCCTTCTCCTTCTCCTCCTTCTCCTTCTCCTCCTTCTTCTTCTTCTCCTTCTTCTTCTCCTCCTCCTTCTTCTTCTTCTCCTTCTTCTCCTTCTTCTTCTCCTTCTTCTACTTCTTCTTCTTCTTCTCCTTCTTCTTCTTCTTCTTCTTAATTATTCGTGCCAGGCATTCTGGAGCTTACTGGGATGTCCTGGAAATAAAAAAGAATTTCTGAAATACACATTGATCTTCTCTAAAAGCCTAAACCATCAGTAGAGGCCAAAGCCAAGGGACAAATTCCACACTTGGGCCAGGCTGACAAATCTTGTGCAGGGAAAAGCAAAGGAAAAGCAAATTCACAGCTCTGAAGGAGCTCCATGTGCCTCAGTCCAGCTTGACATTTGGAATTCACTCTTCACCTCCAAAATGCCAGGACTGGAGATGGATTTTGGCTTGTTCCAAACATCCATTCTTGAATTCTCTCAGTGAAACATCAGCAGGTGAAGAAATCACTCAGATAATACCAAGAGCCAGGCTTAAAACAGAAGGAAACCCCAACCAAGCTTGCTTGGGATGAAGTGTGAGCAGGTCAGTGACTCTGAGACAGAGTGAAAATTTAACAGAGTAAAAATCCATTTAGATTGAAGTGAAATGTGCCACTTTGAACTTACTAAATTTGCTGTTTGGTCTAGCAACTACAACCCTAGCAAAACTACCCCAGCTAAGGAGAGAGAATGCAAATTTCCACACTAAAAATAAGAAATAAAAAAGACTCCTCAAACCTTGAAACAGGGCAGAGTAACCCAAGAGTTCTTTCTATACTTTCTAACAAAAACTAAGTACAACTAACTATAATGTAAAATCAACAAAATAAATATGCATTAACCTATTATAAAATTCTACACATATAAAACTTAATAAAAGTAATTTTAAAAAATCAAAAGTTCTCAAAAGTATGCATGTCCATTAAAAAACAATAAATCTTGACATGCACTATAAATACATACCCATTCCCTACAAATCTTTATTAAAATGATAAAGTTTAATTTTTCATCCACATTTCAGCTCTTCAATATCAAACTCCCCAGAGTGCCACCCCACCTCCTGAAGGTTCCCTGGCCACAGGCAGCAGGAGAGAGCCAAGGAATTCGGGCTCTTTTCGAGGATGGAGCCTCAGTTCTGCAGTCACAGTCGTGTGGCTGCATCCTTGCATCTACTTAAAGCCCCATTATTTTTTAATCAACAGCAAGTCAGACAAAAGAAACCACTTCTGCAGATTCGCACAGATTTTTATTTTTATAATGCTGCTCTTGAAAGAGAAACTCCAAAAGGAGATCCAAGCTCTCAGACACACTGCCAATACAGGGATAAGTTAAAGAAACTCTGGGAGTTTTCACCAGTTCCTGAACTTCTCTCCCAGCTCTAGTGTTACAGATTCCAGCCAAAGAATTGGTGGGAATAAAGATTTTATTCTCCTAATACTTGGACAACTCTTTATTACTTAAAAAACCCCAATATTCATTAACTGAGTAATTTCTAAGCAGCCTCGTGTCATGTTTGAGGCTGAAGTAGTTACTGAAGAAAGATCAAGGGTTAAGCTGCAAGACTTTAAAAGAAATAATAATAATAGTGATGATAATAATAATAGAAAATAAAAATAATTTAAAAAACACCAAAAAACTTCATCCAATTTTTTTTCCAAATTAAATCAAGAACATTCCTAATTAGTTTTTTCACCGGAGACATCTAGTGGGAAATGAAAGAACTGAAAGAGCCATAAGCTGCCTTCGCCCTTTCATTAATATTTGCTCCCAAATGCAGGTCAAATAAATCTACCTCACAGTTTGAGATGAGCAGCTTTAAAACTGATGTATTACTTTCTGCTCGGGTTTATGCCACCCATTTTGGATAATTACTCCCAGTGCTTTTTCCCTGTTGGATTCAGAACTTCTTCATAAGAATGAAAGGAAAAGTTGGGGTCCTTGAGAGCTCTCCAGCTTTTAATAACTTTTCATTTCCCCTCCACCCTCAAAGATCATTTCCAGCTTGGCAGTGTGAGGAGCTGGATGCTGCTGCCACTCGTCTGGGTGGGTTTGGCTCCATCCAGGCTCACAGCAAAAGCCAAACCGTGTCCTCTAAAGCTCAAATTGCCATTGGAAATCTATTCAGAGCCCGAAGTCACGCGTGGCTCATGGTCTGCATGACTGTGGCAAGCCCAGTTCACTCACTCTCAGGATTTTTCCTAGAGGTGCACAGAGAGAAATGGAAGAGAAAACAATTTCTATTTCTGCTCCTTGTTTTTCCCACGTGGAATGTGTTTGGAGAATTGTTTACCTGGAGTGAGTGCTTGGTTGGATTCTGGTGAGGATTGTTTGAGCCAATCCAACCCACCTGGGGCTGGGCTCTCAGAGAGGGTCACGAGTGAGTTAGATTAGAGATAGAGTAGGAGAAAGCCGTATGTAGTTTTTAGTATCCTCCTTTTATATAGCATATTAATGTATTTTATCATAATTATAATAAAGAAATAATTCAGCCTTCTGAACTGAGTCAGACATGGTCACTTCTTCCCACTGGGTTCACCTGCATCCACAACACATGACCAAAGCTCATTGCAGAAGGCTGAAAGGAGAGCTCAGGTTGGAATTTGGGGGGATCTGAGCATGGACTTGGTGGCTTCTTCTGGAAGGAAACAGCTCTGGAGAGACTGGGAACCCAAGGGGGTCAACTGGGAATGCAGCTGGGCAAAATCTGGGGAGTCAAGGTTCTGGAGAGAGTCCAAGATCCTCCAAGCAGGAAATCAGCCTAAAACAAAGCCCAGAGCAGGATCTGGGTAATGTTGATATCAGAGCTGGGTCCTTTATTCCCGACCAGCCAAAACCATCAGACAGCTCTGGGCACCCCCTGAGCAGAACTGCTGCAGGGCAGGAGGCAAATCCCCTCATCAACCTAAAATCATTACTGTGTTCACACACAAAGCTGCACCATTGCCTCTCCATCATTTTCCTGCCCAAATTTTAGTGCATGGGGGGTTGTAGCCACCTCTGCTGTGAAAATGGGGGTCAAAAATGTGAATTTTTGAATCTGTTTTGGGTTCATTTAACCACTGCTATTGATTTCTCTGCCTGTGTATGACAGTTCTAAATATTCCTTGCTCCCTGGCTGATAAATTCACCCAAAAAGGACAGGCCAGCATGTCCCAATGTCCTTTTTCTCAGTATTTAACCTTTCAGAAGGTTCTGCCTGTAGAGATTTGCCAGCTGAGGGTGATTTCGGGCTGCACATCCCTGAGGGAGGGCAGGCCCTGGGCAATCCTGGAAGTTTAAATTTTATCCTTGTTTATTCCTTTGCTTCCTTCAGCACATCCAGTAATTGTGAAGGGAAAACCCATCCTCTCCCAGAATGAGGAGCTCCAGGATATCTGAAACACTTATCAAGACAAAATAAAAAACTGCATTTGCTTACTTCTGGAGAGATGAAGTCGTACCAGATAAAGGGAAAACCTAAAGAGGGAGAAGAGGCTCCGTGGAGGGGAGCACTGAAATGTGTATTTTAGGCAGGCAGGCAGACTCGTTCCACCTGCTGAAGAGAGGAAATGAAATGAAATCCTCTTGCTTCATTCCCCCCTCATAGCAGAGGATCTTGGATCTCCTGTCTTCATCTGTCCAGAGCAAAACTTGTCCATGTTCTAGGCTGGACGGTGGAGAAAAGGTTGAGAATGAAAAGCTGAGTCAGGTGGTGATGGAGGAAGGGAAAATTTGAGAGAGGCAGAGCTCGCAGGGCTGGGGCAGCTGAGGGGAGCACGAGGCACCAGTCCCGAGCCCTTTGCCACTGGGGACAGCAGGAAATTGCACTTTTGCTATTTACAGAGAGGGAAAGAACGTGAAAACTCTGGCTTTGCCTCTGCCCAAGCCCATCTGGGGTAGGTTAAGTAGCCAAAACCCCAATAATTTGTGGTGCTCACCTCTCACAAGAGCACTCTCCTCCTCCCAGCCCAGAGCACCTTTCAGTGTCACTGCACTGATACCAAGTTGGATTAGGAACATTCTGTACAGCTGCAAAGTGCCTCTCTTTAATTCAAGTTTTTTGGAAGAAGGTGGTTTATCTGCACTGACTGTCACAGAGCCCTGACAGAGCTACACATCCTTTACAGGTATATTTTGTGGAATTATTCACACTTTGGACCTTCCTGTGTATAAAATTAACAGAGAAGAACAAAGCAAATAGCCTCAGGTGAAGTCAGCCTAGCACAGAAAGGATTGGTCCTGAATTAATCTGGTTTATACAGAGCCTAATGTAAAAATGTCTCAGGAAAAGAAATCTACCTGATTTGGAAATAAAAAGGAAAAAATGAGGTTGCTTCCACTGTGACTGTGGGGTTCCTCCTCCAGCTAAAGACTGATAACAAAAATCCCTTCATACTACAAACAAACATTAAATTTAGGCTGGTTTTACAGCAAAATGTATAAAAAGAGATTTTCTGCCTTGTAAAGCACAAGTTCAAGTTACAAGCAAGACTCTTTTATTGTGTATTTATTCCTTTATTTCTGTTCATTGCCATGTCCCAGCTGAGGTACCTGTGACAGTTTCCAGGAAAGCTCAAACTCACCCCAGTGGGCTGTTCCTGCAGATTATGGTTTGTAATATTTCCCCCAGCAGAGCTCTGTTAATGGGAGATGCTGGTGCTGCACTCACCAGCTGGGAAAAAATTCAGTTTCTACCCGATAGTGTGAGGTTCAGCTTTTCAGGGCAGGGGAATTCCCACTGGGATGGGAAAAGCTACAGCTGATGAGCACATCCATAAAAATAATAAAAGAGGCACTCATTATTGTACCGAGATAATGACAGGAAATAAAAAGATTTTGCGCACTGAACACTCCAGAATATTTAATCAAAAGCTGTTCCAAAGGGGCCTCCAGAGCAAGGAACAACTGGGACAATTTGGAGCTGCAGGGATGGGATCCCTGCTGCAGGATCGTGAGCTGGAAGGGATCACTGATGCAGCTCCTGGCCCTGCACAGACCCCCCCAAATCCCACCCTGTGCATCCCTGGAGCGCTCTCCAAACACTCCTGCAGCTCTGGCAGGTTTGGGAATGTGACCATTGCCAAATTCAGCGCCCAGGCCCTTCCCTGATGTCCAACCTGACCCTCCCTGGCTCAGCTGTCCCCCGAGTCCTGCCATGGCTGCAATCAGTGCCACAGCCTGGGCAAGGCTCAGCCCCTTCCCAGCAGGGACCTGCTCCTTGTCTAAGGTGGCTCATTGAGGTCACCCCTCAGAGCAGCTGGGAATGGACGCTGCACCTTCAGGGGAATGCTCACAGCAATTTTGTGCCCAACACCTGATAACTGCACCTCACCAAATGTGCAAAGGGGTTTGGCAAAGCAAGTGCAGAGACTGCTGGTGCTTGAAGAATTTGTAAACTGAACTCGGCGTCCGTGAGTGGAGTGAAATGGGAGAAAGGGTTGAAGGAAAGGAGGTACAAAAAGGTATCTCATGGCACACAAAGGGTGAGGAAAACTCCTTGTCAGCTATAGGGCTGAAAATCCAGCCCTGAGATGGCCAGAAATCCCTCACCAGCTGAGCCCCTCACCCGTCCTCTCTCCTTTCACCCTGAATAAATTCCCCTAAGAGAAACCCAAAGGTACCTGCAGCTCCTCCCTGTTAGAAAGGTGTAAATTCCTCTGGACTGGATATCGTGGAGAAATTCTTCCCTGGGAGGGTGGGGAGGGGCTGGGATGGAATTCCCAGAGAAGCTGTGGCTGCCCCTGGATCCCTGGAATTGTCCAAGGTGAGGTTGAACAGGACTTGGAGCAACCTGGGACAGTGAAAGGTGTCCCTGAGGGTGGGACTGGGCTTTAAGATCACTTCCAACCCAACTGTTCCACAGGACAAACTGGCAGCACCCAGTTCCAAATTTCACAGCCATTTAGCAGAAAAAAACCCACCAAAAAAACACAAAAAAAAAAAAAAACCAAACCAAAAAAACTTCAAAGCCAGGACTCCAACCCTGCCCAGCAGAATGTGCTGGGGCTGAGCCTGCTGGATGATCCTTCAGAGGGTCAGAACCGAGTCCAGCAAGGAATGATCCCCTCCCTTCACTTAAACATCAATTCTTTGCTAATAAAGTGTCCCAGCATTGGGTTTCAGGCCCATGTTTGCAGGGATACACGGGTTATTTCCAAGCCCAGCTATTACCAGTGCACGCGGTGACATTAATATGAGTAAATGCAGGAAAAAGGATGAAATAAAACATATCCTATTGAAGGAAATGAGAGCTCCTTAAGAAAGAAAAACACACATAGGAAAGACGTGGGCATATCAGGATACAAATGGGACACTGGGGAGCTCCAGATTCCACAGGCATGATGTTATTGGAGTGTTTGATACCAGAGTAAGCACCTGCAGATATGAATTACATCCTTGTTCAGACCACGAACATCGCAGCCGTGACATCTCAGGAAGTGCTTATGTTATATTTCAAATCCCCCTGCCAACTGCATAAATATCAAATAAATCAATCATGGATCTAAAAGACATTATCTTAAGGACTTGCAAAAGCTGAACAAGCCACCTCTCTTCTAAAAGTAGCCCCAGACCTTAAATGGTCGGGGTTTTTTCTGTGCTTGCACCTGAACAGCAGGGAGGGGAGTGCTGCGACCTCACCTCGGCCCCCCGAGACAGAAATGGCACAGAAACAGTTCAAAGGGTGGCAGTAAAAGAGGTTTTCCCCAAGATAAACAGAATTTCTACTGCCTTCAAGAGGGGACACCTCATTTTACACACGGAGAAAGTGAGGCTCTGGTGTACAAAGGGGCTGTGCAAAGTCCAGAGGGCTCTGGAACGGTGTGAGAGGACAGGGAGAGGACCAGGAGTCATCGTGATGCCCATCAGACCATGCAAACTTTGTTGTCAGTGTATTTTGAGAAAGAAAATCTAAATTTTGTATTTATTTCAGTATATTCTGATATATGCAATCCAGGGATCAAATGTTTTCATGATAGAAAGGCTTTTTTTCCAGATGGATCAGGTAAAAAGATGATTAAAACCGACCACAAACGTAGCCCATCTCATAGAAATTTAACTGAAAATGTTTATTCTCTGTTGAAAAATTCAGATCTTCATGCTGTATATTTATTAAGTTTATAAGTAACAAATATCAAAATATTAACTCCAAGTCTGAGTTTTCAATAATGCTGAAAGCCTTAATAAACTAAAATTTTACCAGTGTTACAGAATTTGGGATTTTCAGAACACTTTTGAATTTAAGAGTTCCCCCATAAGTTCTTATTAGATTAATTTGTTATTTTTCCTTGCTTGCCACGGGAGTTTTAATTACAATTGCTCCAAATGCAGCTCCCATCCATCTTAATCAACAGGGACTATTTGGCCGTGCTGTTA
This sequence comes from Chloebia gouldiae, assembly GCA_003676055.1. NCBI lineage: Eukaryota > Metazoa > Chordata > Aves > Passeriformes > Passeridae > Chloebia > Chloebia gouldiae. Next base: position 294,511 of record QUSF01000095.1, on the reverse strand, counting down.
AATCATCTGGTGTAATCACTTTGAAAAAGTTTGTTCTGCACTGAAAAAATGGCTGAGAAAGGAAGCAAAAGGAAATCTGTCTTTGCACGTTCATCTTTTCCCATCCAGTTCCCAGCAGCAGGAAGATGGAGAGGCCCTTTGGCTTCACATCCTCAGAGCTCAGAGTTTGAAAAAAGTGGGTTTTGAGCCACAAATTCTGGGAAATCTTCAAGCAAAGACTTTGCTGCAATCAGAATGAGCCTGTGAATGAAAATGAAGTGGCAGGAGAATCCAAACTTCATGGAATGGTGGAATGGTTTGGGTGAGAAGGGGCATTAAACCCATCCAGTGCCACCCCTCCCATGGGTATGGACACCTTCCTGTGCCCCAGGGTGCTCCAAGCCCTGAATATTTCCATTAAATTAAATTATCTGCTCCCCACTTTGTCACGGAATGACCTCATAACCTGGATGCAGCAGTAACGAGCTCTGGGTAATTACTGTGGGTTCAACTCCATTACAGAACTGAGACAGGGTTTGGCCAAAGTCTTCCCCAAGCCTGTGCCAATTCCAGGTCACCAACTCCAGAGCCAGACCCTCAGCAGCTGCCCCAGCTGCATGGGCCCATGTGTTAGAAACAATTAAAAATTTGTCTGTGATTTTTTTCTGTAAAAAAAAAAACCCAGCAAAACCCCACTTTTCACAAAAATTAGATATTAAATAAAAATGGAGGAAACATCTGCAGGGCTTGACCTTCACTTCAACCTCTTATAATCTTCAAGTGCCAGAACCTTTAAGTGGGAAAACCAAATTTAATTAAATTTTGCCTGGTTTTGTTTTTTCCAAGTTGTGATTGAAGGTGCAAAACAAAAGGTTTGGATATGAAAATTCTCTCTGTGCCCATCAGACCAATCTGGGGCACTCAACTCAGATTCCCTGAATTCATCCCCACAGTGCAATTTAAGCCACCCCTGAACCACTCAGTGCCATGCCCTGCCCTGGGACATTTTTGCCCAAGAGAGTTTTTCTTCCAAGTTTTATCCCACTGCTTTGTATTTTTATTGGATATCCTCTAAGGAAATTGTGTGAGCTGAAGATAAACAATTCAAAACCTTCCAAGTCCAACTTGCTCTCAGGTCTTTGACTGCCTTCAAACCAAAGTGTGAATTGCAGCATATCAGCTCTCAAAGAATAATTTTGCAGAGCAGAGCTGCCATATGAGAAAAAAGTCATAATAATAAAAACCCTGTTGATCTGCACTACTACATTCAAGGAGTATATTTTTCCTCATTCTGAGAGTTTCATTTGCTATAGGAAACCTTATCAGGAGCCTCCATGGCTGATGGGGAAATGCTCCCCACACAGGAGGAAACAAAATCCTGCTCAACGTGGTTCACATTGTCCCATTAATCCACCCAAATCCCTCCATCCTCTGCTCTTCTCAGAGGTTCCTCTCATTTTAATCCTCAAAAAGCCTCCTAAACCCAGAGTTTCCAAGGAAGTTTCCCTAATTAAGATTTCATTAGCAGCTTGCACACAGACCCAGAGCACCTTCAGCAGCATCACTGTCAGAGGAACGAGACAAGCTCAGATCACAGGGTACAAGGAGAGAGGGGAAATGGAATGACAAAAACAAAGAAGGGTCCAATTTCCTCAAAAAAAGTCCAGCCCCCCCCTTTTCCCCGTGCTCAGCTGCAGCAAGGTGAAAGGCTAAATGTGGACAGAACGGGAATACGTGAGTGGTTCCTGAGCTTCCTGGGGGGAATAGTTAACAGCAGAAATATGTTTCCCCTGGAGACCTTCCCCACCATTTGGTCCAATTTCTTCCTCCAAGAACTGAACCAGCTCATGATGTAATGCTCCAGGGAAAACATTCCTCTCGAAAAAGAGTCTCTTCCTAGGGAGAAGTTTGAAGAAAACATCTTAATATTGTTTAAACAGCTTTTGGCACAGGCACAGCCAGTTGTGCTGTGCTCAAGGCTGAAAGCAAGGCAGGCAAGAAAGATGGAAATGGAAAGTTTTAAGATTTAGTTTTAGGCTTCTCTTCAACTACTGGCCCAAGTCCCTAGTCCTTAATGGAATGAGGAAAAAGAGACATTTTCAGAAGCAGCTATTTGCCTTGCTAATAAAAGAGGAACGATTGAAGGCTCGGGTTATTCTGTGTGTCAGGAGGAAACCGTGGGTTTAATTCTGCCTACAGCCTGATCATTTTCTTACCTCCTGCACAAAGGGACAGTTCCAAGGCACCAAACAGCACAGATCTGGCTGGGATGAAGCTTTCTGTGGCTCTTGGAGGGAGCACCGTGCCAAGGACCAGGAAAAGTTCCTGCCAGCCAACATTTCATTGCTCAGCTTTTGGGTACACACCTTCCCTGTGCTCCCAAGTGCTTGGTTCCCTTTCTGGACCATCTCTCTGAACAAATTTGTCACTTTTGTGACTGGAAGAGCTGGACATTGGTGTTAAACGAGGGCAGGAAGCATTGGGGACAAAGAAATTCAAGGGAGGCAGAGAAGGAGGCAGCACACTCCAAACCCGAGGCAGGGGGTGCAGGAAAACCCAGGACAACGGAGCTCTGTGAGGAACAAGCAGGGGGAGAGCTGGGAAAAACAAATGTAAAATGAACATTTAGGGATTCTATTCCATAGCTGGGATTATGTCATGCACTGATATAAGCTCCACATACACATTACCTTCTCCTTACATAAACCTTACAAAGCTTTCCTTGCAAAACATACCCTGGGTATTTTAGATTTTTTTTTTTTGAGGAAAGAGTAAAATGACCCTTTTATTCCTCATTAATATTTGTACCCACACAATTACTTTTTCCTCAATGGCTCACCCGAGGCCACTCAACAGCTCCAAATCCCAGTTCAAATGTGAATTCCCTCAGAACCTTAATAGATTTGCATTAGTGAATATTATTTACTGCCAGAACTCAGCATTTCTGACCTGCTGATCGTGGGACTGAAGGCATTTGTTTGTCCAAACATTTGGGTGCCACAGGCAGGTTATTTATGGCAGGGTGAAGTTTCTATCTCCAGTGTAACCCAGGTGATTTAAGGGATGGGGATATTGGATCCCTGTTTCCACCCTGATGTTCCATGTGCTGGCAAAACAAAGAGCAAGGAAAAGGAGCAACAACTCAATTCAAGAACAGCACGAGCCCAAACCCAGAGCACAGAGGGGATAAAACTCCCAATTTTCCAATTCCTACCTTGTTTAGTTTAGTGCATCATCAGGGCTTTCGAGGAATGGGCACCATTTGTGCTGCAGATTCTCTTCAGACTTTCAGGCATTTGGTAACTGTTGATAATTTCATCATCAGATGTAAAACCAGGCTCAATTATCTACTTTAAAATATTAAGTTTTGCATTTTTATCTGTTCAGAGGTTTTGCTTGGAGAGAGGGATTGTGAGGAATAAAAGCTTTGTAGGGTGGGGAGGTGGCTGGTTTGATTATTCAGTTTTACTCCCTCATTGTTCAAGCTCTCAAGAGAGCTCTGGACACGGTGACTGATTAAAAGGTGTTGTTATTATTATTATTATAAATAATAATAATAATAATAATCAATAAATAGGATTGTTCAGACCATTAAATGTGCTGCACAGCAGGGAAGATCTCAGCTACAGAGTGAGGGCTTCACTGCTTGGCAATGCTAAAACCCAGCAGTAAAGGCTCCATAAAGAATTTAAACCCAACTCAGTGGACTTGAAGGCCAATCCTTTGCAGGATTCTGTCGAGAGCTTTTACTGCTCCTTTGCTGGGGCTTGTGGCTGCAGATTTTTTAGGTTCTTGGTAGACCCTAAACTCTTAAAGCCTCGAATCACAACGATTTATCACCCATCAGGGAGTTACATAAAATGTATTTTCCTTCAGAGTGACTATTCTCATAAAAAAAACTAATTTAAAAAGAAAAAAAGACAATTAAGAATGTTTTTTAAAAATCTACGCTACAGCCCAACTGTACAAGGATCCTTAAACCTAAAAAATCTGACCCCCAAAAAATTAATGCCACCTGCAAGCTGTAAATACATGTATTTAATTTTTTTTTCCCCCCCAAGTATTTTCTTTGGCTGTTACATTCAGCTGAACAAGGCCTAAAAATTGTCAAACTAAATTCTTGTTTAAGAGTGGAGCTCTGACTACTGCCAGTTTGAGTGAAACACACAGCCAGGTTTAGGGAATATGTTTTATTTATCTTGGCTGCAGCACGGGGTGGAACATTTTCCATCCCATCCGAACGCAGTCAAAAAGGGGTTGAAATATTGCACAATAAAAGCCATTCATTATATCTGTCTCCTCTGCCTTCCAAAAACAGAGCTGCCTGACCAGCCCCGAATCTGGGCAGGGGGCAGGAAGATGGGAGTCAAGGGGTCACTGGAAATAACCCAAGACTAACACCAGGATTTTCAGCCTTGGCTTAGGGAATCCATTCCATGCCCTCACTCCCACAGCACACAGGTTTTCCTGCTCCCCCCTCCCAAGCCTGGCTAAAGTAGTTAATTGCTGTGTTATGCACAATTTACAGGAGTTAATTACTAAACTAATACATTAGGCTGCTTGTCTCCCAGTCACAGGCCCAGCTCCTCCACTGGGACACCAGGAAACTGGACCAGTTTCCACTGAAAACATTTGGATTTTACTTCTCACTTTAAAACCATGGTGAAGGAATACCTTACAATTTTTTATTTATTTCCAGTGCTCACCTACCTGTTGGCAGCTGGAAAATGCAATTTCTTCCCCCTGCCTGTGTTCCTGTGTGTTGAAGCCATCCCTGCCATTCTTCAGGGGAATTTCCCCCTTTCTGCATCTCCTTGTCCTCAGCTCTAACAATCCTTTGCTCTTTGCTTCCCTGCTCATCACTAAAGTCTCGCCAGGTCTAAGAGTGAGAGGATTCACAGTGAGGAGGAGGAAGAGTCAAGCATAAACTTTCTAAACATTTCTGAACAACTGACCCAGACAAACCCACCACAGAGACATTTCTAGGCAGCACTCAGGTGTTTCAGCATCTTCTATTGCTCATTAGTCAGGATAAAGTAGAAAAAAATCAGCTGAAAACCACATTTATTTACAATAAATAAATAAAAATGGCATATACAGTTCTTTCCCCCCCCCCCCCTTGCTTATCAGGTCAGGATGAGAAAACTTTTACTTCTTCAACTTTTGGGAGAAATTTGGTCATCTCATCCCCACTTTTAGAACTTATGTGCACCTTAATTAAGGCAAAATATTGGCATAAAATAATTCCCAGGAAACATTAACCCTTTCCCTTGAAAACCTCCTGGAGAATTCAGGGATAAGGATTGCTCTTTGTACCTTGAGCAAAGTGAAGCAGAGACTTTTCCAACTGTGAAATAGCTGTGAAAATCCACCCAGCTCTGAAAATCCATCACCACTGCACTTCACAAAAGCCATGTGTAATTACTCTTACTTATTAACAACATCATAATTACACAGCAGCTAAACAATCAGCCTTTCCAGGCCCCAGCACTTGTCCTCCCTGCCAGTCACAGCAGCAATTACGTGGAGAGCTGCTAAATGCAATTATTCACCAATCCACACCCAGGGCTGGCTTGTACCTGCTTGAAGTCATTTAAGTCCACACAAATTAAAGTAGGGAAGTACTTTTAAACATAAATTCATCTTTAGAAAAGTCCTCCAAAGAGAGAAGAGCCTCGCTTTGCAAGAGGAATGGCAATGCCATGGGTTTATTTAGATGCCACTGTAACACACGGCCTGAGCTGGAGCTCAGCACATCCAAATGGGATAAAACCACTGGAATCTCCTTCAGGAAGAGCTGGAAGACAGAACCACAAAGTGAAAAAGTCCTGACACCTCTGTGCTGTCACACACCTTGATTTCATTGCCTACCTCCACCACGGCCACTAAGACAAGACCCAACTGCAGACAAGCTGCTGGCACAGGGAGAGGGAAGCTGCTGGTCATTCTGGGGGAAATGCTGATTTTGGAAAAGCAGCTGTGACAATGGAATTACACTGCTGTTCCCAGCCCCTGTGTGACACCACAGGCACCAGGTGCAGGTCCCAGTTTCAGTTTAGTGGAGGCAGAGCAGGGACTCAGCCAGGATCTGGGTGTTTAAAGCCCCAAGAGGCTGCACGAGGAGCTCTCCCAGTTTCCAGCTCCCATCCCAGGTCTGGGCTGTTCTCAAGCCCACAGCAGCTCCTGCAATCAGAAAACACAGCCAGAGCCTCCAGAGGCCATCCCAGCCTATCCCTAGCCCAGCAAGGATCATCTGTCATTCCTGACAGGTATTTGTTTAATCTGTTCCTGAAGGCCTCCAGTGATGGAGATTCCACACTTCCCCAGGCCCTGTGTTCCCCTGCTTGGCCACTGCTGCTGTGAGAACCTTTCCTTAATGTTTAACAGAGACCTTTTCCTCTGACTAAAACACATTTCTTGTCCTTCTCAGGGCAGATATGGAGAACAGATTATTGCCCCCTACCTCTGCACCTTCTGCACAGCTGAAGACTTGTTCAAATCCTCTCCAGATTAAGAAAACAAAATATTTTGAGGATAAATTCTATCCAGAGAAGGACAAAAGGAACTAAAAAGCACCATAAAGAAGTAGACACATCTTTTGGAAAGAACTACCTCTTCCTTTTTTGTAGGTTTCCTCACCTCCCACTGCCATCAAGCATCCACAAATGATCCTTAACAACCCTTTTCCACCCAGCTGTGCCAGGAGGAAAATCCAAGCTTTGTTTCCTTGTTTTCCTCTCCTTACCCTTGTTCTTCTCCTCCCACCTCCTGCTGAAGTGCACTTAGAGAGCCTCTCAGGGAGCCTTGAGCCTCCTGTGCTGCTGGGGCTGGACTCGGGACAGCATCCACAGAGCGAGCTCTGGGCAGAGCTGGGATTAACCCTCTTGTCTCAAACACATCAATTTGTCTCTTCCTCCAGGACAACTCTTCAGTCTCACTCTTCAGGCTGATGTTCAGGATGTGACAGCCCCAGGGGCACTCAGTGCTGGATTTGGTACCTAAAGCTGCACAGCTCAAGCACAACTTGACTCTGTTCAGGCACAAAGTGATTTCCATATGAAACTCACACCTAATTCCATCATCATTTCACTTTCCCAGTTTAATTCCAGTGCACAGTTCAGTTGCTGCTTTGTTTTGAACAGGAAAAGGAGTAGCTATTTTTACTAATTTTTTAAGCTTTACGTTATAACCTCAGCCAGCCTCTCTGATTTTGACCACGATGTTCTTTTCCAGGTCCCTTCCAAGCAGAAAGCTCAGCCCAGCCTGCCCTCTCCTGGCAGCCAAGCACAGCATCCAACCCAGGAACTCTCCCCAGTCTGCTTCCAAGCCTAACCCCAAAGGCAAATCCCCAAGCCAAACATTAAGGCAACTGTTTTTGGAGGGATTTAAGACATGGAGATGTGGCACTTGGGGCCGTGGTTTATGGGCCACAGGGCAGTGCTGGACTCTGATCTCAAAGCTCTTTTCCAACCCCAATGATTCTGTAACTCAAACAGCACTTAAATAGTGGAGTTTCTTTCAAGTTGCTTTAGGAATTCTTGTCTGGGGAGAAAGGTATAAAAATCCAACGGCTCCAGTTGCTTTCAAGCTCTATAAAAGCAGCCAAGTACATAAAGGATTTTATCCCACATCACTCATGGGGAAAACCAGGTCACAGAAGGGACTGAGTTGGGCACAAAGCCATTTCCACCAGGCTGGCACGGGGACCCCTCTGGGCTGAACACCCCAGGATGAAAAATGAAAGCAGCAGCAGAGCTTGGAGCAGAGCACCTGCAGTGCTCACTCTTTATTCCACTGCTCCAAGCAGTAAAGTGCCAACAGGAAGGTGACAAGGGCCAGCAGGGGATGGGACACACACAGGGCTGGGAAGGGCTGGAAATGAAGCAGGGCCTTCCTGGTGAGGAATGCTTCTCTTCCCTCAGCCAATTTCATGTATCAGATGAATTTTATACAAATAAAGATCTAAAAGCTTTTTTTTTCTTTAATGACCAGCCTTTACACCAGAGAATCATTCATGAACTCTAACACAAAATCTTACTCTAAGGAGCTTCACCTCTGCTCATGCCCAAAGCCTTTTCAGAAGATAGAAAAGGGTTCCCCATTTCCTCCTCTTCCCTTTCAAGGAGTGATTCCTTCATTCACTGCAGACAATCTCTTTTTAGTGTATTTTTGCAATCTAGAAGAAAGTATTTGCAGATTTCAACAGCAATTTATAGGGAATGGTCAAGCATATAGGAAAGAAACCCTTGGAGCAATTGGAAGGACACATTTGACTCGGTGGTTTAACTGCTCAAGACAAACCCACATTTATCAGAGAGAATTTTTTAATTCTCTTCATTACCTGCCATAACTGTACCAGACCAATGCTCTAAGCCAGTCTGCCACACAGTTCAGATCTTCAAGCATTTTAGGCATCAAGACAAGGAAAATGAGTTCTAGGTTATCCAGAAAATGAATAAGAAGTGAGGGAATACAAGTGGGAAAGAAAACTGCACTTGAGAGACAACACAAGGCTCTAGGAAGCACCTTCACTTCAGAAAATCAGAGATGCCTGAGACATCTTTCAATCTTGGCTCAAGAGTTTCTGCTGCTCCTGAGTGTTTTTGGTGACTCCTGTCTTTCCCACACACAGAATTTGTGCTTCTCCTCCTCTGGGTGGGAGCCCAGGGCGTTTCTTGAGCTGTGGCTTCAGAGAGGCCTCTCCACCTCCTGCCAGGAGCAGCAGCAAGACGAGCAGAGCCCTCATTCTCCTTCCCTGGAGCTGGCAAGGGGAGGAGGCTTTGCTCCCTGTGGTGAATATTCTCAGATCCTGCCAGGATGGATGTGCTGCTGCTTCTCCTGGCTTTGGGAGCAGCTGGGATGGGAGGCTGCTTGGGAATCTCACTGGGGAGCTGAATCCATGCAAGTCCCTTACTTGCTGCATCCCCGCTCAGCCTCATGCTGCGCCTCACCCTGACCTCAGCACTGGCACTGCTCCTCCTCCTGCGGGCCTGCAGGGGCCCCTCCCTCCCCTGGGGCACCGACAAAACTTCCTCCACACTGTAAGAGCAAACTGCAAGGTCAGCCCCAGTTATTTCCAAGTTTTCAACAGGAGGGAGGTAAAAGGCACTGCTGCTTCTTCTTCTTCTTCTCCTTGCTGGATCATCTCTGACAGAATCCTTCTGAGGACACTTGGCTCTCTGGGCACCCTCCTGTACATCCTGTTGCTCCAGAATTTGCAGCCCACTTAGAAGATTTCCTTGTAATTCTTCCTTTTCTCTCAAGGAACTGCTTTCTTTTGCTTCTTTTTCACATAGAATCTCTTTGCCTTGCTGGAAATAATCAGATGTATCAAAATCACCTTCAGCATCTGGCACAGCATTTGAAAACTGGGGAGATTTAAAAAAATATTGATTTTTTTAAAATATAGGCAAGAGATAATCCATAAAAAACTGTTTTCAAACAGCTGAACTGGCTACTATTCCCCTTACCACGTGAGTCACCAAAATCCCAATACCTGACAGAGAATCCTGCAGGCTGGAATCTGTTTCAGTGTGAGGCCAAAGTTGGGTTGCTTGGGAAGCAGAGAATGCTGGAATGGCCAGGGTTGGAGGAGACCTTGAAGCTCATCCCCCATTCCACCCCCTGCCATGAGCCCAGGCTGCTCAGAGGCTCAGCTGAGTTCTGAGTGCCCAACAGCTCCTTCCTGGGATGGAGGAGGAGCAGGAGCTCCAGGCTGCCTGAGGAGCCCCCCCAAACATCACTTCTGTGACCCCTCAGGCCAGCACTCACCTGGGGGGCAGTGCCAGGAGCAGACTCCAGGCTCCCTGGCACCTCAGAGCCTCCAGGCCCGGAGCTGGTGGCTGCTGCCTCCTCCAGGAGCCCAGGGCTTGGGCACAGAGCAGCTGCAGGGAGCCCCCAGGCAGGAACCCCCCCAGCCTGGGGCTCCTGGGCAGTGCTCCTGCATGCAGGGTCACCCCAGCTGGCACCCCCTGAGGGACAGCAAACACCTGGTTAATTGAGTTAATTGAGTGCACACAATTATTTTACTTATTCGACCTTCTAAACAACCATCCCAGATGAAGAGTGGGGAGCAAACCCAGCAGAAAGCTCTGCACATCCCTTAACTCTTCATACCCAACTCACCAGCTTAAAGACTAAGGAAAATAGCAGTACCCAAAGTAGAGAGGTGGATTTTTTGTCAGATCTACACTGGAGTCCAACAAGAACTGAATTAATTTATTAGATCCTCCAGACTCTGCTATTACAAAAGCAATTAAAAGTAAATATTTTTTTTTGTTTAACTGTTGAAATAGAGGAACAGAAAGAGCAAAGCAAAACAAAACTAAAACCCAAATTACCTGTAAAAAGTGCATCTGTCTTTGGTGAGTCTGGAGATGACACAGAAGAGAAAACCTCTGGAATTTCAGGGATAGGGCTGAGCAGGGGTTTCTTAGAAGCCATTTCTCTTTCCCCATACAAAGATTTCTTCACTTTTTTCTTTCTTCTTTTCCCGTAGCTAGAATGCTTTGTTTTCTGTAAAGATTGAGAAGGAGAATAAAGCACAGTGAAATTTTAATCATCCTCTATAATATTTTTCAATAAGTGACCCCATTACTGGATTTTGATGGATGACAACTGTTTCCCTTAAAAGGAAGGCTCCACTTCTTCTGCCAGCTACAGAATAACCTAGAAACTCAAAAGCAAAAAAGAATTACTTTTCTAACATGCAAGAACCACAAACTCATTTGTTGGCCCTCAACTCTGAAAAGTGGCACACAAACAACCTCTCTCCAAAAAGCTCCTTTTGGCCCTACAAGAATTCAATCCCTCAAATCAGTAAGGAAAAGGGATGGGCCAGGAAATGCAGGAAAACAAGATGGGAATGAAGAAGAAAAAATTGGCAGCGACAGGAAGATCAAAATAATGCTGTAACACACATGGAAGAGAGAAATAAATAAAAATAAAAGCAGAAATTCAGCAAGTGCAGTGGCTGGCACTCACCTGGGTCTTCTTGGGAGCAGCTGTGGTTGGATTCTTCTGTCTCTGAGTTTTGCTCCTTCTTGGATTTTTGGTGTCTTTGTCATTATCAGGGTTTGTGGCTCCTGAGCTGCTCCCATCAGTGCCCTGTGCCACGGCCCTGCACTGTTAAGGACAGGATTTGGGGTGGTTGGAGGCACCTGCTGCTTAGAAAAACCCCCCAGAGTCCAACAGGCACAGGAATCAAATGGAATTAATCCCTTATCACCTCATTAGGGGTTGGCACAACTGGGAATTAAATATTAGAGACTCATTTCCCACAGTACAATCCAGTCCTTTTTGCATTAGAATGAAAATACAGTAAATTTTCATCTGCAGTTATTTAAGAAAATTGGTTACTTTTTTATATTCCTCTATCTTTTGCCTTCCTCTCCCATCAGAGCTGTCCAACACTGAAGTCTGAAAGCACTTCTTGTACAATCAGTTCTGTGCCTTGAAATTCCAGCAACCAAAACATTTTGTCACATTGTTTGGAAAAGCTCCTGGAAAATTCAATAGAAATTGTGCATTTCAAGTATCAGGTTGTATTTTTAACAACTGGAAAATCACTTTTACTGAAAAATCTCATTTTCTCAAGGTACTAATAGGAGGTATTTCCATATAGGATACAGATAATCCTCATATCTGAGGCTGGAAAAACCTTTTGAAGCATCAAGAGGGATAAGAGAACAATTCTGCCTGAAGAAGTTCAAATAAACAAAATAAATTTCATCACCAAGGAAACTCACCTTCCTTTTAGTAGAACAAGTTGTTATGTCAGGTTTGTCAGTCTCTGCTACTATAAATGAAAAAAAAAAGATTTTTAATCACTTTCAATGCAAGTTAATCACATTTTGAGGAAATTATCTACATAATTTCTGACATTATGCACTTCAGCCACTTTAGTCTTGAGTAGGAACTTAATCTTGAGGACTATCAAACATGGCAAGATAAAAATTCTATGTCGCTCTACAAAATAGAGTAAAATTCAACTTGGGAGGATTTGGTAACAATAATTAGAACATCCAAAGCTTTCAAAAAATAAATATGCACAACCCACTTTCAATTCTTTTGTTGTTTGGTTGCTGTTTAAAAGTCATCAAAATTACAGTATGAGAATCAAGACTCTAAAAAAAATTACTTTAAGCAGTAGAATTTTCACAGAAAGATATGACAAGTTTAAATAGTTTTTTTTAACCTAAAGCTCAGGTAAACACTGCAGCTACTGCAAGGAGCTTCAGAAGAAAACCTTTCCATTTAAATGCCAGCATTCAAGTTTTAGCACAATTGAAATTATATCCCCTGTATTAAAAACATACAAACAGAAAAATAAACCAAAAGCCTCAACTCTCAGTTTTCAGGTACTAAAAGATTTGTTATCTATTGATAAAAAGCCAAGTTGGGGTTACCTTCTGCAATTTCAACAGATGAAGGGGCTTCTGCAGCAACAGAAACTTCCAGGAATTCTGGGGGAGGCTCAATGCCTTCCTTCAAACAAAAAAAAAAATTATATTTCTTAGCAATAAATTACAGCAGATATTTGATGGACCTTGTCCATCAGTGTTTGTAGACAAAGTGGTTTTATTTTGTTTCCTTAAAGAAAACACCTTTGTTCTGTGTGGAAAAACAGCAGCAAAATACAAGAAAAAGTGAAGGGGAAAACATTTCAAGGTAAGAAACCTCCTAAAACAGCTCTCCAGGCCAAAGTGCTGTTCAGAATTCCTAAAAACTCAACTTCTCAGTGTGATTCTCTAACTCCAAACAATGTATTTCAGCCATTTCTTTGCAAAACCCAGCAGGTTAGGGGAGAAAAATGAAGCAAGAATTGATTATTGAGAGGGAATAGAGACCAACAAACTCACATCATCCCAGCCAAAATCCAGGCTGGGCAAAGGCTCCTGGGAGAGGCCCAGCCTTGGCCCGGGGCTCTGGCCCAGGGAACGCCCTGGGGAGGCTCCTCTGCGTAAGGGGGTGTTGGCAGGAAGGCTTTGGTCAAAGATTTCAGGGCTCAAAACTTCCCCAAAAGTCACTTTTTTCTTCTTTGGTGTTTTGAAGCTCTGACTGTCAGTTGTCTCTGTTGGAATCAAATGAACAGTTGAGGGAAGAACTGGCACAGAGCAGAGGTTTTGCAAGAGATTTAAATATCTCCTAAAAATCACCACCCAAATGAGCAGCAAAACACCTGGGAGGCCAGCCAGGATTTTCACACTATTAAAAAATCGAGTAAGAAACAGATTAAAAATGATTACCTGTTCCCCAAGTTTCAATTGAAAAGTATAAAACTCCTTTAATAATCAGGAGTTCTATTCTGGTGCTCAAAGCTTTCTGAAGTTTTGGGGTGGGATTTTTTTTTTGATAGACTTTCCTTTCCAATCTTGTTTTCCATGTCATCAGCAGGATGCCACAAGGAGGTCATTCAGTGATGGTTAATACCAATAACCAGACTTAGCAAAGAGGCAAAAACCTTACCATCACAATATTTTACTTATTTAAAGAATAAATAAAGCTAAGATTTTTTTTTTTTGGAAAAGGGAATCTGACCTGTTTGCAATGTTTCAAAGGCTTTTACACAATTGGAGATTGCAGCAGATTCATCTTCTCCTCTGTCAGTGGCACTGTTTAAGTCTTCCTGTCAAATTTAAGATATACAGTTCAATAAAATTTAATTAAAAGATTGATTATTAAATGCTGCTTAGAGGACATTTTGTTTAACCAAACCTCCTCGTTTGCTGCATGAATACAACTCCAAAACATTCATCTCATGGAATGGTTCAGGTGGGAAGGGAGCTTAAAATGATCCAGTGCCACCCCTGCCATGGGCAGGGGCACCTCCCACCATCCCAGGGACTCTGGCAGGGATGGAGCAGCCAGAGTTTCTCTGGGAATTCCATCCCCCACCCTCCCAGGGAACAATTCCTTCCCAGTATCCCATCCAACCCTGCCCTTTGTCAGTTTGAAGCCATTCCCTGTGTCCTGCCACTCCAGACTTTTGTAAAGTCTCCATTTTTTCTGTCACCCCTTCAGGTCCTGAAGGTGCAACACCACAAGAGCTTCAAGCAAAGCTCCTGAGATGACCCAAGCAGCATCAAATCATTCCCAAACCATTCCCAAACCATTCCCAAGGCACAGCAATCAGTCAGCAAAGCACCTTTATGCTCATCCTCGGTGCAAGCACTGAATCAGCCCCGGGGCTGTGGGGGAGTTCCCTGCCTGGGGTTCTCTTCAGGATGGGTCTGAGCTGGGAGCTGCTCCCAGGGGTTTGGCTCCCATCTTCCACTGCCTTCCTCGTGCTGAGATCTGCCACAGCATCAGCAGCACCACCCTGCTCACACCTGGGAGCTGCAGGGCAAGAGCAGAGCTGGGACGCTGAAGAGTCGAAGGAAAAGTGACAAAACTTTAGGACTAAAACCATGAGGATAAAAGCACAAACATCTCCACAGATCCTCTGCAGAAACACCCCAGAAAAATCCACCAGTCTGGAAATTCTGGCTCTTTTTGTGCCAAATGGACACCTGCTATTTTCAGAAATTTATAGAATATACTAAAAAGAAGCACTGCACGAATAAAAAGTTATATCAGGTTTCTACTGCATCCTAAATTGTAGACAAAATGACAAATGTCAGCTGAAACATTTCCTGACAAATATTCCAGTATTTTTCTTTCCTAATGAGAGTTTAACAAAGATTATAACAGTGCTGAATCCTCTTACCATGGCCTGTTTCCAGGGTATCTCCAGTTCCAACAGTGTCCAAGGATTTAACAGGATTTTGCTGCTCATAAACCCACACCTAAAGAAAGAGTTACAGGATTTTTACAACAGCACAAACTGTGCAGGGTTTTAATCCCACAAACAAGAATTTCAGAGGGTTTTTTTTTTTCCATCATCCACTATTTCAACTGAATTTATTTTCCCAAAACACCTAGGGAAATGCTTAGAATATGTTTAATTAATTAAATGCTTTGCAAGATTAGACATGGCATATGAAATTGTCTGTTTTAATGTGTGACTTGGAGGTTTCTCCCCAGTTCAAAGCACCTTTGCAGCAGCAGGGTCAGTGCCAGTCACAGCTCGGTGTGGGGACAAGATGCTGCAGATCCTGAGCTCACTCCTGCTCCCATTTGCTCTTAAATTTTCTTTCAAAGCAGCTCCACTGTTGCCCAACATAAACTTTTCACTCCACTGCTCCAGGTTTGGCTCTTTTTTAGAAGGTGCTTTGTTCTGAGCTGCATCAAATAAAAATAAAACAGAACCCAAACAAATCACAAAGACAACTTTCAGGTTTTTCAGTGAATCCTTTTTGTATTTCTTCATAAAAAGTGCAAAAAGTCAGGAAATGTTCTAGGCAGGGAGAAGAACACATTTTTTAGATCTACTTTGAAAATACCATTACCAACCTTCAGAAGAAAATAAGATATTATTTTCATATAAATGGTGTTAAGATCAGCAATAACAGAAGTAAAATGAAAACTGTTCTCTGTTTCACGGAAAAAAAAGTGCAAAACCATTAATGCTCAGTGAGAAATCCATCAAAAATACAAATCCAGGAAGTAAAACTCAGGAAAGAGACCTAAAAATATGAGTTTTCAGAGAAACCACTAATCAGGGTGCATAAAGATGTTTTAAACAAACAAAATAAACCTCAAACTGAGCACAAACACCTGTGCCAAGCCTTAGGAAGGAAGATGATTTTGTTTTATAAGAAGTATTGCTGGTTTCACACTTTTAGCCTAAGGGAAGAGCTGATATTTAAGGTAAATATATAAATATTTAATAAATAAATACCAGGATATTGAATCAACTTACAGGAACCTCCTTGCTGGGAAGGCTCCCCCAGGTGTGAGGGCCCAGCCTCTCCCTCAGCTTCTTGCAGGGATTCAAAGGAGGCTTGGAAAGCATCAATCTTGTCCTTCAGTGACCTCACATTTGCAGGTTTAAAAGGACTGATCTGCCAAAATAAAATTAATCCCATCAGGCATTCCTTCCCTCTCCATTTGAGCTTCAATGTTTTGTATTTGCACTTTGACATAAAATACAAAGAATCTAGCATTTAATCTGGCTGCAATTATATCTGTACACTAAAAAATAAGGAAAAAAAAAAGGAATTTTACCCAGAAATCTGGTATATTTTATTGCATTTAATCTGTTCCTCTAGTCTAGAATTTGCTTTCTGACAGCCCAGGATAGTTCAAGTTATGAACAAATCTGATTAACCAAGTCCTTCATGTTTGAAATTGACTTCACTTGGAACCAGCAACAGTTTAAATACCCAAAAACCAAGTGCAGCAAACACAGGAAAGTAACAAAAAATAAAATTTATCAACAAGCTTAACATGGAGAAGAAATTCCAGCCTCTATGCAGTGCAAACAAAACCTGGAACATTGTCTGGTCCTGAAATCAGGTGAGCAAGGGACAACAGCAGATTAGTGCCATGGTTATTCCTTTTGCTGGATTCTTCCCAGGACTTGCCTCCCCTTCTCCCAGCACAAGGTCCCCACCAGGTGTTTGGGAAGGACTCTCACCTGGCTGAAAGCTTCTTTCTGTCTGCTGCTCCTCTGCTGGGCCAGGTACCGGATCAGGGTGTTGTTTTCTGGTGATCCCCTCAATCCAATGGTTGATCTTCTCCTAAATTTCAGTGAAGTTGGGGAAGGCCCTGAAAAGGGGACAAAAAAAACCCACAAAAATGTTTTGTAATACCTAAAGCTTTAAAATGGTAATTTAATCTTTTTTAAGGTTGATTAATGCTACTTATTGAAGGTATAAAATTAACTGCTCAGCCCAAGAAACCTCCCTGAGCACATGAAATAATCATGAACCAAGTCTGCCTTTTAGCTTTTCAATTGTTTGTTAGTGTGGACCAACACTTGCAGAATTTGTCTTGCAACTCCCTTGTGAAACTCAAGACACTTCATTAACTGAGAGACACCCAGGGAGCATTTACCTGTGTAGGATATGGCCAGAGCAGTTAAATGGCAATAATTGCCCTTTCTGTGGGATGTCCTATAGAGATGCTGCAGCAGCAGCCTGGGCACATCCAAACTCTGATCACCTGAACCTGCCCTAAATGAGAGTTTCTGGAAGGAGGTGGACTAAAGGAGCTGGAGAAGCCCCTCTGAGAAGGACAAAAGTCATTTGTCCCCCCAGCCTCACCCGTGGGTCGTGCTCCAAAACCTTCCTGAGTGATCCCAAACTCGGCACTTATCACAGCAGCAAAATCAACGGGTTTTCTCCTCTGGTCAGACAGCCCAAAATCAGCCTTTCCTTCCACTTCATCCCTCTCAGGAGTGGAGAAGTCGTTTCCCAAGGGAACAGCTCGGCTGCTGCTCAAATCCTGCTTTGTGTGCCACGGCAAGGGGGGCTCCGTGAGCACGTCCCCCCCGAGGGCCCCAGGGCAGCCCCCAGGGAGCTGCCAGCCCCCACCAGCCCCCCGGGGCTGGCACGAGTTCTCCTCGGGGCCTCTGGGGCATTCCAGGGCACGCTTTGGTGACCATGGCTGCTTCCCATCAGTCAAATTCTCCTTCTTGGATGGTCTGATGACTTTGGACTTGGTCGCTTTGCAGCTCTTCTGGGCTCTTGATGGAGGTAAAGAGGCCTCTTCCTTCTGTTCAGGACAGCCGCTCTCATTTTCTTTAACTTTCAGGGGAGTTTTAGATCCTCTGAACATTGTTTGGGATTTATTTGAAAGAACATCCACTCAGCCTTTGCTGCTGTAATTACAGATTCCTATTAAAAAGAAAATAAAAACTTATTACTTACTAAGAGCAAGAGCTACCGTGCTCAAGCTTCTCCCAAATCCACATTTTTCCTGGACAAGGTGTTTAATAGTGGGGTGGGAAGGGAAATTTATCCCCTAAAACCTACAGGGAAAAGACACAAGGGGCAGGGACCAGAAAGAAAAACACAGAGAAATAAAAACCTGCATTATAAACGTGCACAGGAGCGGCTCAGGGTAAGGAGCCACAAGGCTGTGATTTCACTCTGTTAAACTTCACATTAATATAAAATATGTGTATAATGTACAATAATCACAATTACACTGTGACTGTTTTGCTCCAAGTGTTACAATAAATATCAGTTTAATACTATTTTTAATAGCACTAAATAGCAGCAGAAAGATAATGTGAGTCCTTAGAAAGAAATCAGAAGAAACAACACTGGTAACAGATATATATTTTAACTACCACTAGCTTCTAAATAGAAACTTTAAAAAGCTAGATATTTTTTCTGCAGTTCATTTCTTGAAGTGAATGATGCACAACTCAATAACGTGACTCTGAAACTTTGCTTCTGCAAACACGTGCACTTTTAGCAACAAAATTACCGAAATTAATCTGTTTTACAAGGCCTGGACAAACGTTTTCTTTCATATTCTTTCTTTTTTCTGCTCTTAGGCGGAGGCCGATGGCCACAGTCACAGCCACCAGCGGAGGAGGGGAAAACTCCCAGCTCGGGGCTGCTCCGGAGCGGGTGGGCAACGCGGGGCATCCCCCGGGTGGGCACCGCGGGGCATCCCCCGGGAGGGAACCGCGGGGCGTCCCCCGGGTGGGCAACGCGGGGCATCCCCCGGGTGGGCAACGCGGG
>QUSF01000095.1:244233-255954 GCA_003676055.1 Chloebia gouldiae | reverse complement strand
CCGTTGGGCGGACGCGCGGCGCTGATTGGCGGCGGGGGCTGCCCGTCAGCGCCCGCCCCTTCCGGGTGTCGGCGCGGCGGCGGGCGCAGCATGAGGCGGGTGACGCTGTTCGTCAACGGCAGCGCCCGCAACGGGAAGGTGAGGCCGGGCCGGGGCCGCTCCCGCTGCCCGGGGCCCTGCCCGGCCCTCCCGCAGCCTCCCGGGGCAGCCGCGCCGTGCCGGGGGCAGCGGCGCGCTCCCTCCCTGCCGGCGGAGGCTGTCGCGACAGGCGGGGATCTGTCGCGGTTGGCGGCGCGTCTGGGGAGCCGCGGCCGGCCGCTCGTGTGGGGCACGGCTGTGGGATGAGGGCTCTGAGGGGAGGCGGACGCTGCGTGGGGGTACCCGGAATAATCGTATTGAATTGTTTAAAATCATCTGAGGGCTGAAGACAGCGGGGGTTGGGCCCAGGCAGTTTGTCCAGCAGAGGAAAAGGCCCTGGGATGCAGCTCCGCAGAGTCCGTGATCTTGGTGTTGATCTTGGTGTTGATCTTGGTGTTGATTTTGGTGTCGATCTTGGTGTCGATCTCGGTGTTTGCATCCACACGCTGAGTGCAGGTGCTGATGTGACTCTGCTTTAACGTGTCATTCTGTTAATTCTGCCCACGATGCCGGGCGCAGGAGTTCGTGTGACCGCATTTCAGCCTTGCACCTCTGCTAAATCGTGTCTGTGGGGCTGATTTTCCATCCACATCCTGAGGGCAGACACTTCGTGTGCCTGGCCTTTAATCCTTGGGTTTAGGCAAGGAGGAACATTTGGCAGAGGTTTAGAACAGCACAAGCAGCGATGTTTCTTTAGAGAAAGAAATAGCTGAATTATATTCCTCCAGCACCAACATTTATTCCCTCCCTGCTGTTGCAGTGAGTTTTGGTGGGAGCTGTGTGAGCCACCCTGTTTTTATTTGTTCTAGCACCAAAGCTGGGCTTTTTCCTTGTTTCTTGGTCAAGATCCAAATGGATTTTGCTCCTCCTAATAGCCCTGATCAACCTGAAGTGGCAGAACTTTTGGAGCACAGTTTCCTGGGTTTGTTTTTATTGACAGCCTCCTCTCTTCTCTCCTCCCCCAGGTCGTGGCCGTGTATGGGACTCTCTCAGATTTGCTCTCTGTGGCCAGCAACAAGCTTGGGATAAAAGCCACCAGTGTTTACAACGGGAAAGGGGGGCTTATTGATGATATTGCTTTGATTAGGTGAGGCTCAGCCAGGAAAAGGCAAATCAGAGCTGTGGATTAGGAGACTAACCTGTTAATCCTCCTTAATCCATACCCAGTGCTTTCCCTAAAACCAGATGTGATCATTTCCAGCCAGGATGCCCAAAGGTCCATCGTGTCTTTCTAACTTCAAACCATTTATTGATTCAGAACTTGATACAAGCTGTGTTTGAGGCCTTTTCACCCCCTCCTCTGTGGATTCTAGGGCAATGGTTGTGCCATGAAATCCCCACTGTTCCAGTCAGCCCTGGAATGGGGGGATTTCTGTAAAGGAGACAAATTCTGTCAGTACTTTGGCTTCACAGAATAGTCCCAGGCTGGAGAGAAAAGCAACTATTTTGTAAGAATTAATTGATTACACGAGTGGTCCCTACCTGGCTGCTGCAGATAAAATCTCTGGTGAGGTCAGTCCATTCCAGTCCAGTGGAACCTTCAAAATACAGATAAAAAATAGACACAGAAGTTCCAGCTAATGGCCACTGGCCATAATTTACCTGAAAGAATCAGGAGAGGTTCCCCTATCTATTACATGAACAATAAATTGTGATTAATCTTCTTTTTCTCTACCCTCTGTCCCCTCCTGTCTCAGGGATGATGACGTTTTGTTTGTCTGTGAAGGGGAGCCCTTCATTGGTGAGTCTGTAATTCTTAATGTTTAACCTATTAAATAGAGTTTATTTTCCATTCATATCAACTTAAGATTTTATTTTGTGGTGTTTTCATAAGATACCTTTTTGTAATTAAAGAATATTAACGATTTTTCCAGTAATTGCTTTATTTCTTCTCTGCAGATCCTCAGACTGATGGGAGAGCTCAGGAGGAGCTGACAGGGTCCCACACAGACTGGCTGACTCTCAATGTGGGAGGCAGATATTTCACCACCACCCGGTAAAAATGGTCTTCAAAAACTTCAACAAAGCAAAATACCTTAAAAAGTAACTTACTGTGAAGCAGGAGGTCTTTGACTCCTGCAGCTTTCTCTGGATTTTATGTTTGCCACCACTGTTTTCCAAGAAATTCATTCTTAAACATTTACAGATGAAAGAAAAGTAAAGTTGGGCTGCTTTTGTTTTCTAGGAGCACTTTGGTTAACAAAGAACCTGACAGCATGTTGGCACACATGTTCAAAGACAAAGGTGAGTTATGCTGAGATTAACTTTATTATTTTTAAGTAATAAATGAGCAAAGGAGGCAAAAGTCACTGTCAGGCTAAGGCTCTTGTTCATAAAGTAAAATATGCAAAGGGTGTTAAAGTACCAGAGCAGAACAGGGAATTATTTTTTAATAACTTCATTTCTCTCTTTGTCATCTCACCACCTAATGTTGATCATTTGTCTCACAAGCTGCAAATGCAGCTCCCATCCGTTGTCAGTAGTTTGGGTCCTTTGTTTGTTTACTTGATTTGAGGTTTTTGTCTTGTTGCATCTTCCTCAGTTTTGTCAGCAGAGCCAATGAGCAAACTGCACTTGGGGAGATAATAAGACTAAAATGTCAGTGCTGCTTTTATCCTAGCCAGGATTCTTTTGTAAAAATTCAGATATTCAGAGCAGGAACAAGGTCATTTTAAGCTGATTTTTCCCCTCACTCCTCTTTTCCTTCCTTCTGTCTCCGAACTGCCCTTCCAAGTGGAATGTTTGCTATTCCAGTCCCCTTTGGTAATGAAAAACTCTGAAAAACTGAAGCAAATGCTCTTCTGTCACTACAGAAAAAGTAATTTTATATATATATGTTGTGGAAACAGATGCTTGGGGGAATAAGCAAGATCCTAGAGGAGCTTTCCTCATTGACCGCAGTCCCGAGTATTTTGAGCCCATTTTGAACTATTTGCGTCACGGACAGCTCATTGTAAATGATGGCATTAATTTGCTAGGTAGGTATTACCTGTCTGACATCTCCTAAATTATTCCTCCTTGGAATTCAAGCTTTGCCCGTGGTGAAGCCAGGGGGAGCTTTGTGTGCTCATCCCCGTGGTTGGGAGTTTTCCTTTGGTGGATTTATTCTCAGCAGTGCAGCTCCATGTGCTTGCTTTAATGAGGATAGGCTGGTTATTTCTCTTTGGAGCATTAAATCCATACTGGATTAATATCTGGAATTCTGGAGTTGATCTCTTTAACCTAATGCTGGTGTTGGAAATGTTGTGTCCGAGTTATGTTTTTCCTTTTAGCTGCAAGCAAACTCTCTCTCTCTCTCCCCAGTTACATCCAGTATGTGTGTGTGTTCTCCAGTAAGGGGAGAGAAGGGTGCTGCTCTCTGGATCAGCAGTTCTCTGAAATAACCAGCACTGCTTTGTTTGTAGGGGTTTTGGAAGAAGCCAGGTTTTTTGGGATCGACTCCCTCATTGAACACCTGGAAATTGCTATTAAGGTACCTTGCTCTCTGTAAGCCCTGGAGGCACGTCCTGCTGTCCCAGGGAACACAAAACTCAGTGTTGCTGTTTCCTCCTCTCCCCAGAACTCGCAGCCAGCTGAGGATCACTCCCCCATCTCTCGCAAGGAATTTGTCAGATTCCTGCTGGCAACGCCCACCAAGTCCGAGCTGCGCTGTCAGGTGAGGGAGCTCAGCCTCTGTCTTTGCAACAAAACTCCAGCAATTGTTTCCCAACACCTTATCCAGCCCTGCCCTCTTGCAGTCTAAAACCACAGCCTGATTTTAGGAAATACCCAGATCTTGAGAGCTTTGCATTTTCATTTCATGGTGTTATGTAATAGAGTAGCTGATCTTGTGAGTGGATGTTTCTGTAGGACCACGGAATGGTTTGGGGTTGAAGGGACTTAAGGATAATCTTGTTCCAATCTGCCGTGGGCAGGGAGATCTTCCACCATCCCAGGCTGCTCCAAGCTGGCCTTGGATGCTTCCAGGGATGGGGCAGCCTCAGCTGCTCTGGGAATTCCATCCCAGCCTCTCCCCATCCTCACAGGGAGGAATTTCTTCCCAACATCTCATCTAAACCTGATCTCCACATCCATTGCCCCTTCTCCTGGCAATCTCTGTCCATATAAAAAGTCTCTCCCATCTTTATATCAGCTCCTTTAAGGTACTGGAAGTGTGTCTGTGTATCTGTCTGTATAGATTTATATACACCACTACCCAAACGTGTTTCTTTTAATTCTTTTGTGTCCAAACCTCCCCCTTCCCTTCTGTGACCATTCTGGGGGTGTTCACTGGCTTTTCCAGGGTCTGAATTTCAGTGGAGCTGACCTTTCCCGCCTGGATCTTCGCTACATCAACTTCAAGATGGCCAATCTGAGCCGCTGCAACCTGGCCCATGCCAACCTGTGCTGTGCCAACCTGGAGAGAGCTGACCTCTCTGGATCCGTGCTGGATGTAAGGATGCACCCTGGGCTGCCCTGCACTTGTCTCAAGAAACAGGAATTGGAACAAAAAAATCAGTTTCCCAACGTTTTCTGTGATTGTTCCACTTACAGCTCCCACAGTTCCTCGCAGTAACAGTTGTGCTCACTTCCTCACAGTTGTGCTTTGGGGGGTTCAGTTGCAGGGCAGAATTTAAATCTGTGTTCTGCTGATTTTTGGTATTTATCCTGCCACCCTCGTGACTCACATCCTGTCTCTGCCAGTGTGCAAACCTGCAGGGGGTGAAGATGCTGTGTTCCAACGCAGAGGGAGCATCCCTGAAGGGCTGCAACTTTGAAGATCCATCAGGCCTTAAAGCTAATTTGGAAGGTAAATTCATTATTCCCTCTACATCGATGTGGCAAAAGTTCAGCTGTGTTTGTAAAGTCCGTGGGAAGAGCCCACAACTCTGGGCTGGTTCTGCCAAATAATCATGAAATTCCCAGTTGTGCCTTGGCCTCTCCCAGCTTGACCCAGCTCTTGGGAAGCATCACCTGGAGCTGCTGCATTGCTGCTTTCCCTGCCAGCCCTCCCTGTGGGTGTGTTGCAGGTGCCAACCTGAAGGGTGTGGACATGGAGGGCAGCCAGATGACCGGGATTAACCTGCGAGTGGCCACGCTGAAAAACGCCAAACTCAAGAACTGCAACCTCCGAGGAGCCACGCTGGCAGGGACTGACTTGGAGGTGGGTTAGCCTTCATTTCCTGCACATAAATATAGATATATGTACAAAAAGATGGTCATCTGGGGGATTGCTGGCTTTTCTCCAGCTGCAAAGTTAAATGGAGTTAAGGGAGATGGAGTTAAACTTTTGAACAGGGTTCTGTCTCTATTCAGTTAACGTTGTTTTTCCTTTCCCCCTTCAGAATTGTGATCTGTCAGGTTGTGACCTACAAGAAGCAAATTTGAGGGGCTCAAACGTGAAAGGAGCCATCTTTGAGGAGATGCTGACACCCCTGCACATGTCCCAGAGTGTCAGATAGGGGCCAGAACACGCTGAAGAGGAAGGAATCCAAACATTCATCGTGACTTTCTTCACCTCCTCCCCTTCCTGAGTTAAAGTCATGGTTGTTAGCCACCTTGCATTTGCAGTAGTGCCTAGGTAAACTCTTTTTGGTCACTTTTGGGGAGGGAATTTTTGTTTTCAGAGGTACCAGCAGAGAGTTTGTACCTCTGTGAGCAGAGTGAGGAAGTGGTGGTGGAATCAGAGAGTGTGGCTGGTTTGAGGGGGAAAGGTTCAATGGTTTCATTATTTAGCATTGCCTCACTTTGGAATGCATTTTAATTTATAAAGCACAATATATGCAATTCTATTTATTAGATCTGTAGCTGCAATATGAATAGAAAATGTTACTCCTGTACAGTAGCAACCAAGTTGAGGTTTACAGGTGTATTTGCAGTCTGGATCCATGCCAGGGGTGGCTCGGTGTCCCCAGGGGGTGCTCAGGCCTCTGCTGGGGTGGAAGCTGATGGGAACATCCCTGCTCAGAAATTGGATATCTTTAATTAATCCTCTCCAAATGAGTGTGGAGGTGCACTGTCAGTCACAGCTGGTGAGAAAAACCCTGCTTGCACATGTCCTGCCCACTCCAGGCTGGAGTTCCTGCAGTGTTTTCACCTTTTGTGGTGAATTCAGTGCAGAGAGGAAAGCACAGAGCTGGCACCAAAGCAGAGAGAGGCAGAGGGGCCCCAGCTCGAGCTCTGCCCTCCCCTCACGACCTCAGCAGGTGAATCTTTCCCTCTTTCCCCTCCATGTACTATGCAAAGACTCCCTGAAAGCTCCCTGGGCATCATCCTTTTCCCAGCTGGGGCTTCCTCTTCTGTCTGGGCTGCTTGAGGTGGCTGTAGAAGCATCTTGGCCCGGGCCAGGTGCCCTCCCTCACCTGCTGTGCCTGTGCAGAGAGCAGCTGGAGCTGCCTGCATGGGGGATTTGTGCAGGGCAGAGGCCTCAGCACCCCTGATGTGGATAAGGAGCTGCTCCCCTGTAGGATCCACGGAGTTCTCAGCTCACACCACCTTTATTTTACACACAATCAAAAAGCACATGAAGAAACTATACCAAAAAAAAAAAAAGAAAGAAGGTGCATCAAGAACTTACCTCAGATGCTTAAACCACCCCAAAGTTAAAACTAACCTTGAATTTAAAGAAATCAAGCTGTTACTGTAGAAATACAAAGGAAGAATAAGAACCAGTGGATCCCAGCTGGAGTTCCACAGTTCTTCAGGGGGTTGTCTCTCCCTTGCAGTGCAATTTCTGTCGTCTTGTCTCAGTTGTTGTTACAAAAATGCTGCTTTGCCACCAGTCTGGGAGGATCAGAGATGGCTGAGGGTCAGCAAAGGATGTGTGTGGGGGGAATTGCAGGATTCTCCCTCCTTTTCCAGTTGGTTTGACTCAGGCAAGTGACGTGAGCTTTCAAGGCTCAAAATCCCAGAGCCACGAGGTTCAAATTGGGATTATTTCCTGCAGATCCCTCTGGATCAAGCTCTAGGACAACACTAGATCCTTGGAGAAATGACCTGTAGATTCCAGGGAAATATTTCAGTGTGACTTTGGAGTCCTTTCTCACACCTCATGGCTTTCAGTGGGAATGTTGTGTCTGTTGCAGTAGAAGAAGATTCCTAGGGCTAGAGAAACAAATGAATTATTTTTCTTTATCATATTTTGTAGCTGGCAGAAGTAAAAACTATTGTATGGGAAAAAAAAAAATATATATCTATTTTCATAATCACTGTGTATAAAATCTCTTGGAACTTTCACTGAAGCACTATGGAATAATCACAGCATGTGGCACCATCATTCACAGCTGGATTTTAGGTACCTCTTTTGCCAGGACAGAGCTGTGTGAAGAGCCCTGTGCAGAATTTGCAGGTTCCAGCTAATTTAAGTTGCATTAATAAAAAGTGTGAAAGAAAAAGTGGCTTAGCTGTCTTCATTTTAATAAAACCCCAAATCTTTCCTGGCTTGTGTGAGAAGAACAAGAATTACTTAGTTTTAAGCATAAAATACCTGTTGGAAAAACAACTATGCTTGTGGGGGTTCTGAGCCATTAATTTGCATGGGATTGTTTTTTTTTGTTATTCTTCTTCAAGACTTCTCAGCCTTTTTGTCCCCACCCTTCACATTTGCTCAGTAAATAGTTGGAGGCAGAATAGTCAGAGAATCTTGGAATATTCTGAGCTGGAAGGGCCCCAGGGCTCAGAAATGTGGATTGCACCAGAAACCTGTGGAGAAAAAGTTGTTCAAAGCTGTTCAGGGCTCATCAGAGCCAGGGTAAGTGCTGGATAATGAGGTGCAATTATTGGGCAAAGCTCTCTTTAAGTGTCCAAACCACCTCTGCTTTGACCTTTAAATAACCCCCATTTTTGCAGAGCTCATTGTGAAGGAAGGAGGGAAATCCCGGGGTGCCTCCCATGCCCCAGGGAGGAGCAGGAACATTTCTGCTCTGAAACCCAACTGTTCCCACAGCTGAGCTGGAGCTGGGGGAGCCCTGGGGCAGGAAGAGTGACTGCAAAGAGTCACCAAATCCTCCCTGAATTATTCACCCATTAAATGACTTTAATCCGTTAAAGCTCCAAGAGGTTGTGGGAGCTGGAGCAGAGGATGCTTGGAGAGCAGGGAACGAGACATTCAGGTGGCACAGCAAGGCAGAGGAGCAGCCAGGTGGGGAAAAAATACAATTTCTGCAGTCAAAAATACTGAATTGAACTGCATGCAAATAAATCTTTATAAACCTGCAGTGCACAAACACTCAGGATTGATAAATAGGGAATGGTTTGGGTTGGAAGAGGCCTTAAGGATCATTTCCATCAATTCCATCCCCAGCACCTTCCACTGTCCCAGGCTGCTCCAAGCCCTGTCCAGGCTGGCCAGGGGCAGCCTCAGCTTCTCTGGGAATTCCATCCCAGCCCCTCCCCACCCTCTCAGGGAAGGAATTTGTCCTAATAAAAACCCAAATGATAGATTTTTTCCTGACCTAAACCTTCTCTGTTGTCAGTTTAAACTCATTCCCCCTTGTCCCTGTCACTCCAGGCCCTTCTAAAAAGGATTTGGGGATCCTGTTCACACCAGAGCCACCAGATTGAAAATGTAAAATACATTTATAATCATAGATTTGTCCAGTTTAATCCCACCTGGCTTTTTATAAAGCAAGGAACACCAAGGCACCTGAAGTTAAATACCAAGGAGGAGGATTTCAAACTGCTCTGGGCACTTGTGCAAGCACAGGAGTAAGTTTGAGCACTGAAGGTTTGTTTCCTTCATGCCTGATAGAAATGAAGATGGGCATGAGGTGTTGCCTGGACCACGGATTCTCCATCCCTGGAAGTGTCCCAGGCCAGCTTGGATGGGGCTTGGAGCACCCTGGGATGGGGGAAGGTCTCTGCCCATGGCAGGGGTGGAAATAGATTAATTTAAGGTCTTTTCCAACCCAAAACATTCCAGGATTCTTAAAAACTGAGCTCAATTCCTCACCCATTTCACACCCTCAACAAACTCAGACTCACCCAAGAACTTGAAGCAGAAGTCGCTGACAGAAAAGCTCCTGCATTTCCCAGCAGGATCTTCTGGATCCCAGTGTGGGATTTACAACCTCTTAAAAACAAAGCTGTTACTTTTATGACTTTTAGAGAAAAGAGCTGAATTTAATTGCTGCACCGGGTGTCCCAATTATGGGCTTTGCTTGTGCATGACAGTAACACCAAAATTGCAGCCTGGGAGGGAGAAGTGGAAAAAGTCTCCTGCTGGGAATGGGGTGGCACTGGGGCTCTTGGCTATAAAAAGTGAGGTGAGAGCACATTTACAGACATTTTCCAGAGGAGAAGAGCTGGAGTTACTCCACAACCTCTCTCAGGCAGCAGGTAATGTGCTGAACAACATCCCACACTCCTTTTTTATTTATCCAGTGCTTACAGATGCTCCTATTGAAAAAAAAAAAAAAAAGGATTAGAAGAGTCTGCAAAGGGCAGCTTTTAAGGAGCAGGAACATCAGAGCAGAAACCAGCTGAACACATCTGCCAAACACCACCAGGGAACGCAACCTTTGAGGTCCACACATGCCTGGAACTCAGAAATCCTAATTTAGATCTTCATCCAAATTTTTCAAGATGTCCAACCTCTTTCAAGTGAGCTAATCCACACTTTGAGAGGCTGCAAACGCAGCTGGGGCTCCTGCCCAGGAGGTGCAGCTCAGAAGTGGAGCAGGTGCTGGGTGGGATTTTTGGGGTGTCTTGCAGGGCTGGGAGCTGCAATTCCACAATCCTTGGGAGTCCCTTCCAGCTGAGCACATTTCATGATTCTGTGTCCCAGACATGCCTCATCTCCATCCCTCTGCGAGGTACAGAGGGGGCTGCAATGCCTTCCTGAGCAGATGTGGGTGTTTTTTTGTCTCTGGCAGGATGGAGAAGCCCAGGAGGATGGTGGCTGCTGTCCTGCTGTGTGTGCTGTCCGTGGGGCTGGGCCTGGCTCAGCACTGGTCCTACGGCCTCCAGCCAGGGGGCAAGAGGAGCACCCAGCTCCTGCTGGGACCATTCCAGGAGGTGGGTCCTGCGCTGGGAAACAACCCCAGCCTGCAAAAAATGCAGCCAAAAAGGTGCCAAAAGGATTCCCTCTGCACCTCTCGCTGTGGCTGTCCCCCAGACGTCCCCAGATCTGGGGATAAAGACATTGGTTGAAGTAGGATTTGGAAAAACAGGGGTGAGGTGATATTTGTCCTCCTGGCACATTGCAGCTGGCAGAAGTAAAACTATTGTATCGAGATAAATATATACATTTTCATAATCACTGTGTATAAAATCTCTGAACTTTCACTGGAGCACTATGGAATAATTTGGACAGACAGCTCCAAATTATTACAGAGAGATGGAGCTGTGAGGTCCATGTTAAAGCTGATTTCATCCTTTCCCTAAATTCCAACATTCTGATGGGTTATTTTATGATAATTCCTCCACTTCCCTTCACATTTTGGCAATTTGCATGTGGTGGATGCTCAGCACTTAAATGACAAAGCACGTGTGGAAGGTTCTGTCCAGCAGTGGTTTTCCCCTCTTTTCCAATCAATACCTCCTGTGTAATTCCTCCTCATTTCAGCATCCTGGGCTTGGTGAGGAAAGGGTGAATTTCATTTGTGCACTGAAACACTGCTACACAATTTCAGTTGTGTAGTTTCACCTCCATCTCTAACTGGGGCTAGAATTGCTTTTGGCAGAAAAATCTCCCTTCTCCCTTGCAGAAGGTTGTCTCACTTCCTCGGGTTACTTTTCCAACCCAGATTGCAAATGAGATGGAAAAATTAGAGGAGGTGCAGCAGAGTGCGTGCCCAGGCTCGTACCAGAATTCCAGGAGCGGGGCTCTGAAGGAAGCCATGGTGAGTAATGTGGTTTTTCTGTCATCACTATGGGAAAATTTTAAGGAGATACATGAGGGGAGGGAAAAAAAGGTGGTGGAGGAAGAAGAGGGAGTAAAGTTTAGCTCACATCAGGAAATATCGGCTCCACCCTTATTATGGAATCCCAGGATGGTTTGGGCTGGAAGGGACCTGAAATCCACCTTGATCCCACTGGATCAAAATCCCTGCAGAGGTCCCTCCCTGTCACCTGCACCGTTCCAAAATCCTCCCTGGACACTCCCAGGACCGGGATCCATCATTCCAGAGCTCCCCTTGGAGCCGCGGCGTTTCCTGCCTCAATTAACCCAGAGCAAGCCCAGCCCTCCCCGGCTCCCTGCGAAGCCACAGCACCCCCGGCTGCTGTCCCAGGGCTGTCCCAGGGCTGTCCCAGGTCTGTCCCTGTCCCAGGGCTGTCCCAGAGCTGTCCTTCCTGTCCCAGGAGTGTCCCTGCTGCTGTCCCAGGGCTGTCCCAGGGCTGTCCTTCCTGTCCCAGGTCTGTCCCTGTCCCTGTCCCTGTCCCAGGAGTGTCCCTGCTGCTGTCCCAGGTCTGTCCCTGCTGTCCCAGGTCTGTCCCTGTCCCAGGTCTGTCCCTGCTGTCCCAGGTCTGTCCTTCCTGTCCCAGGTCTGTCCCTGTTCCAGGTCTGTCCCTGCTGCTGTCCCAGGTCTGTCCCTGCTGTCTCAGAGCTGTCCCAGGGCTGTCCTTCCTGTCCCAGGTCTGTCCTTCATGTCCCAGGTCTGTCCC
>QUSF01000095.1:175177-186115 GCA_003676055.1 Chloebia gouldiae | reverse complement strand
CTTCTCTGCAATGGACAGGAATGGTATCAGCTACTCGTATTTCCCTCCAATTTAAAGGTATGAAAACAATCCTCCCTTTGGTTTGGGTGAACACCAAGGTGCTAACAGGGGCTGCTTGAGTTTTGAGCTCTATGGAAAGGATATTTGAGAAATATTTCATAAACAAAAAACCCCCTCATGTTCTTGTGTAAAAAAGCTTGCTAAGAGAAGGCAATTTGTATGAATTTTCAGAGCAGATCTCAATTTGACCTGAGTTATCTCCACAGATAATTCCTATTAACTAAACCAATTAAAAACTCTCCCCATTTTTGTATTTATTTTGCACTGGAGATAAAGCCACTGCTGCAATGAAACCCACAGAAATTAAAGAAGTGAAATTAAATGCTGCCAAAATAAAAAATCCCCTCATGTTTCCCTTTTCTCCTCAAATGCCTCCTTCCTCCTTTAGCTTTAAAAAAAAAAAATTCTTTTACTACATACTGCAGGGAAAATAAAATAAACTCAAATCCATTTTAAACCACAACATTTTCCAAACCTATTTTAAGACTTATAGCGGTTAAGCATGGAACATGAAAGATTTCTGCTTGTTAAAATAACAGATTCTGAGGCTGGGATCTGAAAGTTATTCAGAAATAAATATGCCAGGAACAAAACTCTCTTTTCACACAGTAATACCATCACGTAGAGTTTCTCATTAAATTGAGAGGGTGGAACAAATTCTTGTGGTTTCGTGGCACACAAACACAACTTATTTGTGGCCTGGTGAAATTTCCAATAGGAAAACTTACTCTGGGTGCACTGGGTGATTAGAGCTCATTTAAACTCACTCCCTCTTCTTAATTAAAGTATTGGAGCACAACTTGTGCAGGCTGAACTCGTTACTGCTCAGAGAAAAATCAAGTTTGACTCTTCAACATGCCTTTAAAATAAAGGAACTCAGTGTGGACTCATTTGCTTGGGCAAGAAGCAGCTGCTGCAGGACAGCCCTCAAATCCCTGCAGTGACAGGCTTGTGACAGTGCTGAGGGATCCCTGTGCTCAGGGATTCCTTTAGGACAGGAGAGCTCCTTCCCCACCCTACAGAGAAGCCCAGACATGGGAGGCCTTGGAGCAGCCAAGGAATTCCTTCTGTGGGGCAGCTCCTGCTGGGACAGGACCCAGGGAACAGCTGGGGCTGTGACAGGGAGGATCCGGCTGGATTTTGGGAATGGGCACGGCCCCGAGGCTGCCAGAGCTCCAGGAGTGTTGGACAGCACTCCAGGGATGGCCAGGGTGGGATTTTGGGGGGTCTGGATCAGGGATCCCTTCCAGCTCAGGACATTCCGTGATGTTTTTGACAAGCCGCATCTCCCCCCACATCACATCCCTGACTGTCCCTCTGCCTGGTCCCTGCTTCCCAGGGGTGCTCTGGGTGGGGATCAGCCACTCCATGGAATCCCTACGACATTCCCAGCCCAGCAGAGCTGTGCCCAAACTCCAGATTTGTGCCCAGATGGGTTTTCCTGCCCTCATGCAGGGCTGGCACAGGACAGGCAAAGCAGGGCCTGGATTTCCCAGGTGAGCTGTGCCTCCCAGCCAGCTCTGGCACGGTGACCTGTGCCAGGGCAGTGCCACACACAGCATCACCCTCTGCCAGAGCCCACATCTGACAGCAGAGCACTCTGAGCCCCCAGGGCATCACTCAGCTCTGCCCCGGGCAGAGGCACAGAGTTGTCATGGGGTGACCTTACGGTGTTTGTATCCCCAGTCTGTGCTCTGTTTATGTTTGGTATTCTGTTCTGTGCCTTCAGAGCTGACTCTGAAAGTGAAGGTTTGTTTTGTCTTGTTATCAGCCGGCTCACCTCCCCCATGGTCTGCTGTCTAGAAGAGGTTAGTGCTGGTGGCTTGCTTTGCTTTGCTTTGCTTGCTTCTGCTTTTGCCTTTGTTTTTTAGTTAGTTTATAAGCAGTCCAATTCTTTCCCTGGACTGTTTTTTTCCCTTTCCCTCTCCTGAATATCACTCCAACCTGCTCCAGACTGGACCTGGGAAGCACTGAGAGCCTGCACTTTGTGATCTGCAGCAGCCGTCCCCAGTGCTGGAGAGCAATCCCCAGCACCCAGACCCAGGCGACCACTGCCAGGAGAGACTTCCTGGATTTGTTCATCTCTTCAGGGTGCTGAAAGAGTTTTGTTGTCATCAGTGTTGTTCATTTTTTTGGGTGCTGGGGAGTGTTTTGTTTGTTAAACAAACAGGTTCTTTCCCGCTTCTCGCCGAGAAAATTCTTCCCGAGCCAGGTGGGTGCGGGTTTGTTTTCTGGGGGCTCCTTCCAGAGGTTTTTCTCCCAGATTTGCCCTAAACGAGGAGAGGAGCCCAGGCTCAGCTCAGCTGGACGCTCAGCAGCCCCTGAGGACTCACCACGTACAGCTTGTGCCAGATCACGGCCCACTCCCGCAGCGTGGACGTCAGCTCCTGGCCAAGGGGCAGCTCGCTGGGAATCACCGTCTCGTGCTGCCTGCAGGGAGAAGGGAGACAACACAGAAAGGTGTCACACTCAGGGTTAAAACTTCATGGAAAACACCCTTTTTTTGATAAATACCGAAAATGGAAATTCCAGGAGTTGATTTGCACACAATTCACTCACACATGATGTCAAACCATTAAGCTCTTCTCAACACACGCATCCACATCCATCATCCATTTTTAATGCAAAATGCTTCAAGCTCCTTTCACTCCTCTTACTCCCAGCAGATCCGCTCCAAACCCAGGATAAAGAGAAATTAAATTTGGACGAATCCCCACTTGCAATGGTAACAGTTACTTGAAAATAAGAGTTTTAAAAAAGTGTTTTATAAAGTTCCTTCCTTTGCAGCCGCTGTTTTGCTCTCTCTTAACGAGCACAGACCCAAGGAATCCAAGGAGGAGTCATTTCCTCCAGTGTTTTCCAAGACAGGAAGGAATCCACGCTCCTGCTGGGCCCTTGGCTGCCAGCAGGAGTCTGTTATGACTTGCAGGAGTCCCCAGAGGAGCTGGACTGACCCTCCCCACTACTGACTGCTCCAGCAGAGCTTCCTTAATTCTGCAAATCACCTCCTGCTGCCCCTGCTCCAACTGCTCTGCTGTGTCAGTGCTCTGAAAAATGGAATTATGCACTGCAAGCCCAGCACAGGAGGTACACCCTGGGTTTGTGACAGCCACAGCTATTTAAATTGCTTCTTTTTGGGTTTAAAGGGAATGAAATTCCCTGGGTTTTGCTGCCAAAGAAGTGCCAACATACCCCCGGTCCTTCACGATGGCCTCTTTTAAATGGATGTAAGTTTCTGGGAAAATGCCCTAAAAATAAGGAGAGAAATGAAATAAATCAATCCTACTGTGGGATAGGATGTGACAAGAAGATATTTAACAGAAAACAGGGGAAAGGAGTAAGAAATGTCCCAGTATGCCAGGAAAAAGGACAGGGAGAAGCAACAGATTCCATATTGGCAACTCAGAGAATCTGATTCCTTGTTTTACTCTAGTGAACCTCATCTTCCTGCAGGAAATTCCTGAAAATTATCAGTAATTGTTATGAAATATTCCTGCAGTCCTCTGTCATGCTACCCTGTGCCCATCACCAGCACCTGCAGAATTTCCCAAATTCTTGCTGCTACAGAGAAACCTTCTGGAAATGCTGGAATCCTTTTCTGTTCCCTTTTCTCTCCTCTTCACCCCCAAAGCCAGAGGCTGTGGGGGATGTTACCACAGGAGAGGTGCCAGAATTCCTGGGGGAACCTGGATTTCCAAGCAGCTTCCAGCCCAAACTCCAGCAGCTTGGCTGAGGGATGTGTAATTTCTGGAATATCTTCCAGTCAAAACTCTGATATTCCCATTAAACAGAACTAATGCTGGATGTGCACAGGTCCCAGAGCATCATGATAAAGCACCAAACTCCTCTATGGAGATGGGAACAGGTAATCTGGGAAGTTCCAGCAGCATTCCTCATGCTTCCAGTGGAGGAATTCCCAACACATGGCTCTGAACTTTCAGCTCAAGGTCATTAATTTCTGTCACTCAGGACAGGACACCATGGCAGGGAGTCCTGCCTGAGCTTAAGACAAGAAATACAGGAGTTTTCAGCACCAGATGGAGTCTGGCAAGGTGTGAAATTAAAATGGGAGTCACCCCGAAGTGAGGTCGTACCTTCTTGGATTTATTCCGGAGCGTGTATCCTCGGTACCAGCCTGGCAAAGCAAACACAGATATTTGTACTCAATTATTTCCTGTTGACAGCAATTAAATGCAAATTGTGATTCTCACCACCTTTCTGCAACACCGATTTATTGATCCTCTCAGTTGGGATCCACTCCTGGGAAGACACCTCTGTTTGTAGGAGCTGAGCTCCCTGCCCTGGCACAAATCCTGATTATCAATCCTACCTTTGGTAAGATCTAACAATTGTAAGACAGGAGCAATAATTGTGCTGCCCAGGCCTCAGGAGCAAATGTCTCTGAGAGAACATTTCTCCTTCTTTGGCAGCAGGGTTTTCACCAGGATTTCCACGGAATGGGTTGGGTTGGGAGGGAGATTAAAGCCCCTCCAAGGAGATTAGATCCAGCTGAGTGGCAGCATCAAGAAAACAAAGGGGTTTAAGGGAATAATCAGGAAAAGAGGAGAGGAGAGGAGGCTGCTTCCTCTGGGTGTGTTTTTAAATTTTTTTGGTGTTTTTATTGTTGGTCCACCCCATATTCCTAAATTTACCAAAGAAGGTTCCATAAAGAACCATGGATCTGATGCTTCTCAACCATAAATTAGAGCTTAATTTGTATTTTATTGAGTATCTTTATGTGCACGTGGTTGAATTTCTATTTATTTATTTTCTGAAGTGCAGTTTTGTGCCTTTTCTCCAGCAATGGGCAGGTACCTCCACCTCAAAAACTCCAATACTCCAGTAATGAGTTCAGAGGAAAGAAGAAATTCCATTTCTTTCCACAGGAGGAAAACAAGATTATCCATTGCTCATGGAGCCATGGATGAGGTCCTGGATTAGGGATGAGAAGATTTAGGTTCTATTTTTATCTAAGTTGTCATTAATTGAAGGGGAAAGCACAAATTACTCAGGGTGGGAGACAGAGCTCATTGGAATTTACCAGGAGGGATTTTGATCCCATTGAACACGTTCAGCCCTTTGACAGCTGAACAACTTCCCCCTGTTTCAAAGGGCCCCTTGGCCTTCCCCCCATTCCTGTAAAATATTTTGCAATCATTGCATAAAAGCACGTTGGGTCTGATTGTGCAAAGCTCTTTCTGCAAGCACCTCCTGCAACTTCTCTCAGAATTCAATAACTTTATCCATCACTTTAACATGAACATCAATCTTTGGGCAGTGGTCAATTAACTACATGATTTCTTCTTAAAGAAACCCCCAAAATCTGCTTAAATCTTCAGAGGAATGAGACTGTTAAAGTGTTTTGAGTGTTTTCCCCAAGCAAAGATGGGCTAAAAACCGAGGAAGGTTTTGCAGTTGATGATGACATGGAAAATTTCAGCTGCCCCAACACTCAAGACTGAAATCTGAATGAAAACAAAACAAAAAAAAAAAAGCAGACTTGCAAAGAAATCACTCAAAGTTTGGGGTTGTTGCTCTGTTGGGGTTTTTTTAATTGATCAAGTGGATAAAATCCACTTCACTAAGTGAAGGTTGGAGCACTAAGGCCAGGTTGGAGCACCTTGGGATAGTGGAAGATGTCCCTGCCCACGGCAGGGGGTGTGACAGGATGATTTTATGTCTGTTCCAACCCAAATCCACTTCACCAAGTGGATTTTATGCAGCATGGAAAAGACAAATCTAAGGACGACACTCCAGTGATGGTGAAGTGACGCAAGGCCAGGTCACGTGTGGGACCCCAAGGTCCCTGTTCCTCCTCCTGTCCTGTCCCACAGCACTCGGGGCATTGCTTCACCCTCCCCAGGGCTGACTGAAACCAGGAACAAATTCAAGGTAAACTTCTTTTCAGCAGGAACAGCACCTGCCAGGGGTCACGGTATGTGAGCACACATTCCTTCCACCCACAGCGCTTTTCCCACAGCTCCCCCGAAATCCTACAGCTAACAATGATAATGATAAATCCTGCAGGTTGAGAGAGATTCCCCTCAGCAGCAAAGTGTCCTCCCAGCTGCCTGCTCAAGGCCAGAATCCCTGCACTCCAAAATCCTGGAGGCAGCAGGTTTCCCTCCTTCTCCTGGATGCTGCAGCACGTGCTGAGCCCTTGTCAGGGGAAGGAGAAATCTTGCACAAAGTTCTGCTGCCCTCCTGCAGGCAGAGACACGAGGGGAAACCAAAACCTTGCTCTGCCGAGTGGGAACCTGAACTAACGACCCTCAGCTTTGCAGTATTTGTGTAAAAGGGAAAGGGATCCAAGAAAGGAGATCTGAGAGCTCTCAGGTGTCCTCCACTGATTGTTACTGGCACACAGAAGCACCCCTGGAAGTGTTTCCATCCCTGGAAGCGTCCAAGGATAGTGGAAGATGTCCCTGCCCACGGCAGGGGGTGTGACAGGATGATTTTAATGGCCCTTCCAACCCAAACCATTCAATGACTCCATGGACATCATCTCCTATTGGAAGTATCTGGAACCTCCATTCAGACTACTCAGCCTGTGGTTTTCCTCTGACGTCCTCCCCTGTGCCCTTTGTCCAAGCTGGAGCTGAATTTCCAGGGATGTCACCCCCTGATGAATCCCTGGCACAGGGGAGCTGCAGGGCAGAAAAACGAATCAATCACCCCCTGTGATATCCCCCTGTGTGTGATCCCCCTTGTGTTATCTCCCCTGTGTTATCACCTGTGTGTTATCACCCCCTGTGTGTGATCCCCCTCGTGTTATCACCTGTGTGTTATCACCCCCTGTGTGTGATCCCCCTTGTGTTATCTCCCCTGTGTTATCACCCCCTGTGTGTGATCCCCCTCGTGTTATCTCCCCTGTGTTATCACCTGTGTGTTATCACCCCCTGTGTGTGATCCCCCTCGTGTTATCCCCCCCCAAATCTCCTCAGCTGCTCTGACCATCCACCCCAACTGCATCAGCCTGACTGGGGCCTGGAAAACAAGAGGCAAAGTGTGTTCAGAGCCTCATCCCCCCATTTTGGGGTGTCTTGGACTGGATGATCCCTTAGGATATGTTGTGATTCCAGCCTTTGCTCTGGCAGCACAACCCAGCAGGGATTTTGCAATTTCAGGAAGTTTCCTGGCACGGTGAGGCAGGGACTGCCCAGAGGGTTTGGAGCTGCCTCAGGAGAGGTTTGTGCAAAAAGTGCCCCAAAGCACACCCAAAATTCCCTTTATTGCCTCTGCCAGAGCAGCTCAGCTCTATGAGTGTTGTGTCTGGCAGCCCTGGGAGCAGATAACATTTACTGCAAACACCAAATCCCAGCAGGAATGTTGGGGATCAGAGGGATGCAGCAGCCCTGGGGACAGGGTGGGAACTCTGGGATGTGCTCCTGAGCATCCTGAGGGGTGTGCTGGACCCAGAGCCTCTGAACAGCCCCAAAACTCCCCTGAGCTCCCCGAGGAATGTCACAGACAGCCTAAGGAATGCCCTCAGCTACGGGTGAGGTGAGGTGACCAAAAAGTGACTCCACAGGGCATCTTCCAACCCCCAAAAATATCTATGCAATGATCTCCCAGCCCCCAAAAAATGCTTTCACAGGGCTTCCTCCTCCCAGCCCCAAAGAATGATTTTACAGGGCATCTCCCAGCCTCCAAAACATGATTTCACAGGGCTTGTCCCAACCACCAAAAATTATTTCACATATTTCACATATTCACCTATTTCATTATTTCACAGGGCATCTCCCAGACCCCCAAAAAATGACTCCACAGGGCATTTCCAGCCCCAAAAAATGACACCACAGGGAATGTCCCAACCCCCCAAAAAATGACTTCATGGGGAATCTCCCAGCCTCAAAAAATGACTCCACAGGGCATCTCCAGCCTTTCCTCCCACAGAGCCCCCGCCCTGGTTCCATGGAAACTTTTCCTAAGTCGAGGCTTGTGTGTCCAGATAAGAGCAGCGATTAGAGGAACAAAACCAGTTTTTATCAGCTCCAGTGGTGAGCGGGCAGCATTAGCATGAAAAGGAGCAGAAAAAGCCTCTTGTGGGAACATCCACCCTCAAAAACAGACCCACAGAGAGCTGGGAGACAGCTCAGAGCTGATATCCCAAAAAAACACATTCAGGAAGACACAAGAAGCTCCTCCAGGGCAGGCAGAATATCGGAATGGGGGGGTTTTGAGGTGAATTTATGGGAAATTCGAGCAGAGCCACAGCAGTCAAATCTCTGCATCTTCTCCTGTACACTCACAACTCTCTGGCCTGGATTTCTGGCTGCTCTTTGTGGGAAAAGGGATTTTTGTAGCCCTGCAGGAATTCTGAGGTGCCTCAGGCACAGATTTCTGCTCCCCACTGGTGGCTCAGCATATGGGAACAATCACTTTCCCCTTCATGAAAACATTCACGTCTTCCCCAAACTATTCACAGGCAATTTTCTCCTGACAAAGCTCCAAACTGGGAGACTTTGGGCCAAAAAAAAATAAAAAAAAAGGTGCCATTTATGTATTCATTCACTATTCATGTCTCTGTTGGACTGATTACAAGAAATAGGGGCTAAACAAAAAAAAAAAAAATTAAAACAGGGAGAAAAAATTATATTCCCCCAAATTTTGGGGAGTACGAGATGCCTCCTCTTTCTGAGGGAGTTTTCCTCCCTCTTCCCTGTGTCTTTTTGCAGAACCACGTCATAAATGAGTGATTTCCACAGGGTATTTCCCTTTTTTCCCCTCTCCCCCACCACAATTGCTCACAGTGGGGTAAAACCACGACAGAATCTGCTGGGACTGGGAGCTGCTCCCACGTCCTGAGGATGGAAAAGGAACAAAGACCAAGAAGAAATTGCTAAAGGAGCAGCTCCCTATTTCCAGCGCTGATCCTGGACACGGAATCTTCCTTCAAATCCATGTTGCTTGTGAAAATAATTGGATTTCTATTTTACCTTGGAGTTTTGCAGAGGGAAGCAGTGCCCAGAGCATTCCTTAAAATGATTGAATGGCTCTGTTCCAGTCCTAATATTGAAATCTTTGTCAAAGAGTCAAATTTGAAACACTCCAGTGTCATTTTAATCTTCAGAATAAGAATTTACCCTGTGGTTTGCATTAAGGCATTGAGAAAAATGTCCCAGTGAAGGACTAGGAAAAACAGCCTAAAAAGGGCATGGAAGCTCCACAACTGGAGCATTTTAAGAACATTTAATGCCAGTTTGTGATATTACAACTCCAAGCAACATGAATTATGAAATAATCAGCCCTTCCCCCTCCTTTTCTGCCATCCACTCAGATCAAGAACTAACTCAGGTTAAAAGCTAGGGTTTTTTAAAAATTATTATTCTTATTTTCCAGCAGGATCAGCTCATCCCATGAGCACAGGTGGTGGTCTGGCCCAAAGAAGAGCCAAATCAAAGAAGTGCGGGGTGAAAACAGCAGTGAACAGCCAGAATTAAATGAATTAAATGTTTCTTTCTCTCTTAGTGCTGCCTTGAGGTACTGCTGAAACTTTACATTGATAAACTCTTCCTGTAACAGCACAGATATGAGAAACTCCCTGCATTTCTGCATTTCTAACAATATTTTAAAAATTAAGAGGCTACAGCAGCGACTACACACCAAATTTGTGCTTTAAGGAAGAGAAATCTAAAAATTTGGTACAAAAAACCCCTAAAAATTTAGGTACAAACCTAAAATCTGAAAAAAACAATCTTGATTTGCTCCTATTTTCCTTCCCAACCCCCTGAGAGCTGCACCTACCTTCGTACATCTCCAGGATGTGAACGGTGTCCCCCACCTGCAGGGACAGCTCCACGTCCTGCACGGCCTCGTAGTTGTAGATGGCTGAAAAATGGGGAGAAAAGGAGCAAAACAGAACCGTGAGGGAATTAACTTTGGGAATGGGCTCTCCAAAGGCAGATTTGAGAAAAGGAATAAAGTGATTAAATACCCCTGGGTATGGGATACACTGGGAGTGACATCCTTTTATTTTAGCATGCATTAGTACCATTAACAAACAAAGGTGGGTTTTTTTTTACTCCCACAGGCCTGGGACACCTTCTGGAGGAGCTGCGCGTTCTCACTTTGCCCAAAACCTGCCCACAGAGGTCACCACCACCTCAGGCACACCAGTGCCTTAATTCTCATTTTTCTGTCTTTCTCAGGAGCCACTCCAGCATCAGAAAACATCAGAAATGGGATGCTGCAATAAAAACCACCCCTGTTCCAGACTAAACGCTCATTTCCAAACCAAATCACACCTTTTTTTTTTTTTTTTTTTTTTTGCTGCTAAAGGCTCTGCCCAGCCAAGAACCAATTTTAGCACCAAAACTTGGGATTCTGTGCAAATTTAATCCGTCCCAAAGACAAAGTTAAGCTGGATGCTTATGGGATTTCCAGGGGGAATAGGATTAAGTGCAGGAGCCCACACCGCTGGAGTGCCTCTTCCCTGGGATTTGCTGCAGCTTTTCTGGGCAAAGCAGAGCCCTCCCTGGGACCAGATGAGAAAGTTTAAATTAAATTTGCTTTCAAACCAAGTAAAAAGACATAAAATCAGTGAAATGTTTTGCTGTGGTTCAAGGAATTGATCAGCAAAGTCAGAGCAGACCGAACCCAGACCACCTGATTTATTTAAAATACTGATTTAAGAATAGATCATATCCT
The DNA here is from genome assembly GCA_003676055.1 of Chloebia gouldiae. Lineage (NCBI taxonomy): Eukaryota > Metazoa > Chordata > Aves > Passeriformes > Passeridae > Chloebia > Chloebia gouldiae. The sequence continues at coordinate 175,405 of QUSF01000095.1, read as the reverse complement.
AAATGCGGCAGTGAAATCTTCCCAAACACAAAATTCCCACATTTATGTATCCCTAAGGAAATCTATTGGTGAATAACCACATTTGGTTTTAAGAAAGTAAAAAAAATCACCCAAACATTTTTGGAGGATAATTCTTGAGACTTGCCAAGGTTTGTGTTTGAGGAGCTCTGGACTGGAAATGAAATAAATAAATAAAAATCAGAGCTCTTCTGCCAGGAAATTCCAGTG
>QUSF01000095.1:160095-175167 GCA_003676055.1 Chloebia gouldiae | reverse complement strand
AAATAAATAAATAAAAATCAGAGCTCTTCTGCCAGGAAATTCCCATTAAATGCCCCCATTCCCATGGGGATGAGGTGCTCTGCCTCCTGGCCAGGCCCCAGCACAGCCTGAGGCTTTCACCACCGGGAATCCTCTCCCAGATCGGAGCTTTCTTCCAAAAATTGTGGCTATAAATATCCCAGGAGGCCGGGGATGTGCATCCCTGCAGGATCCCTGATGCCAGGCAGGGCCAGCTCCCCTTGCTGCAGGGCAGGCTTTGCTCCCAGGGGCCCCAGACAGTGCCAGACATATGGACAATGCACTGAATCCATGATTTCCACAGGATTACAGGAATTTTGCTGGATTTCAGCTCCTCAGAGCTGCTTCCACACGCACCTTCCCCTCCCTCCCCACAAAGGGGCCGTAAATCAGGATTTTAAAGCTGACTGGTGAGCTGGCTGTGTGGCTCAGACACCTCCAAGACCCCAGAAGTAAAAATTCCATTCACGTTCTAACAGAACAACCTGGATAATGTCCATGGCCAAAGCTGAACGTGAAGGAGAAGTGTGGAATGGTTTGGGTTGGGAGGGGATTTAAATCCCACCCAGTGCCACCCCTGCCATGGCAGGGACACCTCCCACTGTCCCAGGGGCTCCAGCCTGGCCTTGGGCACTGCCAGGGATCCAGGGGCAGCCACAGCTCCTCTGGAATTCCATCCCAGATCCTCCCCACCTACTGGGAACATCTCCTTCCCAAAATCCCACCCATCCCTGCCCTCTGGCAGTGGGAGCCATTCCCTGTGTCCTGTCCCTCCATCCTTGTCCCCAGCCCCTCCCCAGCTCTCCTGGAGCCTCTTCAAGCCCTGCAAGGGGCTCAGAGCTCTCCCTGGAATTTCCCTTCTCCAGGTGACCATTCCCAGCTCTCCCTGGAATTTCCCTTCTCCAGGGGATCCTTCCCAGCTCTCCTGGATCCCTCCCTTCCCCAGGGGAGCATTCCCAGCTCTCCCTGGATCCCTCTCCTCTCCAGGTGAGCATTCCCAGCTCTCCCTGGAATTTCCCTTCTCCAGGGGATCCTTCCCAGCTCTCCTGGATCCCTCCCCTCCCCAGGGGAGCATTCCCAGCTCTCCCTGGAATTTCCCTTCTCCAGGGGAGCATTCCCAGCTCTCCTGGATCCCTCCCTTCTCCAGGGGAGCATTCCCAGCTCTCCTGGATCCCTCCCTTCTCCAGGGGAGCATTCCCAGCTCTCCTGGATCCCTCTCCTCTCCAGGTGAGCATTCCCAGCTCTCCTGGATCTCTCCCTTCTCCAGGTTAGCATTCCCAGCTCTCCTGGATCCCTCCCCTTCCCCAGGGGAGCATTCCCAGCTCTCCCTGGAATTTCCCTTCTCCAGGTGAGCATTCCCAGCTCTCCTGGATCCCTCCCTGCCCCAGGGGAGCATTCCCAGCTCTCCATCCCAGCTCCAGAGGGTTCCAGCCCCGGAGCACCCCTAGCTCTCTCCAGGTCCCTGTGGAGCTGCAGGGCTGCCACACCCAGGGATTCCCACACACAATTCCCACACGCCCCGGCTTTTTTCTGGGACAATCACCCATTATAGAAACAGCAGGCTGCATTTTTCCCATCAAACTGCTGCCCAGGGAAAGGTGGGTGGACACAGCTCAGCCTTTCTGCTGGGAACACAGAGTTAATTCAGCCAAAGAGCACCAGGGAGGACCCAGCCGTTCCCTTCCCCTTCCTGAGGATCACAGCAGCCACAAGACAGAGCTCACCCCTGCACTCCCCTTCCCTGCTCCACCAGGCAGGTTTCACATCCCAACACGCAGCATTTACAACCTGGAGGAACTCCCACATCAAAAAAAAAAAACCAAAAAAAAAAACCAAAAAAAAAAACCCAACAAAAAAAAGTCAATTTTATCTTTCCTTGCCTTGCCAGACTGAACTAAGGCAGAACAGAGGGTCACTGTCTGCAGCCTCCTCCCTCATGCTTATGTACAAGATTATAAAAGACAAATTGCTGGCATATTTTCCCTGGGAACTTTGCTGCTTGCAAGGGATGTTTCCTGCTGCTGGAAGTCAGAGCTGTCCCCAGCCACCCCATCTGCAGGGATTTGTGCTGCTGAGCCCCCTCCGTGACCTCGCACTGACTTGAAAGGAAAAGGAAGCTTCACTTCACAAACATGGGCATGGTGTGGAAAAATAAAACCCCTTCACTTAAATCCTGACAGAGCAGAAAGAAAGGAAGAAGGAAAAATAATACAGAGACTTTTGCATTCAATTTTGCAGCAATATCTGAAGTTAAGTCTTTTTGCTCCGAGCTAAACTTCAGCTGTGATTCTGTCCTTTGAAATTCACTTCAGAGTGTTGATCCTGCTCCTTTTATCATCCCAGATGAAAAGCAGCAGTGAAATTGAGGAAATTTAATCCAAATAAAGAGGTGGAGGTGGAAAACACGAGCCTGGGTTTGTTGAATGATCGCAACTGGAGGCAATGTCTCGCTGTGTTTGGTTAAAAGGTGAAGAATGTGTTTTCCAAGTGCACCCAGCCCATGGAATCCATCGGGATTGGAAAGGGCAGCAGATAATTCCATGAGCAGTTGATTTTATGGCACAGCCAGGGCCAGAAGGTGAAGAAAAGCAGCGATTTTCACGCTCCAGGGCAGAGGGTGATTCCCTAGAAGGGCCGGAGGAGGAACCCTGAGGGCGTTGCACAACCCTGGGGGATGCTCTGCTCCAAAGTCACCCCAAAAAACAGCGACTGCACGAGTGGCAAAGGAAAGCTGGCACAGCCTGGGTGCTCCAGGGTGAGAAGGGTGGCACAGGGAGCAGATTTGGCTCTGTCACTGCAGGGCCACCAGCACACGCTCCTGAGCCAGGGACACCCAGAGCACGCACACGGGACAGGGCCTCAGCGCCAGCCACGGGGCACAACACAACAAGTACAGCTCCAATGCAAGTAAAAACCCCCAAAACACGCTTTACAACCCACAAAGCTCCACTTTGTCCGAGAGCCCAGGGAGAGGCCTCAGTTTTTGCAAGAGGTCTGTGAGCAGCTCATGGAACCTGAGCTGGGGCTCAGTGGGACCAGGGACAGATTTTAGGAGGAATGGGTTCAAAGTGACAGAGAGGAGGTTTAGGTGGGGTATTGGGAAGGAATTCCTCCCCGTCAGGGTGGTCTGGAATTCCCAGAGGAGCTGTGGATCCCTGGCAGTGCCCAAGGCCAGGCTGGAGCAGCCCGGGACAGTGGGAGGTGTCCCTGCCATGGCAGGGACGTGCTGTTAAATTTCTTCCAATCTAACCATTCCCTGATTCCACATTTCTGTTAATTCCTAGACCCATTTTTCCCACAGATTAATTCCTTTTCAAGACTGCCCTAAAGGCCAAGCTGGGCCAAAATGCCTCAAAATGCAAAGAGAACCAAGCAGCAACTGCCACACGCAATTTCTGCGTCATTCAGATCAGAAGGAAATGGAATCTTTCCCTCCATGAGGGCACTTGAAATGTGGATTATTGGCCTGGAAAACAGAGTCCCTGCAAGATCCATTATCTCTGAGCTGGCTCTGAACCCCCCAGACAAAAACCCCGTCCAAATGGCACGTCCTGCTCCCCCTGCCCTCCCATCTGACAGCAGTTCTGCTCCCCAGGACAAAGGAGCCCATTCAGGGCCCTGCAGGAACCCGGCCCCAGCTCGTTCCATCCCTCAGCCCCACAGCCAAACCCCACTGACACAACCAGATCTGATCTCTTGATCTCTGCTGCAGCACTCGGGAATGGCCTTTCCGCAGGACAGCCCTGCCTGGAGGAGCCTGGGATGGTCCCCGGTGCCAAGATCCAGCCAAAAACACAGTGGCTTCATTTAAAATACAAGGAACTACCCAAGGAATTAATTCTTCCGAGAAACAAAGTCTTTTTTTATGTATGGAGCAAAAACATTCTGGTAACTTCCCAGGAATTTGTGTCTGACAAACTGAGAAAGACGTAATTAAGATTTAGATTTCAGGCTACTTCTTTTGCTTCAAAAAAAAAAAAAAAAGTAATTCATGGTTCAACACTGGGAAATACAGACATTTAGTCACTGTTATAAAAAAAAAAATCCCACTCTTGGATGGTGGTGGCTGCCATTCAGATCAATTCCAAAAGTTGCCAGTGAGTGCTGAGCATTTGGGATGTCAGTAACTCAGATTTAATGGGATTATGCAGCTGGAAATGCTGTCATTAACAGCCACCCTGACATAGCAGAGTCCAGCTCTGAGGGGCTGCAGGTGGACTATCCCGGCCCAGGGAATGAGGGGATCTTTAAGGTCCTTTCCAGCCCCAAACTCCCTGGAATTCTGTGGGTTTATGACTTCAGCACCTTGTGCACTCACTGGTCCAGGCTGACCTCACGCAATGAATGCACGCAGCATTTTTAAACTGGGTTATCTCAAAAATGAGCATTAAATCATCTGAGCAATGACATCAGCTGCCTCTGCAGGAGGATGGGACATGCCCTTTCTCATCTGGATGCCAGAACCATTGGGTTTTACATTCATTCCTCTTTTTAGGAACCAGGAGAAAATCAGGAAGAGCCCTCAAGAGGCTTCCCACACTTCCAGCCTCAGACTGCTCCAGGAACCCAACCCAAATCAGCGTGTCCCCTGCTCACCTGCCAAGGACAAGGACTTGATGCACACTTGATCAAAGTCTGAAACATTTCCCTGATTTCCTCTGAATAATGGATTATCTTGGAGTGAGACAGGCAAATAATCAGAGGTTTTGCAGATCCTGTCCTGACCAAAGAGCCCAAATGAAACTGATTCCCAGATGTGGGAGCAGGGATGGGTTGCAGCCATGCCCTCATCACCTTTGGGCTAATCCTGCCTCACTCCCCATCCGGGGCTGGATCAGATCCTGGGCTCCATGGTTTAATCTCCTAAAGCCTGGGTGGCTTTAGGAAAAACAACCTCACAGCCCAGCCCATGGGAATGGGGAGGTTTTCCCAAGGTTACACAAGGGCTCCCATGGGATGATCCCATGGTCTCTTACAGCTTTGAACGCCCCCAAACCCACAGGCAGCTCCTCAACAGCGCTCTGGAGCAGGGACAAATGAGTCCCTGGATTTTAATTAGAGCTTCTCAGATCCCAATTAGGCAAACTGAGATCACTCAGAACGGCTGAGGCATGAGATATCCTGATTGTAAGGAAAAAAAAGAGATAATATCTGTATTTTCATGTCTGCAGAATCCCCATCAGTCACCTTCCCCTCAAATATTTGTTGCAAAGTGTTTACACCACGGTATCTATGTAAAAATAAAGAATATCCAGTTCTCAGAGTGCATTTGAGCTGCACACAGGACACAGATACACCCTCAACACCCAGATTTGGGCACCAGCATCATTTCACCCCAGCACAAACTGTTTTGTCTCTGAGTGTGCTCAGGGTGGAAGGAGCCAAACTTCAGCTGCTCCCATGCTCTGACCCTCACAGACACTCTGGCTTATCTTCCCAATGAATGCTCACACACAAACCTTTTGCTGTGTCATTTTCTTCACTGGCCTCTCCATTTCCTTTATTATTTTCACTCTGAAGGGCCTTTGGGGGTTTTAAGCTCAGATAAGGAATTAATCTACATGAGCTGTCTCAGCTTCTGTCTGGGAGTGTTGTGAGCCAGAGGATAAATAAATCAGTGCTGCCAATGGAGGAGCCAACCTGCTCCTGAATTTACAGCACCCAGCCAGATCTAGGCCATGATTTCAGAACAAAGAAACCAACCAAAACACCCAGACCTGCAATTCCAGTCCCCTTGGAACACCAGGAAATGTTCCCCTTTGCAGAGACAGAGCTGGAAAAACAGCCTGGCCTCTCTTCACACTTCTGTAGATTTTATCAGGTTTGATGCATCTGTTCATGGTGATCTTCAAGGTTCTGCCAGGAGAGGTTGGGCCAGATGATCCCTGAGGTCTCCTGCAATCTGATCTTCCCTGATCCTGCGACTCCCCAGGCTGTGCTTTGGGGGAACACCCCAGCTTTTGCTCCCAGTGCACCCCAGTGAGAGCAGCACCTCCTCTAAAAGAGTCCAAACATCAAAAAGGGGAGATAAATAATGAAGCTTAGCCTAAGCATCAAACAGTTTTTAAGGCTGCAGAGTGTTCCAGGTCTGGTGATCTCTGCCAGGCATCCTCTCAGGGTTCAAGGTGCTGATGTTATTGTCCTCCAAGCCCTGCAGCTCTGCTCTGCCTCTTTGGGATCTCAGCACCAACACCCAGACTGAAGGACCAGTATTGTCCCAAAAAGACATTGAAAAACTTAAAATAATCACCCTGACCCCATGGAATTGTTCCAACACTGCCACAGAACAAACGGTTCTGCCGCCGCTTTTCCAGGGGGCAGAACCTGGTTTGTGTTCAGCCGAGCCTGCTGGCCTCACTGCACTTCAGCACACCTCAAAGATTATGGTTTTCTTTTGTTCCTTCAGACAAAAACTTGGGAGAACACAAAGCCCTTCTTGGGGCTGTGCCCTCCACAAGAAGGAGTTTATACTCCACAGTACTATGGCACTAATTCTGATTTAATAACTGCACACCTCTACCAGGCCTCTGAAATCCACAAAAGCAACCTCTGATTTAATTTTCATTTTTACAGCCTGTGAAGATGCAGTGTTTGTTTACAACACCCACACAACTGCAACTGGATTTTACCAAGTCTGTCTGTAATTACCTTTTTTCCTCTGAGCTAAAAGTGCAATTTGTGCTTGGGTACTTTAAGTACAACATAATAACTTTTCCAATGCAATTTTCAGGCAGATTTGTAAAAGCAAGACCCCACCACTCCATAAATTGGACTGCTCAGCTCGTTTCCAACTTGAAACCGTGTGGCACTTTCAAGAGAATTAATTGAATTTGCCACTGGCTTGAAATTACTGTCCAAATTCTCACTGGGAAAAACATCAAAGCAGGAGTGGGAAAGCTTGGAAATGCTACTGCCAGAGCTGTGAGTCTCCCACCCTGAGCTCTGCTGTTTGACTATTCCAGGGGCAGGTGGGGGCACAGATGAGGGGTTTAAGGAGTGAAACATTTGAGCACAGGGTCCAGCTGTGCCCGAGGGCTGAACTTCAGCAGAACGGACCCCCCAGTCCAAAATTCAGCGCTGACCCTTGCTGGCATCAACACAACCAACACGACCAGCAGCAAACCAGAATAAAGCTGAGGAACACCCCCTTGTCAGCTGCAAGGAAAACCCACCTGAGTCAGAGCTGGGAATGTGTGACAAGGGCTCCAACACCTTCCCCTGTCCAGCCAAGGGCTCAGGAGGATCGGAGCAGCTCTCCCACAGGCTGAGGAAAGAACTCACAGCGTGGCTCAGCCCCTCGGGAGAAATTTGGGATTGGTGCCGAGGAAGATTTTAGCTCCACTGGGAAACCCCTTTATGGAAAACCTGGAGCTCTGCTGAGCTGGCAGGGGTAACACAAAGGAGAATTTCTGACATGCAGAGCAATGGGATTGCAATTCTGCACCTCCAGTTCTGCTCGCTCAAGGCAGACTTTGGGGCAGATTTACCTTCCCTTCATGGCCTGGGGCTCACTGATCCCATTCTGCAGAACAAAGCCCATCAGAGAACGGGCACTGCACAGGCAGACTGGTTCACAGCTTCTCATTGCCAGAGAAATGCGAATTTTGAGGCGTTTTTCTCTTGCCACCTATCCCAGGTAACAAGAAATGGGGGAATAGGGTAAAAATGAGGAGCAGGGAATGGGGGGGGGGGGGGGCTTACACTGGAAGCAAAAAGCCAAACAAGAATATTGATCCCTTTGTTGCCAGGAAGAATGAAGAACAAACTGCTCCAAAATTTGCAAAAAGTTTTAATTAAACTGCCTGAGATGCCAGAAGACGAAAAATTAACCACTGAAGCCTTCCCTACTTTATTCCTTTACTTCAAACTCTGTCTCTCTGCAGCTTGAAGCTTCCATGGCATTGTCAGAGCAGGAGAACGGAACTGCTGCAAGAACCAGGTGAAATTAGCTAAAAAAGAAAAAAGAAAAATAAACTACAAAAAAAAAAAAAAAAAAAAAAAACCCCCAAAAAAAAACAAAAAAAAAGCAAAAAAAACCCAGTAGCACTTTTCCAGAACTAACTGGCCACTACTTGTCCATGACATTCTGAGCCACGCTCAGAACTTTAGAGCTGAAGCCATTAATGGCTTTATTGCCATGGTGGATCAAAGTTCCAGACTTCCCAAGAGCAAGAATCTTTATCTCCACTGCACCTTAATGACCTTTTGGCTCAGACTCGGCACCCTTCAGAACCAGGGGCACTTGGATTGCACCAACACCTCCAAAAATTTGGTGTGAGTGAGCAAAGAATCCTCCCCACAGCACAAGCACTGCTGGGTTTGGCTGTATTCTGTGACAATGTGCCAGACCTCATCTGAACGAGGCTGCCAGAGAATTCATCCTTTAATGGTGCTTCCCCCTCTAGTCCAGGGAGATCTCCCCAGAAGAACAGCCTGTACTGCACCAAAAAGACATTTTTATCATTTTAGCAACAGCTCCAACTAAACTCTGCAACATCATCACTTTATGAAGGCAACCACAGACTAGCAGCCCAAAAAGCTGCTTAGTAACTTTTTGTATTTATGGGCTGGCTTTATTAGCACAGGTTTGCTGGCAAATGCACCCAAATCCATGGCAGGATTTCAGGCATTGGCCTCAGCAGTTAAATGCACTGGGCCTGAAACATCCCCTCAGCTCCAGCATAAATGTGTTTATGGCTGTGGGCTGACGTGGTTTTCAGCTCGGTCATGGCTGTGTCTTTAATGTCCTGGCAGAAACAGGACTTTTCTTCTTTAAAAGCAAGAGTTGAGAGAAATGTTCTACCACTCAAGCAAAGTGCAAGCTGAGGAGCAAAAAATTGCAGATTTCCAATTAAAGTTTGCAGGTAGAAGGGGTGTGCATTTTTCAACAGCTGAATGATAAGGATTATTACACATTATGATAAATATTACACATTAGCACACCGTCACTGTTTCTTGACCAATGTATTTACATTTTTCTCAGTTCTTGAGTGTTTCTTTTGCTTTTTCTCTCTGTAACTCCCATTTGCAGTTGTGCTGGCAAATACAGTCCCTATGCCAGAGGAAGAACCACCAGAACAATCAAGAATTGCTGTGAAATTCAGCACTGGTCCCATGCCCAGCTCTGGGGGATGTTGGTTCCTGTGATCTCTTGACACCTCAGAACATTAACCCACATTTACTCAGCAGGACAGAGCTCAGCCTGAGCTCCAGAAGCACCCAGCAGCTCTGGATGCCTCTTTAGAGTCTCCACGAAGAGATTTAATTGTTAAAAAGATGAACTGTGGACAGTTCCTGAAAACCCAGGTGATGTTGGTCAGAAACTGAAGCAGCCACAAGTCACGAAACACTTGGGGAAATATTTCTTTTCAAAGGAAGAGAAAGATAAGGAACAATGACAAGTCTTGCTCGTGGCAGTGAGACGCCTTTGAAGTCCACAGGATTAATTTCACAGGGAATGACTTAAGCAATAGAGATCACCAAAAATAAGAGAAGACAGACCCTGGCTAATACGGATTAAAAAAAAAACCCAAAAACAAAAACAAACATGAAGGACTATGGAAGCAAGAAGCAGCATGGCCAAACTTCACATCACATCAACTGCAGACACAGCAATAAAAGTTGGGAAGATAGGTCAGAAATGAAGTGTTATCTGCTGGGAAGATTCAATTCTCTGCTGTTAACAGCGCCAAGGTTTTGCTTTTCCCCATTAGGAATTTTGTTGGCATTGCCATCAGACAATTGTTAGCCATAAATGATAATAAAGCAGGAGAAATGAGCAGGAATGGGGGGGGGATTGGCTTTTCCATCCTTCTGGAGCCCCTGCAAAGAACCAGAGGCACAACAGTGGACGTGAGCTCCAGTCAGAACAGGAATGGTGGGAGAAAAGCAAGGAGCAAGTTGAGACAAAAATGGGTTTTGCCCTAATTTGACACGATGCACAGCTCCCAGCACTGTGAAGGGCTTTGATCCCAGACTGTCTGAGGAGAGAGCTCTGCAGGTGTCTGGAATGGGGACAGGGAGCCAGGAGCTCCCCAAGTGATGCCTTACATTTTAGCATTTATATTTTCCACGTCCTGTCCTGCCTCAGGGCACAGCTCTGAACTCCACACAGAGTGTGAGTTACTGCCTTCACAATCTGGGCACACAGAACAATCCCTCCGGGCCTGAGGGCCAAGGACACTCCACTGCCTCAGGCCCTGAAAGTATCAACAGAAGTGAACTGGGAGAGCAAACTGGGGGGAAATGACTTCATTACCTGAAGCTGTAATTGGAGGATTAACCCAATGGATTAATGGAGGATTAATCCATCGATATGTAAATGGAGCAAGCTCATACCTGTCTGAAAAACAGTGACCACTGTGCACCTTCTGACTGCCCAACGTGTATCTACTGAAGGCCTTTAATAAATGCCCACTTTATTCTCTGACCCTGTCCAGCCTCTGTTCCAGGCAGCCACTCCAAGGAGCCACCACAAACCAAACCAAGAGTGAGCAGACCTGGTCCTGCAGCTCCCTCCCTGCTCCATCCATCACCCAGGGCTGGCAGGGCCCGCTTGCTGTTTGAGGAATTGCTGCCATTCCTGAGCCAGCCGCCAGTGGGATCTGACAAAGGAAAGACTTCAACACTTATTTTCAAATAAAGCAGCCCAATGCTCCTCTCCTGCCAGCCAGGACAGGTGCCAGGGGTGTGAGAGGCCACCAAAACCTGGCAGGGGTAATCCCAGGTCCCACCACACAAACTCTGTGGAACAGCCACACTGCCCCAAAAATGAGGGTCAAGGAATCATGGAATGTCCTGGGATTGCTGATCCAAACCCAGACACCCGAACAATCCCACCCTGGGCATCCCTGGCAGCGCTGTCCAAACTCTCCTGGAGCTCTGACAGCCTCGGGGGGTGCCCAGCATCCTCTGGGGGAAAAGCCTTTCCCAAAATCCAACTTAAAATCCCTTGGCATAGCTCCAGCTCTTCCCTCAGGACAATGCATCCCCTCAGCCCTCCCAGCACATCCAGGCACAAGCCACCACCTTCACCAAAATTCTGCTGGTTTTCACACCTCCGAGCTCTTCTAACCAAACCCAAGTAAATAATTCCTGATTGTGGAAGCTCAGATTTGTGTATTTACTGAACAATCGGTGCATTTTCAGCTCAGGCTGCACAAGGATGAATAAACACTTCACACCCTGTTGGTTCACAGTCAGAGGGGCCACCAGAACCGGGTGTGCCTGACCCATCATCACTGCAGGCACACCTGGAAACCACCCTGGCCCCAAAGGCAGCTCTGCCACTCCAGCAGAAAGGGCTCAGGAAAAGGGATCTGCCTGCTCTTTATAATGGATTAATTACAGAACAATTTAGGATTCCACAGACTCCAGGTTCTCTCACTCCATTAACAAGGTGAAGAACAGCTGATGAGCAATGACAGAATTGCTTTTACAACCCAGGTGCAGCACTTGAGTTAAAGGCAGTGCAAATCCAGGTTACCGCCAGCAGAAAAAGAAAGTAATTACATTATTGGTTCCTTATGCTCTAAGTTAATAACTTTAAAACAAATAGATAAGAAAAGTTAAAAGTTTTGGGAATTCACTAAGGTGTTCTTTCCCTCAGAGCAGACTTCTTTGACTGGAAAGAGTCTTTGTGAAAAGAAAAAGTTGCAAATGACAACTCCTTTTTGAGAAACACATGACCAGAACAGATTATTTTGTTCAGCTTATTTTGTTCAGGCCCAAGAACTGATCGGCTTCCCAAGAAGATGCTTTTTCAGTCGGACATCAGAGGTGAAGCCTGTGGCAAGGAGGCTCTGTCAGAGCCAGCAAAGCCTGCTGCTCGGGGAGGAGATGCTGCCTGTGAGCTGATCCGTGGTGCTTCTGTCCCTCCCCAGATCCCATCTGTCTCTTGGTTGGGAATTCACTGCGAGGGAGAAGCTGCAAGAGCTGCAAGCTGCTTGTCTCTCACGTTGGCTTCCCTAAAAACTCTGCAATTCCCAGTTTTGCCTTCCCTGCTGCTGCCACTCCAAACTCAGCTCCCCAGCTTTAACCCGTCCAGGACAGAGCTACAACCCAGCAAACCCAGTGGAACTCACAATGCACGGATCTGTAAAATACAACCCAGGACAGAAACCCTTCTGAAGGGCAGAAATCAGCCAAGTGACACTGACTCACAGGGCTGACTACCTGGAATTCCCCCCTTCATTGTCATGCCTTCCGAGGTCGTGTTTTAAATAAATCCAAGTAGTTCCACAGAAGTGTCCAAAGCAGAGACCACCAGCAGCCAAACCAGAACAGGGTGACCACCAGGAGAACACCGGAATTGGGGTGTTCTTTTGCAGAATCCCAGACTCTTTAGGGGTGGAAGGGACTTCTGGAATTCATCCAGTCCAAGCCCCTGCCCAGGCAGGGTCAGCTGTAGCAGGTGGCACAGGAATTATCCAGGTGGGTTTGGGATGTCACCTGAGAGGGACACTGGAGCTGTCCCAGGGCTCTGCCACCTCCATGGAAAAAGGTCTTCCTCATGGTGAGGTGGGACTTGTGTTTTATTTTATGGCCATGACTGGGAAGGGTCTGGCACCATCCTGGCAGCCTTTGGAGATGTTTATATGCCTTGGTGAGATGCATATAAACAGTCTTTTTATTTTCTTTTCTTTTTGAACAAAAGCTGTGTCTTTGCACTTCACACATCCCTGGCTGGGATTTGTCACCACCCCACACAACCCGGGGCATTCCCCTCCTTGCAGCCACCTCAGCACTGGTACAGTCCCAGCCCAAAAGCCCAAACCTCCCTCTCAGTCCTCATCAAGCCCTCCAAAGTAACCCCAAACCAGTGAGAGCTGGGCCCTGGAGCACAGCACGGGACACACCTGCAGATAAGAAACTCATCAAGTCTGCAAACACCAAATTGACAAAATTACAATGCCAGTGAGTCAAACACTTCCTGACAAAGCCAGGCAGTGCCTAAATAATTTTGTCACTGCCTGTGGATCAACCTCATTGGTCCTGGCAGCAAATTAAACCCCAGAGCTGCAGCAGGACACCCCCATGTCACCTGGTGGAAAAAAAAAAACCACCTTTTCCACCCAGCTGATCACCCAGGAGTCACAGGGTATGTCCCATCACACAGTTTTTGGGTGGAAACATGTGGGAAGAGGCATTTTTTCCCTCCACCCTGCTTATTCTCAGGTCTGTGCCCTTTCTGGGAAAGGAGCTGTCACAGGGAGCAGCTGGCTGAGGCCAGCATGGAAAACTCACCCCGGAAGGTAATAAATAAAAGGGAAGTCAGAGGAGTGCCTCTGATTCATCTGCTGCCCAAGGCCATTCTGAGCTGGGGAACAGCCTCGCTCAAAGGTGTGCTCAGAAAACAGCAGCACAGGCAATCACCCCGGCAGGATATGGCTTATCTGATCACCCACCAAAGGCTGGGAATGACGGATGCCCGCAGCAACCTCAGCAGGCCATGTCCACACGGATAAACAGCACGAAACAAAGTTCAGGGTGTCAGCACTCCACACCCTGCCAGTTACCTGGAGAAACCAGATAAGGCTGTGCGGTGTAAAATGTCCCTGCAGCTCCTGCGAGGAGCTGAGCTGCCTTCCAGCACAGCCACTCTGAAGTGGAGGGGTCACCCAGCTCGAAGTCACCCTGAAAATCGCACAGGCTGAGGTTTTTCACCTTCAGACTCACAGGTTGAACACCCTCATGGGAGCTGGGGCAATGAACACTTTGCAAGCACAAAATTAGTAATTTTTTTTCTCACATTGAGAAGTCCACTGCTGAACACCAGAAGATCACTCTTAGTAAAATAAGTTATCAAAAGCTCTCTGTGTCATAAGTGGCTTCCTGCCAAATGTTCCCTGCCCAGTTCTCACCACCAACCTCAAAACTGTGGGTTTAAACTCTCAAGCAGAGCGGAATTTTATCAGCAACACCACAGGGTTCTGTTCCTGTTAGAGACAAGTGAGCCAGCACTCAGAAAAATCCTTTTAAACAGAGGAGAGAGCAGGAGGTACAAGGTGTCAATCACAGGATCATGGAATGGTTTGGGTTGGAAGGACCCTAAAGCTCCTCCAGTTTCACTTCTGCCATGGGCAGGGACACCTTCCACTATCCCAGGCTGCTTCAAGCCCCGTCCAACCTGCCCTGGGAGCCTTCCAGTGAAGCTTTCCCTATCCCTCACCCTAAATCAACATTTCCAGCCCCTGGCAAAGACGTCACCCAGAGCCCTCAATTTGCCCGTGACACTCTCATTATCCTTTTCCAACCACATCTCCTTCCAGGCACACCACACCAGAAAGCAAATTTTTTTTTTCTGCTGTGTTAGAGCTTTTTTTTTTTTTTTTTCAGTATAAAACATGCTGGAGAGGCAAAATGTCCCTGAACTTTGAGGGGTTCCTGGAGGAGAACGGCGGACACCCCCACCTCCATGCACCCCAATGGATTCGGGAGCGGGACAGGAGCCGCCAAGGGATGCCCGAAGCGGGAAGGGATGGGGGTGACAGAGAGGAAGGGAGAGAAGGAAAAGGGGGGAAAAGGGATGGGATAGACGAGAAGGGGTGGGATGGAATGGGAGAGAAGGTACGGAACAGAGAGAAGGCACGGAAAGGGGGAAAAGGGATGGGCACACAGGTCCGGGGCATCCCGGCTGGCACTCACTCACCGACCCCATACTTCTCGCGCTTGGTGGGGATCCAGCGGGCCATGCCGGCGGGCTCGGGGGTCCCGGGGGTCCCGGTGGTCCCGGGGGTCCCGGGGGTCGCTCAGCGCCGCGCCTCGCCCGCCGCAGCCCCGCGCTGCAGCCGCGGGCCGGGCGCGCCGGGCAGCTCAGCCATGCTCCGCTCCCGGTCCGCTCCCGGCTCCGCTCCCGGTCCGCTCCCGGTCCGCTCCCGGCTCCGCTCCCGGCTCCGCTCCCGGTCCGCTCCCGGTCCGCTCCCGGCTCCGCTCCCGGTCCGCTCCCGGCTCCCCTCCTGCCTCCGCTCCCGGCTCCGCTCCCGGTCCGCTCCCGGTTCCGCTCCCGGTTCCGCTCCCGGTCCGCTCCCGGCTCCGCTCCCGGCTCCGCTCCCG
>QUSF01000095.1:149267-159995 GCA_003676055.1 Chloebia gouldiae | reverse complement strand
CCGGTCCGCTCCCGGCTCCGCTCCCGGCTCCGCTCCCGGTCCGCTCCTGCCTCCGCTCCCGGTCCGCTCCTGCCTCCCCTCCTGCCTCCGCTCCCGGTCCGCTCCCGGCTCCGCTCCCGGCTCCGCTCCCGCCGCCCGAGCTTCACCCCAAACACGCTCCAAAAACTCCCCGGCACACGCCCAACTTCGCAGCCTCCCCCGGCGCGCCGAGCGCAGGACAGGGAGGGGAGAGCGCGGGAGGAGGAGGAGGAGGAGGAAGAAGAGGAGGAGGAGGAAGAAAGAAGAGGAGGAGGCGGCTCTCCCCGCCCCCGGCATCACCTGCCCCGCACGGCCCCGCCCCGGAGCCGGCGGGGCTGAGCCGGGTCCTGCTTTCGGTATTGCCCCTTAAAGGGTTTGGGCTGTGAGCGTGCAGAAATGGCCCCGCTGTCACTGCAAGTGAGGGGTTTCACTGCCAGGCAGAGCGTGGGCATCAGGGAAAGGCTGGGGGTCAGGGAAAGTTTGGGGATCAGGGAAGGGTTGGGGATCAAGGGAAGGTTTGGGATCAGGGAAAGGCTGGGGATCAGGGAAGGGTTGGGGATCAGGGAAGGGTTGGAGATCAGGGAAGGGTTGGGGATCAAGGAAAGGTTTGGGATCAGGGAAAGGTTTGGGATCAGGGAAGGGTTGGGGATCAAGGAAAGGTTTGGGATCAGGGAAAGGTTTGGGATCAGGGAAGGGTTGGGGATCAAGGAAAGGTTTGGGGTCAGGGAAAGGTTTGGGGTCAGGGAAGGGTTGGGGATCAGGGAAAGGCTGGATTTTGGTCCTCTTCCCCAGAGGGTGCTGGCACTGCCCAGGCTCCCCAGGGAATGGGCACGGCCCCGAGGCTGCCAGAGCTCCAGGAGAGTTTGGACACCACTCCAGGGATGCCCAGGGTGGGATTTTGGCCTGGGGTTGGATCAGTGATGCCCGTGGGTCCCTTCCAGCTGAGGATATTCTGTGATTTGGCAGGATCACGGCGTGGTTTGGGTTGGAAGGGACCTTGGTGTCCATGTCACCCCAACCCCTTCCACCCGCCCAGGCTGCTCCAAGGCTGCTGCGCTGTTCAAGGTAACTCATTAATAGCTAAGAAAACAACGAGGTTACTGGAAAAGCACTCCAGGCATCTGGGAAATGTCACAGGGCCACACTTCACAGGAGACTCGATGTTCCAGAGATTGACTGGGCACTCGGTGACGCAAAGCTCCACTCCAGGGCCAGGAGCTGCCACTCCAGAAAGGGCTTTGAGGTGAAGCACCTCGGGCTGGGGACACGGGGACCAGCTGAGCATGAGTGGGGTCCTGCAGGGCCAGAGCTGGGCTGGCAAAGGCCCTGGGACAGGGGTGCTCAGTAACACCTAAAGGGATGTTAAATCCCATTGTTCACCCAGCCTTGGGGCCAAACTGAGCAGATCCAGGTTCTTCCCATCTCTCTGGGGCTGTAATAACTGGATGTGGTCTGTATTAGTGCCCGTGGAATCCTGGAGTAGGGAACTTTAATCATGCCTCCTTCCAGCCGCCTGCAGTGGACAGGACACCTCTGTCTCTCATGAAAGGGAGCAGTGATCAGTCAGAATATTTTAACATCTGACCACTTCTTTAACTGCATTAAAGCGTGAAGATCTGGAGAGATCATCACTTTTTGGATTATTTTACACTGCAGGTGAGAAGCAGCAGAGCAGAGTTACTGCCCAGCTCTCGGGGTGCCCCGGGCAGATCACTTTGGATCTCTCTGATTCCAGCCTGGCGTGTTCAGGAAGTTTTCCATACTCCCTCCTCTCTCACCTGTGTTTCCAGTAAGTTCACTTTTCCTTCCTCTTCACTGGCGCCTGTAAAGGGCAGAGCAGCATAAATAAGAATTAATTATCAGCAGTTTGCTGTAACAAATAAACCCAAATAAGCTCCAAAAGCTGCACGCAGGACACTCGCTGTCACCCTTAGGCACAGTCCTGCTGCACAGGGCCCTGGTTTTTGTCACAGCAGTGCTGATCTGTCACCCCCCAGGAGCAGAGCTGGGCTTTGTCACACACGCAGAGCCTTACTGCCTTCTCTGTGTTGTCTCTTTGCCTGAGGTAGGAAACGTCTCATGCTGTGGTTAACTTGCATGGCACAAATATTTATGCAAACTATTTCAAGTGCTTGGGAGGTAAGAAATTGCTAATGTTTTGTGTGATAGAGCCTGATGAATGGACTTTTGTTTTGTCAGGTGAGATAGCTGGTGCTGATGCAAAGAAGAAAAATACATTCAAAGCTCTCCTTGCCCATTCTGCCCAGAGATGAACATTTCCATTCCCACTGACAGGCTGCAGTGTGAACTACATGCTAAGCTGATAGTTGGTTTCTCATTTTTCACATCTTGTGATTTCTTCTTCAGGAGTAGACTGATTTCCTTGGGAGGGTGGAAGGATAGGATATGAAATACCAAAATACCACACAAGGAACCTGTAACTAACAGAGAAGATTATAGGTCAGGGGAAAACCTCAAAACTGATGAGAAAAACTGAATTCATCAAAGAAACATATAGTTTGTTATACAAGATTAAGCTATCAGTCCTTTAATTTATCTGTTATGTATTTAATGCTATTTATCCAGGAATAAGGCTCTCTGTGGGATCCAGTCAACTGAAATAGAGTCTGTATGTAGGGCAAGGGTCTCTCTGCTGAAGCAGAAGTGTGCTGTCCTGTCACACCCCGCTCACAGCAGGCAGCCAAATGGGGGAAATGAACTTACAGAAAGTCCATAACCCTTTCGACAGAAAATTCATAACCCTGACCCAAACCCTGCCCTGAAATGATGTTTGGGTTTTGCCCAAGGGCTCCTGGAGCAGCCCAGAGGCTCTGGGTGCTCCTGAGATCTCCAGCAGCACCTGAGGCCTCAGCTCAGAGCGTGGCAGGGAGGGACAGGAGGAAAAGGAGACGAGATTTGCAAGCTGGAGCTGCTTAACTGATTTGTTATTTATGAAACACCAACTCAGCGCAGCCAGCCTCGCTCAGGCGTTGTTCTGGCACATAAAATCCTTGTGCTCGTGCAGAAAAAGCTGCAGCTCCTCTGGTTGAAGGTTGAGTGGTGCCAGGGTGTTTTTCCCTGGAGCTGGGGGCTCACAGAGAGCACACGCCCTGCCAAGGCCCCTCCTGCTCCCAGCTGTGTGAACACAAAATATTTATGGGTTTGGCAAATCCTGGAACATTCACCCTGGCTTTATAAATGGAAACTTAATATTGCAAAGGGCTTTGAGGCCTTCACGTGAAGAGCAGCGTCACTGGGATGTCAAGACAATTAAATATGATTTTCTAGGTCTGATTTTGGACTAGCTGGATTTCAAAATATTCCCTGCTATGATTGGGATGTGGTTTTTCCATGGCCTTTTTTTTGTAGCATATGGCAACAAGAGAAGCAGAGGAGAATGGGGGTTTTGGATCACTCTGTATTCCCATCCATCCTGGGAATGCTCCATCCATCACCCTCCAGGGCTGATGGTTAAATCTTGTAAAAGTTTCAGTGCTTGGAATGAAATATTCCTTGCTGAAATTCAAGGTGCCCTCTGCATCCTAACACCCAAAATCAGTTAAAATGTTTTTCCTCAGCAGAACACAACCAGCTGTTTCTTTCCTTAGAAAAGCAGTTTTATTGCTTTCTTTATTTCTTTTATTTTACTTGGCCTGGGCATTGATTTCTGCAGCACAACCCCCCCCAAAAAAAGAGGAGAATCAGCTCCATGAGAGGTGTCTTGTAGGGACTGGAGGGGGACCAAAGAACCTGCTGAGATCTGGGGCCAGATCATCAAAGAAGAAAAGTTTTAATGGAGACCCCGACCGAATTCTGGCTGCCAATTCTCTGCTCAGGAGTGGAACTGACAGCCCAGACCCTGATTTTACTGTAAAATCCCTGATTTTTCGATAAGCTGCCTGAGCTGTGCCAGTGATTTTCCAGCCCAGGTGAAACAAATTCTTGGCAGCAAATGAAAACCAGAGCAAAGCATGAAAGGCAGGCAAGTAGCAACTGGAGTGCTGGTTTTACCCAAGTGGGGGAACCTGGGGAATGCTCCATCAGGTACCAGGATTTGCAAATGTCAGGGAGCGAGCTCAGCTCTCGCTGAAAGGTGGAGTTATTTCAGAAAGTCTTTTATTTCATTTTTTATCACCAAATCCATGGTTTCCTTCTCGTTCTCTCTGTTGCTTCACAGGGCCATTGATGAGGAGCCTGTTCTTCTCGGCCCCAAGCAGGAGAAGGATCAAGAATTAAATTCTAATTGAGGCTGCAGCAGAAATTAACTCTTAGCCACATCAAAGCCCCGATTCTGAGGTCATGGGACAGATCAGAGCTGCGGAGAATTTGGGTGACTGAGGTTCACCCACATTTTTAGTGCTCTAAAAAAGTCACGTTACTCCTGGGTCCTTTATAGCTGAAGGAGCAGCACATTTTCAAACGATCAGGCTGCAAAAAGAGAATCTTTCTCTACATTTCTAAATGTCTCAAAGCTTCTAAATGTGAAGTTAAAGTCATTAAAAAGAAGCCCTGTTATCGCAGACTTTTCTGAAATACTTTTTTTTTTTTTTTGTGGTACAACTGAAGTTTTAGACATGGAGTTCTTGTGCCCTCCTGTGTCCAAATCAGAACTACAGCAGTTAAAGTGCTACTACAGCTAAAACGATGGGAAAAGAAAGAAAAAAATGGGTTTTTTTTTCTGAGATTGTGCTTAAGAACTCTCCTGGATCAGTCTGGATCCTCTCAAGTCAGGCTTTGTGCATGTACAAACAGCAAAGAGGGCTCTTGAATAAACCAAGTTATATTTTAGCAACAGAAAGGAGAAAAAATAATGAAGCCTACAAAAAAACTGATACAACAAAAGCCATGTAATAAGTCAATCCCTCTGGAAGATGAATGATCAGGTCTGATAAGAATTGAACTCTTGATTTTCTGTCCCCAGCAGAAACCATACAGAAAAAGCAGCAGAGTATGGTGGATAATTAAATATGCAAATACCCCACAAAAAAGGAGGAAAGCAGTGGTTTATCCATCTGCCTGAACATGTTTTATCATGGAACAATGTTTAAGGTATTGTCTGACAATCCCATTGCCCAGATTTGTTCTGTCTGAATATTCCACTGCACATTTGGTTACCCAATTGTGTGCTGATGTTGATTTTGTGCCTTGGTTTGCATTACCCTCTTGGCAGTTCATTTTGTGTTCTGTTGAGGTGTCAGGTATATTTCTAAACATTTTTTCAGCAAAACCACTCCTTACCTGCCACCAGTTCCCCTGGCTCCAGCCATGCTGTGAGAAAGGGCAGAGTTCATTAATTAAACTGAATTTACAGGCACCAGAACCCAGCTCTGATGGAGCCGAGGTGTGACAAACTCGTTCCCATCTGCAGCTGGGCAGGGGAAGGAAAATTTGTTGCTTCATCCAGTAAAGAAATTATTTCTTTCCATCAGGTGAAACACACTGAACTGGGTTTGCTGCAGACAGAAACCTTGCAGCAATGCATGAGCTGCTGTGGGTTACACTGTGCTCTGCCTGTTCTTCTGCTGGAAACAGGAGTTGTGCTCCTGAAAAAAGTTGTTGCTTTTGTGTAAATCTACCGAACTTTGTGGGATTTGGACAGGAGATTTCCTGGGGACAGGTCTATAAACGTGTTTAGGTGCTTAATGATGCTGAAAGGTGCCTTGTAGGAATTCAAAGTACCTCAGGTTCCTGCTGAAAGGAATCCAGGGAGGGTGAATTCCCCAGGAGTCACTCAGGTTTGGGTTTATCGTGTGTGTCAGAGTCAATTTGTACCTCCCCAGCACTCCCAGTCAAACCCAGGAGCTGCAGAGACCCTGGCATGGAATCACTGAGGTTGGGAAAGGCCTTCAAGGTTGGAAAAGCCCTCCAAGGCTGGGAAAAAACCACCAAACCCAACCTCAGCCGGTCCCACCGTGCCCAGCACGGCACATCCCAAATCTCCAGATCTGCCTTTGGACACTTCAGGGGTGACTCCACCACAGCTCGCTCAGCTGGGTTCAGCAATGTCCAAAACCTCCTAGTTCCAATGACTTTGGGATCTGCATTCCAACAATAGGCAGGCACAGACTCCTTGGAGAGGAGGTTTTTAATTCCCTTTATCAGCAGGATCTGCCATGGAATTCTGCCGCAGTGCCACGGAATTCCCTGGACTCCCAGTCAGCCCTAGTGGGGCAGAGCTGTTGAATCAGAATTCTGCCCCTGTTAAATTGGCTAACACGGAGCTGAGCAGGGCAATGACTTGTCAGACAGGTTTATGGCTTTTTTTTCTCGGGAGGAACATTCCCTGAAATGTCTTCTTTGCCGTTTCGTGATTCCGTGCAAATATCTTCAGAGCCACGTGGCTGCTGGAAGCGGACTCCTCTCAGTTCAACAGGATCGGGGACTGCAGCTCGGGCAGTGGGGAAGTTCCTGCCTTCATGTGCCCTGCAGCCAGAGGAGCTGTCCTTTTCCATTTCCATCTTCATCGCTTTGTATTTTACGGCTGACTTTATTAAAATGTCAAAGCTCGGCTTCCCTGCCCCTCCTCCGTCCGCTTCTTCCTAAGGAGAGACAGAAGAACCTCCCATTGAGCCAGCACTTCCCCAGATTGTGATTTCCTCTGCTCAGGCAGCTCTGTCCGTGCAGATCAAAGCATCAATGACACAAATCAGCTTTTCTTTATTGAGCAGCAAAGCTCGGGAGTGTTTGGAGGTGGCGCAGCTCATCTGCAGCACTTCCAAGCACGTTTATGCTGCCAGTGCCAGCGAGATAAATGCCTGAATTTCCTTCAGGGAGAGACCACCAGCGAGTACAGGAGGAGGGTGTCAAGTGCCAAATCAGTGTTCCTGAAGGGAAACGTGATGGGAAACGATCCCTCAGGTCTGGAGCGTGCAGAGATCTCAGCTGTGCATCCTCTCCGTGTCTTGCAGCCTCCTGAGCAGCAGCAGAGGAGCCCTTGGGCTCCTGCCTGAACTCCTGCTGGAGGCCAGGCTTTGTTCCTCGGCTCAGGAGCTCCTTCAGGGGCTGGAAATCAGCACAGCTTCACTGAAAGAATCATTTTGCCTTCTTTTCACACTTCACACAGCAAACCTTGGTCCCAGCAGTGTCGGGGAGGGCTGTGACACAAATTCCACCTCACTGATGCCTTTGAAGCAGTGCTGCCAAGAGGCTTCCCTGCAGCAGAATTGTTGTATCTTCCTTTCAAGCCTCCCATAAATAGGTCAGCAAAGGTTGTGCTGCAGTTCCTGCTGAGAGTTTGATGGCAGGTTTTTCAAGCCAGTGGCCTTGGGTAAAAATCTCACCATCAAAACTCTTGGGCTGGAAGTTGTGACTATCTCTAGGAAATAAAAGAGTGAACAATCTGAGCAGATATCGACTTTTAGTACTCCTGGCTTTTATTACAAAATGTTTGGAGACAAAGATCTCTGCCACATCTTCCTTCCCCTTCCCCTTCCCCTTCCCCTTCCCCTTCCCCTTCCCTTTCCCTTTCCCCTTCCCCTTCCCCTTCCCCTTCCCCTTCCCTCTTTTCCTCCCTCCAGCTCATGACTTTTAGAGAACTAAAAGGTCAAAAGCTTGGGTTTGGCCCTTGTTTCCAACCATATTAAAAAATCCCACATTCACCCATTAGCTAATATTTTTTTCTGTGCAGGTAATTCCACCGAGCAGCTCCGTGAATGGTTTGGAGCTGTGCAGAAGCAAAGGAAGTGGGGAATTCTGCTGGCTTTGGAACAGCAGCAGAAGTGACCCCAGGGCAAGATGAGGTTTATGACTCTGAGAATCATCAACCCAGGCTCCCTGTGCTCTCCACCTGAGTAATTCCTGGGGAAGTAAATGTTTTGTAGGAAGGTATTGCTGATAAAATACTGATTTCAGTGCTGAGGTTCTGTGGGGCTTCTTCTGTGGAAATTAAAATGGGTTTTTAATCAGAGCTGTAGGGACGGAGCTCAGTTTGTTTCTTGATGGAAGAATAAACTCTGCTATTGTGGCCTTTCTCACCCACCTGTGGGAGGAATTTCACTGGGAAAAAAAAGGTTAAAGAATAAAGGAAAAGATGAGGGAATTCCTAATTATTGCACAGCCAGGAGAGCTGGAGTGGGTTTGGGTTTAGCACTAAGAGCAAAAGGATGTTTTGCCAACACTTGAGGAGCTGAGCTGATCAGGAGTGATGTTTGTTGGGCTAATAAGATGAAAATTCAGTGAGATTTTTTTGGCATCTTAGGCAGAAACTCTGCTTATTTACACCAGTGTGAATTCAGATGGATTTTTTCCCCTTACTCCTGCCCCTCTGTACCCTCAGCAGAGCCAGGGTTTCAGAACTGCCCCAAACCCAGGGGTGCAGCTGGATTCATTCGTTCTGAATTCACTCTGAATTCCGAGTCTGGAACGAGAATTCCAGACTCTGAATTCACATTTTCATTTCTGTGCCAGTTATTCTGCTCCTCCTCCCCTCCCTCCCTCCCTTTCCAGATCATGGGGAAGATTAAAAGGAGGAAGTTCTGGCAGGATTTTCATTAATAACCCCTGGCTAATTCCTCCTGTTAGGAGGAGCCCTCTGTGCTGTCCATCCTGGATATTGATTATTTTATATTTAATGCAGCTCTTACATCTTTAATGCCTTGTTCCCGAAAGTGTCCTCAGCAGGGGGGTGGTGTGGTCAGATTTAATCAACATTTCCAGGGCTGGAAATGAGCTCCCAATAATTCCTGGGACGTGTCTTCAGCAGATGGCAATCAATGAGTGCCTTTTTAAAAGCAGTAATCTTTTATTTTATTTTTTTTTCTCCAGTCCTCCTGGGAGGTTTATGTGAAAAGTGTTGCAATAAAATGAAGCCTCTGATTTTGGCAGTCAGGAGAGCAGAGAGCCAAAATCCCCTGTTTAAACTGGAAATGTGTTTGGAACCATGGAATGGTCTGAGCTGGAAGGGACCTTAAAGATCACCCAGTGCCACCCCTGCCACGCACCCCTAAGTTTCTCTCCCATCCCATGCAGGAGCAAAGTGTTTTTCCTAAGGAATTCAGATGCATTTTGTATCCAAAAATGATTGTTCAGCCTTGGTTTTTGAGTTGATTCTCACAAAAAGTCACCAACCTTTGGGTTGGGATGGGAATTTTTGATTCCTCTGGAGACAGCAAAGCAAGGAAGGACCTGGGCGCTCTCCCAGGATTTGCTGCTTCCTTATCTCTGCTGTCCCATTTAATTATTGCTTCGGTAACAAATCAATGCTAATAAAAAGAAAAATGAAATCCAGATCTTAGAGCTGATAAGCTCAAGCGATTTCTAGATCTCATCACAGACAATAAAGGACCAAAAAAAACCACACAAAACTCAGATTTTGTGGAGATTTTGACTGATCTCCATTTAGGATGGAGCTGCAAAGCTCAGATGGGCTTGATTGTGCTGCAGATAATGAGTGGTTCTGTGCAATTCTTCAGAAGTATGAATTTACAACTTAAGGGCAGCATCTTCTTTGCATCCTCTCTAAACACAAATTCTCTGTTTGCTTGCAGGGTTTGATTTATTTGCATAAGCAGCTTAGAGATCTTCAGAAGAAATGCTCTGAAAAAAGCAGAAGCACATTTTAGAATTAAAAAAATAAAGTCTGTCTGCTTTTATGACTCAGCTGCATTTGCATAGGAGTAAATGAGCAGATCAGTGATACATTCAGAGCCCTAAGAATTTCTCCATTCATCCACTGCTGGCTCTTTTTATGAGTTTTATCTTTATAATTTTTTTTTTCCATTTAACTTTATTTCCCTTTTGTCCCATTGAGAAAGTGGAAAGGGACATATTCCCAATACAGAGAACCACAACTGAGAAACAAAAGCAACACAATAATCTCTTTTCCAGGATACTGCTGCTTGCAATGCTGCTGCTAAGAGACTTGAGAGCTTGCAGTGTCCTCTAGAAATCAGATCTCTCTGCCTTGGAAAAGGCTTTAAATTTTAAAGGAAATTGATTGTACAGACACATTCACGTTTGATTTTCCAGAGGCTGGATTCTCCTGGGAACTCCTCCATTACAGAAATCCAAGTTTGGGTGATACTGGGTGATACTGGGTGATACTGGGTGATACTGGGTGAGACTGTAAAGCCCTGAGAGGGAGAATGAACAAACAAAATTTAAGAAAGAAGTCACTAAATACCAAAAACAAGGGATTTAGGGAGGAGAATAGGATTAGGAATCACAGAATCAGAGAATGGTTTGGTTTGAGAGGGATTTTAAATCCCGCCCAGTGCCACCCTGCCATGGCAGGGACATCTCCCACTGTCCCAGGGGGCTCCAGCCTGGCCTTGGGCACTGCCAGGGATCCAGGGCAGCCACAGCTCCTCTGGAATTCCATCCCAGCCCCTCCCCACCCTCACATGGGGGAATTCCTTCCCTAAAATCTCATTTAAATCCAATAATGGCCATTCCCCCTCATCCTACAGCTGCTTTACGCGGTCTGAGCCTGCAGCCCGCGGGTGGGGCTGGCGATTCTCTGTACAAAAAGACCCCAAAACTCTTTTTTATTTCAGGAATGCTGCTGGCAGTTCCCGGGGCCGGGAGGAGCCGCTGCCGTGCGCAGCGCCAGGAGGCACCGGGAGCTCGGGGGCAGGAGGGAGCCCAGCCCCGCAGAGGATGCTCCGCACTCCGGGGCAGGGAGCGGGGCTGGGAGCCACCGGCTGCTTCCCTGCCGGCAGTGAATTATTAAAGAAATCTGGATATTGATCTAGTACCGATATCCAGCTGTGA
>QUSF01000095.1:124076-134826 GCA_003676055.1 Chloebia gouldiae | reverse complement strand
TCCTCCTCCTCCTCTTCAGCATCCTCCTCTTCAGCATCCTCCTCCTCCTCCTCTTCAGCATCCTCCTCCTCCTCCTCAGCTTCCTCCTCCTGCAGCAAAACGGGCCCGGGGCGCCGCCCGCCCTTCTCCAGCGGCAATCCCTGCGGGACAGACCCCGACCACCCCTGACCCCCTCCCCCGGCAGCTGCTCCACCCCTGCCCCAAAACCTCCCTGCCAAAACCAGCCCCCTCCACAGTCACCCCTGTCACCCCGGCCTTGGCTGGTCCTGAAATTGAGGACAAACTGGATTTTAATGGTTTGTCAAACGGTAAAATGTCCATTTTAAGCATTTTACAATTATTTACTGTGTGATTATAATGGGAAAAAAACCCCTGTATTAACTACCCCTACCCCCCTAAACCCTCAGCCCCTTCCCAGGGGTCTGGCTCCAGGAGGAGGATCAGCAGAGCCGGGATGTTCCCATTTTCCTGCAGGGACAGCACCAGCAGAGCTGGGATGTTCCCAGCTCCCTCTGCAATCCAGGGAGACCACCACCCTCCCTGGGATCTGCAGGGATTGCTGTTCGCTCCCACTCTGCCATTTCACCTCCCACTCACCACGAGCAGCTGATCCTTCTTGCCCTCCAAATTCTCACAGAATTGTAATTGGTTTAATAATTATTATGGGAGCTAAAAAAGAGGGGAAATGGAAGAAATCCCAGACCCACAGAGCTGAGGCTGCTCTCCTGCAGCAGCAGCACGGGAAGGTGGGACAAGCACCTGGGACTGTTTTGTCAGGGGCGTGAGGGCAGGTGGGGAACCCAATCCCACATTGAGGAACACAACCCCACAGCGGGGAACTGAATTCCATAGTGAGGAACTGAATTCCACAGTGAGGAACCCAATCCCACAGTTGAGAACTCAATCCTACAGCAGGGAGCTCAATCCCACAGTGGAGGAACCGAATTCCACAGTGAGGAACCAAATTCCACAGTTGAGAACTCAATCCCACAATTGGGAATTCAATCCCACAGTGGGGAACCCAATCCCACAGTGAGGAACTGAATTCCACAGTGAGGAACCCAATCCCACAACTGGGAATTCAATCCCACAGTGAGGAACCCAATCCCACAGTTGAGAACCCAATCCCACTATTGGGAATTCAATCCCACAGTGAGGAACCCAATCCCACAGTGAGGAACCCAATCCCACAATGGAGAACCCAATCCCACAGTGGGGAACCCAATCCCACAGTGAGGAACCCAATCCCACAATGGAGAACTCAATCCCACCATTGGGAATTCAATCCCACAGTGAGGAACCCAATCCCACAGTGAGGAACCCAATCCCACAGTGGGGAACCCAATCCCACAGTGGGGAACCCAATCCCACAATGGAGAACCCAATCCCACCATTGGGCACTGGGCTCTTCCCACTGGGGCTGCAGGACTGGGCCCAGTTCCCGCAGCCTGGACGTGCTGTGGAGAAGCTCTTGGTGCCCCCAGGCTCTGCCATGTGCCAGGCCTTGGGAACGGTGGCAGGAGCGAGGGAGAAGAGCCCCAAGGCTGCTGCAAACCTGGGGGTTTTCTATCTGCTCCCATCCTACCTCTCTATTCCTTATTTGACACCTTCCTCCTGACTGTTGTTGATTTGGGGTGTAAATGGACCTTCCCCCCCATGCAATTTTTCCTGGCCTCATTAAAAACGTAAATTTTTTTTTTTACCTTTCCTGGGACAAAACTGTTCTGCTCCCATGGACAACCTAATGCTCTACTGCAGCATTTTTGGCTCGTTGGGGTGAGTTTTATGTGGCATAAAACACCAAGTGCAGCTCTCAGGGTGATGCCTGGAGGTGCTAAAAGCCTGTTTAACCCTCAGGAAGTCGGGGCACAGCAGGAATTGCCGATGGAAAATTGAAACGGGCTCCTTGCAGCAGTTCTGCTGCTGGCCAAAGGTGGCCTGGAGCAGCGGAGCTCCTCCTTTCTGCGGGACTCCCCTCCTCTCTCCTCCCGAGCTGGTGCAGTGTTGAACTTCTGCCAGGAGCTGGACCTGCTGCAGAAGCAGCAGCAGCTTTGCAGAGGGAGGAGGGAGCAGGCAGGTGGAGTAAATCCTGCTCTCCCTGGGCTCCTCTTGACAGCAGGGCTCACACAACCCCTCCTCCTCTTCCTCAGAGCATTCACAAATCCCTGCGTCCCACCACCACGTTTGCAAAAAGCAGAGGGCACTGCCAAGGGCTCCTGCAAGAGAGCTTCCCCTCCTTTGCCGCTGGAAAAGGCCAAATCCCTCTCTCCCACATCCCATTCCTCCCTGAGGATGCTCCGGGTTTGCCCTGGAGCTGCCTCTGATGCTCTCCTGCCAGCCCGGATCTCCTGCGGGAGGTTTGCCCCTCCGAAAGTCCAGCAGAAGGAGTTTCTGCTCTCTCTCTGCCCTCCCTTATCCCCGTGCCTGGGGGGGAATTCCCAGAAGGAGGCGCTGGAGGAGCCCCAAATTCCCGACGTTTTTCCACTGGGACCTGCAAATCCAGGATTAACCCTTGCTGCGTCCTCGCCCTTCCCCTCCAGCACCCCCAGCTCCGTGCAGGCTGCTCCAGGGGTGAGGAGCTCCCCAGGGGTGATTTGGGTCAGAAGAGAGGGAGAGCAGCTCCAGACTTGGACACTCTTGTCCAGCCCAAATGAAATCTGCAGGAGGTTTTTGGTTGGGTTTTTTACCCCTCCTCTGAGCTCAGGGGCTGCCTCCTGTTTGATTCAGCAGCTGCATTTCTGTCAGGAATAACTCCTCCCTTCCCCTTGGTTCACCCCCAGCTCTTCCACACACACACCTGGAGGAAAGAGCCCCAAAAGTCACCTGCACCTGCCTCTGGCTGGGCCTCTGCTCCCTCCTGGCTGTGCAGGAGCTGCTAAAACACCTCCTCCTTCTGCAGCCAAATCTGCAGACCCAGAGCCTCCACCCAGCTTTGTGGTCTTAAAACAAAAATTCAGGTGTTCCCAAAATCAGAGGTGATTTTAGTGACAGGAGCAGCCCAGTTTGTGCCACTTGTGTGCTTGGATAGGTGGGAAGAAGCCCTGCCACACTCCCAAATCAATAAATCAGCAGGAACAGCACAGACTCACAGAAATGTGTCTGAGGAATGGGAAAATTTCCTCCTTTCTCTCTTCACCTTCACACTCAAAAGAGAAGGGGAGATGGAAAACAAGTTGCTTGTAACCAAATTAAAATAAAACAGAGCAACCCCCAAAAAGTATTCAAGAAATTGCTTTCCATGATGTGCAGCAGGCATAAAAAGCAAAGCATCTTTTCCTGAAATCTAAACACTTAGCTTGAAATCATAAAAAGCAAATTTGAAATATTTTTCCCAGTACTTCAAAACTGCAGCTCGTACAAAAAATTCCCTGGAACCTTCTAAAGGCCCTTTCCCCTCAGGATGACAAAACCTCTGTCCGAACTGCCATGAATGCCATCTCCATGGTTTATAGCCATGTCAGTCATGTGGAGACTGTAAGGAAAATATTTCTGAGAGAGAGCCTGCAGTGGAATTCGGGAATCAGAAGCTGGGAAGGGGAAATGCTCACCAGGAAACTGAGACACCAAAGCTGCTGCTTTGCAGAGCAGCTGTGAAAGTGTGTGAGGAGTGGCTGACTCACCCAAAGCCTTCCTTCAATCTGCTGACGTTTCTGGGATGTCTGAGGACTCCTCCCTGCTTTTCTCAGGGTATGAGAGGCCTCCTCAGCCTCTGGGCACCAAGGAAACATTTCCCAAACCACACAAGATTTTCCTTTAACACAGAGGCAGCTCATGACCCCCCCACAGACCTTCTGTAGTGTCACAGAGATGCAAACCTCTCCTTCTCAATCACACAAAAAGCTTCAGCTGTTTTATCCTCTACCAGCTGAAGATTTCCAGGAATTCCAGCCCAAAGCGTGGAACTGGGAGAAAGAACCTTGGCTGGATAGATAATGCACACAGAGCCACTCAAACCCTGGCACAAACACTCCTGGTTTGATGGTTCAGTGAATTCCTCGCTTGAAAATCCTTTGCTACCATCTTTCTCTCCTGGTTATTTCTTGCTCCCATCGTTTTATCACTTTGGTGCCTTTATCCCACAAAAAGAGCTTTGTTCCAGGACCCCTGGAACACAGCAGTGCAGTGCTGGGGGTCAGGGAGCTCTCCCAGCTTTTCCCAAAGGCCATTCCAGCTGCACCAGGCACAAACCAGGGAGAATCCACCCCAAACCTCCCCCTGCAAACCAACAATGCTGCCCAGCTGCTTTATTGGGTAGTGGAAGGTGGAACAGGACCTTCCCTGCTTCCTTCAGCCTTTGAAATGTCCTTTTTACAGCTGTACCAACAGCCTCTCCTGGATCCCATGGGGAGAAGCAGGAAAATGGGAAATAAAGGAGAAATTTGCTTCATCCTTCACAATCTGTTCTTTGCTGCCACAGCTCAGGTACCTTGTCCTGCCTCAGGAAAAATGGCCAGGTTGTTCTCCTGGAAAAGCAGAGTTAGAGATTGTTCTGGAAAAGCAGAGTTGGAGGTTGTTCTCCTGGAAAAGCAGATTTAGAGGTTGTTCTGGAGAAGCAGAGTCAAATGTTCTGGAGAAGCAGTCAAAGGTTGTTCTGGAAAAGCAGAATTAAAGGTTGTTCTGGAAAAGCAGAGTTAGAAGTTGTTCTGGAGAAGCAGAGTTAAACATTGTTCTCCTGGAAAAGCAGAGTTAGAGATTGTTCTGGAGAAGCAGAATCAAATGTTCTGGAGAAGCAGTCAAAGGTTGTTCTGGAAAAGCAGAGTTAAACATTGTTCTCCTGGAAAAGCAGAGTTAAAGCCATTTCCAGGCAGTTCTGATGGCCCTGTTTGGGAATCAGCAGAGCCTTGAAGACTTAGCTTTGATTTTTTGTTGTGGAGGCCTCAAAACTGCAGCCCTTGAACTTCTGGGGGAATTTCACCCCATTGCAATGGGCCAGCCTGGGAAATGTCCCACAATTAATGTCCCACTTCCCTCTTAGTTAATTACTGGTGCCAAATGACGTTATTTAAACAATGCATTTCTTTTTTATAAAAGCCAAATTGATGCTGTAATTTCCACCAACCTGAAGGCTTTGAAAGGGTCTAAAATTGTAACAATGCAAGCGCTGGAATACTAAAAAATACTGAATATCCTTAAAGTCTTGTCCAGAAAAAACAGGCCCTGAACTCCTTTTGGCATCAATTAAATCTAGAGGAAACACCTTGGGAATGGGATTGGACAGAGGGAAAGGTTGTGGGAAGAATAATGAATGTATATTTAAAAAAACCAGAAAAATATGATTATGATGATCAAGCCAATTGAAAATAATTGGTAAAGATTTATTAATATGAATGTGATTAAAGGATCCAAATAAAATGTCTGAAACAGAAGTTTTAATACTCAAGTTTTTACCATTTAAGGTTTTATTGAGGGTTAAAGAAAGGACTAAGAGATAGAGATGTTAAAGGGAAAAAAAAAAGAAAAAAGAGGAAAACCCAACTGCAGTTTAAATGGAAGTGAAGTATTTGTCCAAAAAATTGCACAGAGAAAAAGATACAAAAATATTTTCCTCAAAAAAATTGTAAAAATTAAGACCAGCAACTCCTTATCCTCACTTATCAGTAGTGCCAATAAAAACCCTGATTCTCCCAGTAACCTCGGGTGGGAGAACCTCTCATCCAGGCTGGGTAATTTATAATTTATAATTTAATCTCTGCCTCAGAGTGGTGCAAAGTCCTTTTCTCTCCAGGAGGAGAAGTGCCAGGGATGAAACAGCTGAAATGGAGATGAGTATTTGCAGACCTCCGCAAACCTTTCAATTAAGTGATGCTATTAAAAGAAACCCGAGTGATGGAGGTGATTCCTATTGCACCCCACAGAACTCCTGGGCTCCCATCCCTAAGGACAGCACCAGGAAGGAGCAGCCTGCAGGGAGGGCTGGCCTGAGAGGGGAGCTGCTTCAGCTGCAGAATTCAGGGATTTTTATTCACAGACTGCAGAGCTGAGCACATTCAGCTGCCTTGAGGCACCTCACTGCAGCAGAGCTCTCTCCCAGCTTGATTTCTCCCTGAAATCTGTGTTTTATGGGCAGCAGCTCGTGTCAGAATGGGGAATAAAGAGATTTTTACATCTTCCCAATAATTGCTTTTCACTTGTGCGTGTGGGAGTATTATTCACTCACTCCAGGGTGCCTTTGTGATCACCCTGCCTGGATTTTATTGCTGCCTCTGCAGCAAGGGGAAAAAATATACCAAAGATTGAAATAACTGAATTATAGGGAAAGTATTCCTGAGCTGCTCATCCCATTTCTGTGACCAAAGAACATCCTGGAATTCTCTGCTTTGCCTCCCTGCAGATAAAACCACAACTCTAAAATCTCTCTGCTTTTTAATTGTCCATGCAGCCCACAAATAAATGCTCTTTTGGACTTGTGTTTTATCTTTATTTTCATTCATACTGGAAATTTTTGGGAAGGAAATGGAGTGTCTGGCTGCATTATGAGCTTCCATGTGCTCTCAGCTGTGTTGTAAATGCAGTTTTCTCTCTTCACCCTGTCACCAACAGGACTTACTTAAGCTGGCACAGCAAAAATGGGGAAATAGGGAAATATTTCACTGCTTCAGTCTGGATATTGCTGCTGCTAGGAGGATCCAAGTCCCAAAACATGAGGGATATTAAATTTCTCCTGTTGAACCAACTGCTCAAGCACGTGTTCCTCCAGCACCCAGCCCTCAACCAACACCACAAAAAGAGAATTGTTGCTAAAGACCACTTGTATCTTTGCAGCAGGGATGGAGCTGCTTCCCAGAGCAGCTTTTTAGGGCACAACAAAGCTCAGCTCAGCTGAGACCATCCCGTGGCCTTAAGTGGGGGCTAAAATCAGGCTGGCTTAAACCCAGCTCCTGGTGTGGCCCTGGGGCTGTTGGGTCCAACCCTTGCTCCTCACATGGGCAGAAATGCAATTAAAGCAATGAGGCTGCAAATTAATAAATTGTCTCCTTCCAAATGGGTTGGGAGGGGTTTGTTTTTCAGGAGTTTTATTTCTCTGGAGAAGCTGCCCCATTCCTGAAAGTGCCCAAGGCCGGGCTGGGGCAGCTTGGCCTGCAGGAAGGGGCCCAGCCCATGGCAGGACCTGCAAAAAAATGGTTTTTAAGGTTTCTTGCACCCAAAGCACTCCAGAATTTGGCCAAAACCCCTCTCAGCTGATGTTTAATTGCTGGGACCAAAAGCAGAACATCAATTTAATTGATTGTGGGAGATAAGAACCAGCCCTGGGATCTGCCATCAGATGTTGTGGTCGAGTTTGGAGGCCTGATCCAACAAGTAAACAAAGCTAATTAATGAATCTTCTAATTAAGCATTCCCTGATAGAGCTCAGATGAAAGAATTGGCTGCCTGCTTCCTCCAGCTCCTGTGATCAAGAGACAGAACAAACTCAAAGTGAGCAATTTGCTGCTACTGTGTGCAGAAATTTATGTAAATAATAATAAAATAATGCAAGCTGCCCAGGCACTTGCTATATCTGGCACCAACAAAGCAAATAGTGGTTCAAAGGAGATAAATTAAACACTTATTTGCATTTCTTCTGAGTCTCCCAGAGACTGTAGTTCAGTCCTTGCAGACAAAATTCTGCTTTGGTTTGGAAATTCCTGTGAGTGTTTCCTCAGCTTAAAAGGACTACTTGGAATACAGGAAGAGGAATTCCTAAAATGTGAGATTTTGTTTCAATTAATCAAAATAGATCAGAGCATTTTCTTTTGCCTGCTTTAATTCAACTCATCCAGACACTTTGATATAATTTTAGATAAATACATAAGACCTGACATCAGAGCTACGAAATATTTTTAGCTGTAGGAGTGTCTGATTCCCCACTCCTTCAGAGCTGGGCTTTTATGAGGTAGAAATATATTTTCTTAAAGGAAAACCAATGTTTTTGCCTTTTTTTTTTTTTTTTTACTCAGGACTGCTTGATTTCTGTGTAAATCCCAACTAAGCAGGCACAGCTCTTTCTGCAATAAAAGCAGCAGCAGACAATGAAGGCTCCACCTGAAATGTCCTTGTTGCAGTTTCTAACAGGAAATTCTTTGCTTAAAAAGAGATAAAAATGCAAAGCCCCACAGAGTTCACTGGGGGCATTCAGGTAATTTCCTGGTGCTCAGTGAGGCCCCAGCACAGGGCTCAGGTTTGAGCTTTTCCTTGAGGAAAAGCCAGTTGCAGGTGGGGATGTGTTATTTATGGATGCAGCAGAGGAAAAGGAATGAACAGAAATATTTTGCCATGGAATTGCTGCTTTTCCTCGGGCAGCAGTGGGATTTGAAATCATGGAATGGTTTGGGTTGGGAGGGATCTCAAAATTCATCCAGTGCTATCCCCTGCCATGGGCAGGGACAGCTCCCACTGTCCCAGGCTGCTCCAGCCTGGCCTTGGCTCCTTCCAGGGATGGGGCACAGCTGCCTTTTCATTTCTGCACATCCCTCAGAATAATTTGCATTATTTGGGCTACCCAGGGAATGTTTTCAAGAGGTGAACCTGGGTTTGGGGTTCTCTGTCTGATGGCCTGGGGACACTCCCAAGCAGTGAGGGAGCAGCTTCATCCCCAGAGGCAAAGGGGGGACAGTGCTGAGCTGCTGTGGGTGAGACAAGTGCCACAGGCCACTCCATCCTGCTTTATCCCCTTCCTCTGCTCACAATATTGATTTTTCTAACACACATCCAGTGGCTTGGTCATGCTCTGCATTAAGGCAGAAAGCAACAAAAGGGACACAAAGGGAAAGATGGAATCTGGCAGCCCTCCCCTGTGTCTGGAAATAGAAGTCTGGGGAGCAGGATGCCTTCAGGAGTGGATTTCTTTTCCTTGGAGTACCAAAGCTCCATCCTCACCCTGAATCCCACGGAGGTTCCACACTGCAGGGCTGTCTGCATCTTCCTCCCCGTGCTCCTGGCACACAGCAAAGGATTTTCCACTCAAAAAAAGAAAAAAAAGTGAGAAGAAATATTAACAGCCTACAATTACAAGGCTTGTTTTGCTGGGTGGTTTTTACAAGCTGAGGTACATTTCGTTATTAATACATGGCATAAGAAATGATAGCATTAATAATTAAATCTTGTGCTCAGGTTGTTGTAGGGCAGATTAGCATAAATCCATTGGCATGAAACAAGGTATTTCAGTTTGCAGGAGCTGAGTATCCCAGAAAATATCAGCTCCCTGAGTTCCTGACCAACAAGCTGGGAATCCTCCTCTCTGCAGTGTCTCTATTCCTCATTTCTTCCCCTTTCAAGCCCAATATCTGCTAAAAATAAAATAGATTAGAACAGAAGACTCTACCTGTGCTGGTCTCCTCTGCATATTCTGAATAATGAATGGCTGCTCTGACATGATTGAATGCAGCCATAACTCAAATTTAAAAAAACAAATGGTGAATAAAAATCGAGGCAGAAAGAAGCCAGGCTTGCAGTGCTGGCTGCTGAGAGCAGCTGCACTCATCTTCAGGAGGACTCTGCAGATTTGCAGAATAAAGACTCCCACCAGCTCTGCTGGGATATAAGTGACACTTCAGCCTTGATGAGCTCTTGGTAGAGTTCATTCCATCCACAATGAGCTCTGATGAGCAGGGACTGCAGCTCTGTGCCTCTGAGAGGCCGCTGCCCTTCACAGATCAATGATCCTTGTGTTTAAATGCCCTGAAACTCATGGAGAAGCTGTCACACAACAGGTGACGTTCTGTGTGAGGTCGCTGGAAAATAGCAGGAAATACATTAAATCCACCCTGCTCTACCTTTCCTAAAGGCTGGTATTAAATAAACATTTATTTATGCCAGAAATACCCAATTACCACTGCAATTACTGACAAGCACATTAATTCATACACATTCCCAATCCTTCCCTTTTCTTTGGGAAGCACCTCAGCATTTTTGTGGTATCTAATAAATGTCCCCCAATCTTTGCTGACTTTTTTTCCTTCCTTGAGAAAACCTTGAGGAGTCTGTTTTGTGACATATTTGCCCTTCTGACTCCAAGAGGTGAATTCTCATTGTCTTTTTGAGCCTCCCATGCAGCCTGTGCTCAATACATCTCTAATTTACCTCTGATCAATCTTTACTACATAAAGACTGCTTTGTTTTAATCAAGCAGTGGTAATAGCCTGGCCCAGAGGTAGCTGCAATGCAGCTGTCCAATTTAATCTCTGTATTAGCCAGATTAGACAAGGATAAATATCCTGTCCCTGTGATCCATGTCTCAGACAGACTCGGCTCCAGGGGATCTCAAGGAACCAGGTATCAGCGTGCTCTGCCAGGACTGAGAACTGCCCTGCTCCTGCTGCTGCTTCATGTAAAGAAAGGACAAATGAATCTGCCAGGTTTCCCCTGAAGTGCCCAAGGCCAGGTTGGATGGGGCTTGGAGCAACCTGGGACAGTGGGAGGTGTCCCTGCCCATGGCAGGGGGGG
This sequence comes from Chloebia gouldiae, assembly GCA_003676055.1. Taxonomy (NCBI): domain Eukaryota; kingdom Metazoa; phylum Chordata; class Aves; order Passeriformes; family Passeridae; genus Chloebia; species Chloebia gouldiae. The sequence goes on along the minus strand of QUSF01000095.1, from coordinate 124,404 downwards.
ACTGGATGGGCTTTAAGGTGCCTCCCAAGCCAAACTCCACGATCCCATGATGTTATAATTACCTGGTTATTAGGGACTGCTTGTAACAATGGACATGGGGAGGATGCAGGGGCTCAAAGAGCACTCACGCTTGTGCTAACTGCAAACTGAAGGAAAAAAAAATATACTATTTATACATCTGGGTGTCCCTCAGCCTCACCGAGGCAACCTCAGCCACAATGAATGTGCTGGAGCTTGCAGCACATTCCTGAAGCTTCTGCCAGGGCAGCTGTGGAGAAGCAGAGCAGGGGTGTTAAACACAGATGCGGGGTGCAGATAGACCTGAGGG
>QUSF01000095.1:99405-122260 GCA_003676055.1 Chloebia gouldiae | reverse complement strand
GGGGTGGACATTGGGGTGTGAAGGATTCTGGAGGTGAAGGGGTGGACGTTGGGGTGTGAAGGATTCTGGAGGTGAAGGGGTGGATGCTGGGGTTTGAAGAATTCTGCAGGTGAGGGGGGTCAGGGTTTGCAGGGCTCTGCAGGTGAAGGGATGAATGTTGGGGTTTGGAGGGATCTGCAGGTGAGGGGGTTCAGGGTGTGCTGCTGAGGGGAGTTGTGGCTGCAGATGAGGCGATCAGGTTTGGGGGGGCTGTCGGGGGCATCTCTCCTGTGCTGAGCCCGTGCTGCAGACAAGGCATCCTGAAATCACAGTGCAGAATGCCACAGAGCTATAAAGGAGGATGTGGTGTGGAAATGCAGACACAAATCAGGGTCTGAATTACCAGAATTATCCCAGACATTGGTTCAGGTACTGCTTATCTAAAGTGTGAGGTGTTATAAAATCAGAATGCAAAATGCCCCTGATAAAGCCCAATATCCATGTGTCCATGTACTGATGCAGCCAGAACTATACAAAAAAAATCCTGGAATCCTAGAATATCCCGAGTTGGAAGGGACCCGCAAGGATTATCAATGGATATCCCTAAACTAAAATTAAAAAAAAAAAAAAAGCAGATAAAGGTCAAAATCAAAATGAAACAAAACACAGATTTCACGATGCTTTAGCACTTGGGTACCAGAAAATTGGGCTTTTTGTGTTAAATAGGACTGGAATAATGTGGAGTAGAAACCCTGCCAGGAAGGTGTTAAATGATGCAGTTTGGCTGAGAGCTGTGCAGTTTCTGTCTGCTAGATTAAATTAAATTAAAATACTAAATTAAAAGTATTGGAGAAATTCCCTGTGATTATTGCTAGACTTGAGAGAACAGAATTTTATGCTGTCGATATTGTTCCATCCAACAGGATACAATCAACAAATTGGAGAATGAGCTGAGAACCACAAAGAGTGAGATGGCTCGGTACTTGAAGGAATATCAGGACCTGCTCAATGTGAAAATGGCCCTGGACATCGAAATTGCAGCTTATAGGTATGGTGGGGGATGTTTTAGTGAGCCAGAACTCAGAGCAGTTCCCATTCTCTTCAGGAGAATTCAGAATATCATTGCCCGAGCAGAAATTTTCGTAGGTCTGTGGCAGTTTAATCAGTTCCTCTCTATGTGCACACAGAATTTTTAGCTTGACAATAAAAGATCTCAGTTCTTCATCCTTACAGATAAAAGTACCTGTTTTGTACTTGGGGAAGAGGTTTTGTATCAGTGGAATTCCTCAATACCAACAGCTCATTCTCAAAGTGGGAAATCCCTCAAATGCCCTCAAGAACAGGTTTTTTTTCCCCTAACTTGTAAACCTACAATTTAAACATTTTCCAGTAGAATTGCTGCTAAATAGCAGCGATATTTTGTCTCAGATACGGAGAGATTTCAATGCTGGAACAGCATTTCTGTGGAAGCCACAAGGGGGAATACTGAGAGACCAGCTCCGAGCCTTGTCTGACAGCTCAGCAGCAAATTGGTACAGCTGCACTGGTCTGTGCGAGCTGCAGGGTGGCAAAATGCACCTCTGGTTTCCCTTGTGAGGGACCTGCTTCTAGAGAGGTTTCCCTGTTCCTTCCCACAAGGAAAGGTATTAATTCTCCCACGATGGGCACACTGAAGAAAATATTCCAAGAAAATCGGGTAGCAGTGGCACACAGCGCAAAACCAGCCCTTCATTCATAACCACACGTGCAGCCTGCAGGGCTGGTGAGGCCGAGTCCTGCTTGCAGCACAAGCAGCTCGTTTCCCCTGCCTTTTCTCCCTGCTAGGAAGCTGCTGGAAGGGGAAGAGACCCGGCTCAGCTTCACCAGCGTGGGCAGCATCGCCAGTGGCTACAGCCAGAGCGGCCCCGGCTTCGGCCGCTCCACCTTCAGCGGCCTCCAGGCCAGCTCCTACCTGCTCAGCACCCGCCCCTTCCCCACCTACTACTCCAGCCACGTCCAGGAGGAGCAGATTGAAATCGAGGAAACCATCCAGGCTGCTAAAGCAGGAGAAGCCAAGGCAGCTCCTGCAGAAGAGGGTGAGGAGGAAGAGAAGGAGGAAGGAGAGGAGGAAGAAGGAGGAGAAGAGGCTGAAGAAGAGGAGGAAGGTACTTTGAGTTACTTTTAAATCCCTTTTATTCATAGCTGCACGTTGCTCCTGTGGGATAAACTCCAGAAATCCCAATGATAAAATCTAATGATTAAAGCTCTTTCCACTCCTATGAGCCAAAGGATGGTGGGGTTAAGCACATGGAATTTACCAGGAGAGTCTGAATATTGAATGGAAGATAAGGCTGACTGTTCAAATCAGGCAGATTATAGGTTTCCAAAACCCCCAATGATAATGATCAGGTGTTCCAGGCATCCTCAAAAAGAAGGACCAAGGCCATCCTTGAGCTAAATATGAATTCCCAGAGAGCAGCCTGAGGTAATGGGAGCATCAGCTGACGTGTGAGGTGGAATTACAGCATTCAGTGCCTGGCATCCTCTGCCAGGCATCGGTGCCCATTGAATTGTGAGGGGTTCGTTACTGTAAAGTTTAATTAGCTGTAATTTCACTATAATTAAAGAGCCACTTGGAGAGCAGTGAAAGATAATTCAAGTCTTTGGATAAGGCTTTAAGCACTGAGTCCAGAACTGGTATTTTTCAGGGCCATGATTTGTTTTTGTGAAGTGTTTCACTGCCCCTGAATCCAGGAGAAACTGCTTGTGCAGTTTTGCTGCAGCTGGCTGCCAAAAGGTGTGGGGATGGAGGGGATTCCCACTGAGCTGGCATCAGGAATTGAACCTGGATGTGAAATATCTTTCTGTCCTTCAAAGGTGCTAAGGAGGAATCAGAAGAAGCCAAAGAGGGTGAGGAAGAGGAAGGAGAAGGGGAAGAAACAGCAGCAGAAGAAGGGGAGGAGTCCCAGGAAGCTGCTGAGGAAGCTGCTGAGGAGGAGAAGGAGGAGAAAGAAGCAGCAGGAAAGGAAGAGAGTGAAGGCAAGAAGAAGGCTTGATCTGAGGGCAGCTTTCCATCAGAGCCAACGAGTGACTGAGCTCCAGCTGCAGTCTCACCTATTTAATTCAGTGATCACTGAGGTTCCAGTTCATGATTATGACGTTTCTCCCTGTGCAGAGTCTGAGTTTGCTTGCAGAGCACCCAAGGCTTGCTCCCCGAGTGCCGCATGGTTCCACGTATGAGTTCAGGGCTTCTGTCCTTCCTGGGTGACCCAGAACCTTAACATTTAAAATGGGGGGGGAAATAAGTGGTGGGAATGAAAGGTTACCTTTAACTTGCATTTAAAATAATCCTGGAAACGGTGGGTGGGGGAAGTGATGGAGGCTTCATTAAGTACGTGCAATAAAGCAGCCAATAAAGTTCAGAAATGCTTACACGGATTCCTCGTGCATGTCCTGTGTCACTGATGCCTTTAAAAGGTTGGTAAAGGGGTTTATCCCACTCATCTTGTGAGTGAGAAGTGGGAAGAATCAGTTGAGGGTGGAAAATTTCACACATTTTATAAAAATACCCTGGGATGTGGTGGTGTCTGGGATGGGCCTCGCTGGCTGAGGGTGCAACAAGCACGAGCTCCCTTCTGAAAAATGGGAATTTTATCAAATCAATACACGGGGGAAAAGCAAATGTGGCTGTTAAATCGTGGCAGGAGGTTGTTCAGTGTCTGTGGGATCAGTGAGGAGAGGAGTAGGTGAAACTTGGAGAAAAGACTGTCTTCAAAAATAACATTACAGTCATACCAGAAGGGAGCTGCTCCCTCCCCAGGTGCTTTCTGAGCTCAATCCTGTCTGGGCTCATTTTCTTCTGAGAACTTCCCAGGGCCTTTTCAAGGTTTGACTGGGCTAAAAAAAGGCACAAGAAAAGAGCATCTCAACAGCAGCACAGCCTGGCAATTCCACAGGCCACATCCTGTGCTCTGAGCCTGTCAACCTTCAATTACCTAAAGCTGATACAGAAAATTAAACCTCGAAATGCTGCAAATTAAACCAGTTTAAATAAACAAAACCCATGGAAATTTGAATAAAAATTTAAAATAGGCATTAATGGCTGCACTAGACTTTACAGAAAGATTTGTCTGGGTGAGTTTTTGCACAGGATTTTGGGGTAAATTGATTTTATGCACTGGTGATGTGCCACCAGTCGATTTGCATTGGTTCTCCTCAGCAGCCTTGTACAGAGAGAAAGGAAATATCTTTTTTAATATAAGTTTTAGGAGGGTACCAAAAGCATCTCCCTTTTCAGTGTTTAAAGGGTGACAAAAAAGATGATGATGGATGAAGGAGGCACTTACAATTATTATTCCACATTCCCAAGAAAAGCAGCAAGAGAAATAAGAAGAAGCTGGGTCAAACCATTCAGAAAAGCAGTAATTCCAGTAACTCAGAATTCCACTATAATTTCCAATTTTTTTCCCCCTACTTTCTTAGGAGTTTGATCCTTTTGAGAACCAGAAGTAAAATAATCTTCACTTTCTTCAACAACACCTCTTAAATATTTCTATTCCATTCCCATTTCCCCCCCTGCTTTTAATGGATATTTTTCTCCCTGTGTTTACGCAGAGCTATGGCTACAAAGCAGATTTTATTTCCCCCCTCCAGGACGGGGGTGAGGAGATCTGGGGGGACGTGCAGTGCTCATCCCAGAGATCTTCCACAGCTGTGGGGGATGGAGGGGAGCTGCTCCTGCGGGGTGTGACAGCTCCGGCTCCTGGGGCTGCTGCTGGGAGATAAGGGAGAGCTGCTGCTGAAAAATGAGAGCTGCTTCTGAGAAATGAGAGCTGGTTCTGAGAAATGAGAGCTGCTTCTGAAAAATGAGAGCTGCTGCTGGCAAACTCCCCAATTCCCCCAGCAGGAAGGGACGCCTGGCACTCAGCTGGGAGAGAGGGGCTGCTCCTGTGTGGCAGCACATTTCTCTCCCCCCCTCAGGATTTTTCATAGAGGTGCACAGAGAGAAATGAAAGAGAAAACATTTTCTGTTTCTGCTCCTTGTTTTTCCCATGTGGAATGTGTTTGGGGAATTGTTTACCTGGAGTGAGTGCTTGGTTGGATTCTGGTGAGGATTGTTTGAGCCAATCCAACCCACCTGGGGCTGGGCTCTCAGTCACAAATTGTGTTAGTTAGAGTCAGAGAAAGTCGTGTGTAGTTTTAGTATCCTCCTTTTATATAGTATATTAATGTAGTTTAGCATAGTTATAATAAAGAAATAATTCAGCCTTCTGAACTGAGTCAGACATTGTCATTTCTTCCCATCGGGTTCGCCTGCATTTACAACTCTCCTGAGGGGAAAAATCCAATTGCAGCCCTGCTCAGAGCCCGTCAGGACCATGAAAAGCAGAGCAGAGCTGGACAGCTCAGCTGGAGAGAGCACTGAAAGGGGTGGAGGGACAGGGCAAGGGGGAACGGCTTCAAACTGACAGGGAGGAGGTTTAGCTGGGATATTGGAAAGAATTCCTTATTCAGAGGGTTTTGAGGGGCAGAAATTGAATTCCCAGAGAAGCTGGGGCTGCTCTGGAGGCCTGGAAGTGCCCAAGGCCAGGCTTGGAGCAGCCTGGGACAGCAGAAGGTGCCCAGGCCCATGGGCAGGTGGGACTGGATGGGCTTTAAGGTCCCTTCCAACCCAAACCATTCCATGCTATATCCAATCCTGCCTTTCTCTAAGCACTCTGAGCTCCTTTAACTCTTCAAAACGCGAATTGTCATCCTTTTTTACGATTTTTTTTTTTTTTTTTGCTGCCAAACTCCTCCTTCCCCCAGCCCCGGCGCTGGGGATGGATCCTGCCGCCTTACCTTGGGAAATCCTTTGACGCAATGCAGTAAACGCTGGCACAGCGAGGCTCAGGAGAAACTTTGAGCCGAGTTGCAGCTGCAAGTGAAGCCAAAAGTGTCCTGCGGGTCTTTCCTGCTCTTTGGGGCTGGATCAGGCTGAGATTTCGTGCCAGGGAGGTGCTGGATGCTTTCCCCGAGATGCACACACATCCTCCCAGCCCTGACACCTGTACAGAGCACTCACATTGCAGAAATTCACCTTCCAATGACTCAATAATTCACAGCTCATCATTTGCTGCCATCCCAGCACCAACCTGAATCCTGAAAAAGCAGCAATAAACCCCAAATGTCTATGGGGAGAGCACAAACCCGGATGACTGGAGAATATTCTGGTGCCTGACTCAGCTCCCTGGCAAATGCATCCTGTTTGTGTTTTGTAATGCTTCCCAGTTTGTTCCCACCTGGAATTCTGTTCTGGGATGCTGAAAAATAACTGTGGCATCTCCACAACCCAGCACAGGAAAAAAAAATCCTGTTTCAGAGCTCTCCAGCTCTTGAAGCCACAGTGGTCTGAATATCCTACCTTAAAATAGATGCAGAAATCTTCACTGTAAATTCCTTTAATTATTATTTTTCCCTTCGTGGATTTTTTTCCCTATTGTTTAATGAACTTCTTTGTCTGAAAATAATTATTCCCATCACTGGTTCTGTGCAGTCTGGAGGAGTAATTGGTGCAGAACAGGCAAATAACATCCTATTTATGCCTCTGCCCGGGAATTGTGCTCTCCTTTGAAACTGTTTGATTGCAGATGTCAGTAGACAAAAACCTCTTGGCACCATTAAATATTAATCAGTTCTTACAGTTTATAAACATTTAGAAATGTGTTAACCACTTGCTTGTTCCTCTTAGGATTTGCTGGGAACGTCTGCAGTGGGAAATGGGCTAAATGCACAAATCCAGTGTGTTAGAAAAAACACAGTTGTGGGTAATAACTAAAAGCTGTGAGATATTTTGGGGTGAAATGAGGATGTTGTGAGGATCATGCCAAGGGTTTGCCTCCCAAGGAATGGATAGACCCTGGGTTAGTCCAGCCCCTCGTCCCAGGAGCAATCCTGGACTGCACGAGTGCAAACAGGAACAAACCCACACAAATCATAATTTTGGGGTCCCTGGAGCTGTGTCCTACCAGGACTGAAGAGAAGGAAGCTGGAAAGGAACCCCAACGTGAACAAAAGCCCTGCTGGGGCCCCACCTGCACATGTTAAATGTTCCCCAGTCTCCTGCTGATGCCAGCATGGAATCCACCTGCAAGGTGACCCTTCCTCTCCGAGCTGCACATTCCCAACTTCCCACTGTCAGGGGTGGCTTTTGCAGTTCTGGACATTTTGGTGGCTTCTAGAACTTATTTGGAACCATGTTCACATAATTCCATGTCAAATATTGGTCTCTGCTTTAATCATGGTGCACTCTTGGAAATTTTGTTTAAATGTGAGGGGAAAACACCTTCAATTGTCACAAACCTTTGGGCACTTTGTGTTTTGACACAATTTGATGTAGATACCAAGAACAGGGGAGTGCTGAACTCTTTATTCCTAAAGGTAAAGTTACTTTTGTGTCACACCCACTCGTGACTACGGAGAAAATGCTGTTTAATTTGTTAACTCTGCTTTAATTAAAGATCCCTCAGCAGCCAAGCTGTCGAGCACAGATTCCCATTATTGATACTGCAGGAGAAACATCCATTGCTTTGCTCCACAAAGACACCCAGATTTATTTGGAAGCCTTATCTGCTGTGGGCTCTCCACCACTTCTCCAGTGAAGAACATGCTGAACCCTTTCAATTAAAAACTCCTTGATCTTCAGTTATTGATGGGGTGAAGGCACATGGAAATTCTAGATTTTGATCAAACCCTCAATTAAGCAACAGAGTTCAGGGTATTCCATGGCCTGAATGCAGGCATGAAAATTATTTGCATTTCTTTGTGAGTTATGAGAGGTGGGGCAGCAGCTGCAATCTTCATTTTCCTTTTAAAATGGGAAATACACACAAAATTAATCCTACAATGACAAAGTAATTCCCACATTGGAGCTGGGGGGTTTATCTTCTTCCCTTTGTTTCATCTGTTTCCATCTATTTTTCCATGTACAGCAATTTTCTGTCGGCTTTGTTCTTAACAAAATAACAAATTAACCCCCTTGGGTTAATTTTTGACTTTAGAATTTTGTGTTTAGAGGCAGATTGAACTTTTTGGCTATTGGAAGCAGAGAATTAACGAGGAGGTTCCCATAAAATTAAAGCAAGAGGGGGTAAAATAATCAGAACCAAGCACATTCAGAGGGCCTCGTGGTGGCTTGGTTGGGTTCCCTCAATGGGATTTTGCTCAGTTAAGTGACACACTGGTGCCACAGGAGATGCCACACCCAGCCTGTCTCCCCAGGAAAATCAAGGAAATATTTGGAAATTGGCTCTCTACGTGTGGATATTGGGGTGTAAGGAGGACAACCAGACTTGCAGTAGATTTTAACATTTTTTGGCTCACCACAAGCAGGATTGAGGGCTTAGAGACCTTCTTTCCCCTCTTAAAAAAAAAAGCAATTGCAACCCTTCTAAGCACCTCAAGGCCAGGCAGTGTTCAATGGATTCCTCTTTCCTCTAGAAAATTTGGGATATGGCTGTTATTTTCTTAATCCAGCCTTTGTGTTGTCAGAGGAAATTTATCCATCATATCCAATACCCAAGCCACAGAACATCCTGAGCTGGATGGGACCCCCAAGGACCACCAAAGTCCAACTCCAAGACAAATGAGAACACCAAGGAAAAGAACCTCAACCAATTATCAACCTGTGCAGCTGCATTCCCATTCAGGAGAGAGCATCCAGCTTTGGGAAGGGCTTAAATTGGGAAAAAAAAGTCATCAGAACAAGCCATGATTTCATATTGACCTTTATTGAGCAAGAACTGCTGTGACTGTTTTACATCAAACAACAAAAGGTTGCGTACTGTGCATGTCAACAAGGTTCTCCCAGGAGCAAAAGTCCATCCTAATTGCACCAGTGAGGTAAACATAATTAGTTATAAGTAGCATTTTTTTTTTTTTAAGGCTAGGAGAGTTCTGGTTCTCAGGAATACTCTATTACTGTTTTCAGTTTGGTTTTGGCTCAGTTGGATCTTTGCATAATACATCTGAACTCGTTCCTCAGATATGTCCCTCCAACAGCTCAGGAAATTCGGAAAAGCTTCCTCTGCACATTTCATCTCATGCACTAGTAGTAGCAGTATTTTTTTTTGTAGATCCCCAAGCTCTGTGGAGGGAGTACATCTTGAGCCTGCATGCATTCCCCCCCCCTTCCCTATATTGCACGAAAAAGTAAAATACTGTGTGTCTGGAGCCTCCGTGAGAGAACCCGATCTGCTTTGAAGCCGTCACTCACATGCATTTTGCAGCTGTCTATGGCTTAACCTTTTGCACCGACCCAAGCTCTTGAATTGGTTTGAATTTTAGCTATGGTTGCTTTTATTCGCTCTCTTTAATCTCCTTTACTACAGCATGTGAAGTGACTTTCTCCACTTTCTTGGTGGACACCAACTTCTCCTCAAAGCTTTCTTCGTGCTCCTCCACCTTCTGAGTGACGGTCACCGACTTTGTGATAAACGTGGTGCCACTGTCCCCACCCTCCCCCGTGATTTTCTCTGCTTTTTTGGTCACTACGATTTTCTCAGCCTTGTCATCCACGGGGCTCACATCGAGGCCGTTAGTGACCACCCCCTTGTCTTCCTCCTCCTTCTCTTTGGATTCCTCCTCCTTCTTCTCCTCCACCTCCCCATTGACCGCAATGTCCTCTTTCCTGGACTCCTTCTCGGCCTCGGCGCTCACTTTCGTTACCTTGGTGACGGTGATGGTCTCTTCCACCACAGCCTTGGCGTCCTTGCCTGGGGAGGGAGGCTTCTCCGGGGACCGGGGCTTCTCGGGAGTCACGGCCTTCTCGGGAGCGCGCGGCTTCTCCGGGCTCGCCGGCTTCTCGGGAGCGCGCGGCTTCTCCGGCACCGCCAGCTTCTCCAGGGCCACGGCTTTCTCCGGGGTGGCAGCCTTCTCGGGGGTGGTGGGTTTCTCGGGGCTCACAGCCTTCTCGGGGCTCACAGCCTTCTCAGGGGTGGCAGGTTTCTCTGGGGAGGTCACCTTTGGTGTGGCAGGTTTCTCTGGCGACGCCGCCTTCTCCTCCTCCTTGGCCGCCTTCTCCGTTTTCTCCGCCTTCTGTTCTTTGGCTGCTTCTGCAGCTTTTTCTTTGGGGGCGGCCTTGGCCGGCTCTGTCACGGGAGATTTGGGGGGCGACTTTACAGGAGGTGTTTTGACCTTCTCTGCCTTTGCTGGTACCTCTTCAGCTTTGCTCTTGGCCTCGGGCTTTTCCTCCTCTTCCTCTGCTTCCTCCCCTTCTTCCTTTTCCTCAATTTCTTCTTTTTCAGAGCCGCCTTCTTCTGCGGCATCAGATTTTGCAGCTTCTTCTTCCTCCTCTGCTTCCTCTTCCTCCTTCTCTTCCTCCTCAGCTGCAGCTTCTTGTTCTGCAGGAGCCTTCTCAGAAACTTCTTCCTCTGCAGCTTCTTCTGCTTTTTCTTCCTCCTGTTCCTCTTGCTGTGCCTTGGCTGCCATTTCTTCTGCCATGGCTGCCAGGGCATCTTCCATTTCAGACTTTTCATCCTCCACCTTCGTCTCTTCAATGATTTCTTCTACAAACTTGTGCTGGACCTTCAGCTTTGGTGGTTCGATTTTTGTTTTCTGGATTTTGGTGGATGCTATTGTGACAGAGGGTTGTCTGTGTGTGAATATGGGACCAGTAATGCTTCCAGAGAAGGCACTGAATCTTGTCTCCTCACCCTCCAGCAGCTTCCTAAGGGAATCAGGAGGAAAGAAAAAGAAGAAAATTAGCATTAAAAAAAACAAAATAAGGGATATCTATGGGAATAATTGTGTCTGTCCCATACTTGGAAGTGTCCAAGGCCAGGCTGGACAGGGCTTGGAGCAGCCTGGGACAGTGGAAGGTGACCCTGCTTTGGGATGGGCTTTAAGGTCTCTTCCATCCCAAACCATTCCAGGATTCTGGAATATTTTCCTGCTGTACCATTCCCCTGCCAGCAGGATGGAACCAGTCTGCTGTGGAATGTGCTGGAACTGACCAGGGCCATCCACTGCTCACAGCCCCAGCCCAGCTTCCCTTGAATCCTCTCTTTTCCAAAACTCACCTTCAGCAGATTTTACCTTGCTTATGGCTAGAGTGACACCTTCAGTGATCAGTTAAAATTCATCTTTACTGTCAGAAACTTCATTATGGTGTAAATCAGCAGGGATTAGGACAAACTAACTAATTGAATAGGATTCATTATGACTGAGGCAAACAGAACTTGACACAGCCAAGAGACCCAAATCAAATATTGTGTCTGAGACAGTCACAGCTGATTAGAGCACGTGTTCTAATTTAATAATTTGGGCATCCACCTTCTCTTTGTGGAAATATGAGAACTGGAGGCTTCAGCTGACTTTGGCAGCAGCGAGCTACAGCCCCTGGGGTGTCTCTGTGTCTGAACAACCTCAGAAATTTCAACAGATCTGGAGATGGGGGTGGTTTTTTTTTTGTTTTTACTTTTCTTTTATTCGAGTGCTTTTCATCTAAGCCTGTGACCCAGAAAAATCAGGAGCTCTCCAGTGAGAGTTCTGAAGTGATACAGAGGAGACTAAAAAAACCTGCCAGGTGATGGCAACAGCAAGCAACGCTGAGCTCGAGATTAGAGCAGACGCCTCTGAAGGAAAGTTGAGCAAGAAAAGTAAAAGTGTTTGTGACAGACAGATCAGCACTCACTGCCTCAAACCATGATCAAGCAAATTCACTGTCTCTCCCAGGCGATGAAAGGGAACTCTGGTGACAAGCCCTGCATGCCTGGCATCTGCAAAGCAAACGGGAATTAAAAATATCCTCGTCTGTCGCCGCATCTCCCGCTCGTGCGGCCAAGGACAGAATGCGGCACGGGAGCCGCCCCACTGAGTCACGCCGTGCTGCGCCCGCGGGGCTCGCTGGCAGCTCTGCCGCTGATTAGCTGCTCCCTAATGACCTCCTGGGCTCTCACTGGGCTGCCTAATGGCTGCAGGGATTTAGCCAAGCTCTCGTGTTCCCTGCCTCCGGTATTTCTTAGCTGTGGTAGCGCTTCCTGAGCCAGCAGCATCTGCAGTGCTATTAATATTCCAGACATGTGGGCAAGGATCCCACTGTACCTGTATGCAGCAATTTCGATGTCCAGGGCCATCTTGACATTGAGGAGGTCCTGGTACTCCCGCAAGTGACGAGCCATTTCCCACTTCGTTCCTCTGAGCTCGTTTTCCAGCTGGTGAATCGTGTCCTGCAAGGGAGACGCAGAAAACCCCTGTGACACGGACACACGCCGCAGGCGGGGACACAGCGGGCAGAACTTCTCTGAGGGGACTTTTAGAAACTCTTCCCGCTGCTCGCGGAGGCAGGGCTGGCATCAGAGCACGACCCACCCGCTCCCACCGCCCTCCGCAGCGCCGTCCCCCCGCCTTCCGCATCCCTCGCTGCGGAGCCGGCACAGGGCGCCTCCCGCATCCCTCCACGCCAGAGCGGGAACCTCCCGCATTTCCTCATCCCTCCCCCCAGAGCGGCCACCTCCCGCATTTCCTCCTCCGAGATCGGGAACCGGGAACCTCCCGCATTTCCCCCTCCCAGAGCGGGCACCGGGCACCTCCCGCATCCCTCCCACCCGGACGTCTCCCGCATCCTCCTCCCCGGAGCCGGCACCGGCCACCCCCCGCCGGCCACGGGACAGCCCCGCGCCGCCTCCCCGGTACCTGATAGGTGGTGAGGTCGTTATTGTGGCGCTCCTCGATGTCGCTGAGCTGCCTCTCCAGCGACTCCTTGGTGCCGCGCACCGACTCGAGCTCGATGCTCTTGGACTGGAGCTGGCGGCGGTACTCGGCGATCTCCTCCTTGGCGGAGCGGATCGCCTCCTTGTTCTGCTCGGCCGCCTCGGTGAGCTTGGCGTAGCGGCACTTGAACCACTCCTCGGCCTGGTGCATGTTGTGGTCGGACTGGCACTCGAGCTGGGCGCGGATCTCCTTCAGCGCCGTCGTCAGGTCTGTCTTCAGGTAGTCCTTCCTCTCCACGGTGGCGTGGGACGCCTGCAGCTGCGCCAGCAGCTCGGCCACCTCCTCCTCGTGGTTGCCCCTGAGGAAGGCCACCTCGTCCTGCAGCGACTGCACCTTCTTGTCCAGCTCGGCGCGCATCAGCGAGGCCTCCTCCATCTCCTTGCGCAGGGCGCGGATCGTCGCCTCCGTCTCGTCGCGCAGCCGCGCCTCATCCTCGAAGCGCTCCCGCAGGCGCTGGATGTCCTCCTCGATGTGCTCCGAGTCCAGCTGGATCTGCGCCTTCTCGTGGCTCACCTGCTCCAGCGCCCCGCGCAGCTCCCGCAGCTCCTGCTCGTAGGCGTCGCTCAGCTGCGCCCGCCCGGCGTGCTTCTGCCGCAGCGCCGCCAGCTCCGCCTCGATCTCCTTGTTCTGCTGCTCCAGGTAATGCACCTTCTCGATGTAGCCGGCGAAGCGGTCGTTGAGCCCCTGCAGCTGCTCCTTCTCGTTGGAGCGGCTCAGCTTGAGCTCGGCCGCGCCGTTGAGCAGCGAGGACTGGCTCACGTCCAGGCTCTCGGCCGAGCTCAGCACCGTGGAGCCGTAGGCGGCCCGCGGGCCGCCCAGGTTGGGGCGCTTGTAGGAGGAGGACACGGTGCTGCCCGAGCCCCGCGACCACGACTGCGAGCGGAAGCCGCTGGACGGGGACGCGCTGGCGCGGCTGTAGGTGGCCCGGGTCTCGGTCACCCGGCGGTACGAGGGGTTGCCCAGGGGCTCCATGGTGTAGCTCATGGTGGGGCGCTGGGGGCGGCGGTGCGGGGCTGCTCGGGCCGCCGCCGCCCCTTTTATAGCCCCGCCGGGCGGCTGCGGGGCGGCCCCGCACACGCGTGCGGGGGGCGGCTCCCCCCGGCCCGCCCCGCGCCCCGCCCCGGCTCCCCCTTCCTTCCCTTGCCGTCCCTCGCCTCGTCCCGGCCGCCCCTGCCCGGCCCCTGCCACCTCCCCGCTGCCCCTTCCCCACTGCCCTTGCTGCCCCCGAGTTCTGCCCCCTCCTCCCCTTTCTCCTCTCCATTGCCCACCCACTCCCCCGTTGTCTCCGCTGCCCCCACTCCCTCCTTTCTTCCTCCTGCTGCCCCCTTCCCTTTCCCGTGTTCCTTCCCTCTTGCCCTGCTTCCTTCTCCCTCCTTCCCTAGGCCAGCACCCTCTTTCCTTCCTTTCTTTTTTCCTCCCTTATTATCCGTTCTTCCCTTTCTTTTCTCTCTTCCTTTTTTTTTTTATTTATTTATTTCTTCTCTTGCTTTCTTCCCCTTCATTTCTTTCCCCTATCTTTCCATTCCTTTCCACTCCTCTCCCTCTTTTCCTCTCTTCTCTCTCCCGCAGCGCCCACGGCAGAGCGGAGCGCGGTGCCGGCCCCGGGCGCTGCCGGGGGCTGCAGAGCGGGGTAGGGCCGGGGGCTGGGGCCGGGCTGGGGAGCCGGGAGCGGGATCCGGGAGCTGGGATCAGCCGCTCCATCACCACGGACAGCTCCCGCCGGGCGGGCAGGGGGGCTCGGACCGGCCTGCGGCGGGGGTTCGGGGGGAGGCAGGGGGCAGAGGGGCCCGCAGATGGGTGGGGAGGGTCCTTCCCCCCTGTCCCCCCGTCCCCTGTCCCCAGGCGGGGTCTGCATTGTGAAGGTCGGGAGGGGGAGGCGGCGCTCGCCGGGGCTCTGCGGCACCGAGCGCTCCCCGCACCGGCTCCGGGGGCTCTGCGGGAGGAGCGGGGGGAAGCCCTGGAGCAGTCAGCAAGAGTTTAGGAGACCCCCCGGCATCCCAAATCCTTGCTCCTGGTTCTTCTCGTCCTCTCTCTCTTCCTTCCTCTCTCCCCTTCTCTTTTCCTCCCACCCATCTGCTTTGATCTAACGCTTGGTGCATTGCTCAGAATGAATAATAAATTGTTTGAAACCTTGTTAGAAATTACGGTTATGGGGGGAAATAGACTTTCTATGGGCTGCATGACAGTGCCTGGCTGCCATCCAGGCTCTGAACTCCTCCTGGAGGGATTACAGATACGGAGGAAACGGATTAGTAAACTACAAAGAGAAAAAAAAATTAAAACAATCGAACCCCCCCCACAAAAAAACCTCAAAACTGCTGGTGCTAGAAAAACCCCTGCCACAGCCTGCACGGAAAAGCAGAGGGACGCTGAGGGGGGGGAGTTAACGCCTCGCTCAGAAGGTGCAGAAAAGGCTCTGTCTGTGTTCACAGCCTGAATTTTTGAGCAGATGATCTCATGAAAGGCAAAACGCTCCTCACAGAGCACCTGGCTGCCTTCAGCCCTGGCGATTCCTGGCGCGGCTGGGGCGAGCCGGGCAGTTCTAGGGACGGGGTTAAACTTTGCCGAGCACATGGAGGAGCCTCGCAGCCCGGCGGCTCATTAACATGACGCTGTCATAGGACTGCAGCACTGCAGTCAGAGCTCGGCTTCATCCCCGGCTCCGCTCCCCAGCTCGGGCAGCTCCGGCCTCTCCGAGCATCCACACAGCACAAGGGGGGTTTGCTAACGAAGCAATCACGGATCGGAAATGTGCTTCATTAATTTTACTGAAAGTTTCTGCCATAGGCACAAACCCCTTTGGATTTCACTGGGGCTCAAAATAAAATTACTGCCTGTCAGGGCATTGTGTTTTGTTTCTTTTTAGGGTGAAAGATTCATTGTGGTCTGGTTTATTGGTGGTTTTTTTTTTCCCTCTGATAATAAAGACTGGGAGGTGGGAACACATCATGGTTTTATCCATGAGAAAAACTTGCTGTGTAAGGAAACACAGAGTTAACAGAGGTGCTTGGGAGCTTTTATTATCCTTTTAATCTCCTGAAAACAAGGACTGGCAGATGGAACTTTGTAATAAAACTGCCTCTCATTAAATACCTTGGTGTTTGAAATCCATTTACCCCATATGTAAAATAAATTGTTGCTCTATAATCAGGCAGGGCTAGGTTTGATTTATTTATTTAATAGTGATATCAAGCAGTGCAAACTTTTATGGAACACAATACATCTCATGGATTGCTTTAAAGATCAGGGTATTTAGAAGGGAAAAAGTTGGCATTCACTGAGGTGTTTAGAGCAGAGATTCTGAAATAAAATTCATTGTTTTAATTGAAAACAGCCTTGCAATGTGAATTTCTGCTCTCTAATCAGATGCAGGGGGAGAGGGCTCCTGCTACATTATCCTGAAGGTGCTTTGAAGGTTAAAGTGAGTCAGGGAAATCAGTCTGAGATGTTCCCTCTTTTCTGATGAGTAATTAATCCCTTTTGCCTTTCTGTCCGGAGATTTTGAAATGCAGGCTGATATTTCTGCTGAAGGAGAATTGCTTTTGCCTCCAAGTTGACCAAACAAGAGCTTCTACTTGAGAGCAAAGCTGATGTCTCAGGACTGAGGCAGGAGGAAGGGAGGAAGGGGCGCTCCCATGGAAAGGGAAAGCAGCTGCATCGATTTTAACCTTGGTTGTCCACTATTGACAAACTGCAGTGATGGGAGGGTGAAACTTAGTCCTGCAGCTCCCTTAAACAATGGGAGAAAAGGAAAGAAAATACAGAAGGTGGAGCAGCACAACAGCCTGGCTGCTCCCAGGGAAAGATCAAAATATATCCAATGATAATGAATTCATTGGAATATATTAAGAAAGCATTGAATCAGATGGGTAGAATAAAAGGGGGGGTTGGGTGGGGTTTTTATGTTGGAGAGGCAGCAGAATGAAGGCACTGGATGGGTAATGCAACTCTTAACAGATTATTTATCACCTTAGAGGGGGTTTGTCTTGATAAGTTTTTAATATAAAGTTTTTAATATAAAGCCTGGTTTAAGTTTAAGCAATTCAAGCCTAATTAGATCTTAATGACACCCATGTAAGGAGAGCAACCAGCGACATCAGATGGAATTTTGTCAGAGAGGAAAAGGAGCCAGGAAATCAGGATTTGGTCCGTTTTTATATTCCCCAGCAGCCAGTGATGTAAGTCGGTGTGACTGGCCCAGCTGCAGGATTTACACCCATTTGGTGCCCCTGCTGTGCTGTGGGGTCACCCCAAACTCACCATAAATAACATCCCAGGACATCAGCTGGCAGAAATTGGTCTCGTTCCAGCTGACCAAGGGGAGCAAGGACGGACATTTGAGCCCAGCTGAGGATGTGTCCTGAGATATTTAAATAGCCAGGAAGGAAAAAATGGGATTTATGGCCTGAGGGCCTCGTCCTGGACTGCTGGATGCTCCTTGGAAAGGGATTTCACCCCTAAGGAAGCCCAGGAGTGCCCAGCACAGGGCAGGACAGCCCAGGGCCGAGCAGGGCTGGTGTCCTGCTCCCTGCGAAGCAGATTTTTACCAGGATTCATTTTTGCCTTGTCATTTGTTCAGGATCTTGAGATTGGAAGGATCAGGTTTGGGGTGAGCTGGTTGATAATGGATTATCCAGTTCACAAAAGGTCTTCAGCATCCTCAGGGACTTGAGGCAAAGAGGGAAGGGGGTGGAGGGCAGAGAAGGAGCTGTGAGCATTTTGGGGTTGGAATGGATCATCTTTAAGGTTCTTTCCAGCTCAAACCATTCCAGGATTCCGTTTCCCCTCTGTGCTGGGCTGAGGTGGGGATGTCACTTTTTGGTATCACAGCACAAACACAAAGGTCCTGCTGGGCAATGCCTGTGCTCTGAAAAATGGATGTGTTCATTTTATTCCTGCTGGAAACTGGGCTCTCCCAGCAGAGCTCCAACACAGCAGCGTTTTCCTAATGCACTTTCCATCATTCCCTCTGAGCCACCTGAGCCACCTCGGGACCTCAAATCAAGCCCTGCCAGACACTTGGGTTATTTTCTTCATGCAGAAACGTTCTGTGTTGCATTTGAGGGTGAAATATTCCTGAGAGCCCAGCCCTGAGGCAGAATTTTCCTTCCAATGATCGGTGAAGGAAAATTTCTTGGAAATTCCTACAAAGCTCATTGCTGCTTTCACCTTCCTCGATTTATCTGCTGCAAGAGCCCTTCATGGAATCATGGAAAGGTTTGGCTTGGAAGAGACCTTAAATCCCACCCCATCCATCCCCTGCCAGGGCAGGGACACCTTCCACTGGCCCAGGTGGCTCCAAGCCCCATCCAGCCTGGCCCGGTGAGACATTCACCCCAAAATTCCCTGCACTGTCAGCACCAAGAATCATTTCACAGCTCCAGACACACTTCAGTCATTTACTCACTTCAAAAAACGAAACTTTTACCAGACCACCCACACCTTTCTGGGGTGTTTTCCCTGCATTTTGAAAGCCCTGCATTGCACACTGATTTTGTAACTCCTGGAGTGGGATGTTCTCTTTCCTGGCCACCTCCTGTTCTGCTTCCATGGGCCACTTCTTTAATCTGCAGGAATTCACAAGGAGCAGGATGCTGAATTATTCTATGAAGGGCTTAGCCTGGAGTCTGCTGATTAATAATAGCAATAATAGAAATATATCCAAGCAGATTCCTGCAGCTTTGTGTGGTGTTCTTTGGGATAACAGGGATGGGCTGACAGGGACACGGAGATCTTGTGCTTCCATCTCCCTGATATTCATGGCTTTGATTTTCCACCAATAAATTCCAGCAACTTTTGGAATCCTTGGCCGACAAAAGCTCTGTTTGTGCTCCTAAACTGGGTGTTGAACTCCTTTCCACAGCTTCTTTTAACTGTCCTTTAACCAGTTAATTATAGAACTGTGATGAACTTGTCACGTGAATCACGGAATCGCTGAATCCTGGAAGGGTTTGGGTGGGAAGGGACTTTAAAGGTCCTCTAATCCCAACCCTGCCCTGGGCAGGGACATTTCCCCCATCCCAGGGTGCCCCAGCCTGGCCTTGGGCACTTCCAGGGATCCAGGGCAGCCACAGCTCACTGGGAATTCCATCCCAGCCCCTCCCCACTCTCTTTCTTCCCCATATCCCATCTAAAACTGCTCTCCTTCCGTTTAAAGAGCAAATCCAGCACACAAAATGACCTGGGACCCTTCTTAGTAACATTTCTGAAGCGATGGCCTCGTTTTCTGGACAGATATTGGAAAACTTGGCTTTACCAGAGAATTCCTTTGTAGATCCCGGTGCCAGAGAAGCCAAAACCTGAGAGGGCAGAACTGAGAGGGCCTGGAGCAGCTTTTGGCAGGCAGGAGGAGTTTGGAGGTGAAGGTTCAGGGTGCAGAGGCAGGACAAGGAAAATGATGAACACCAAGGAATCCACTGAGCCTCAGTTTCCTTTCTTCTGCACCACCCACTGAGGATCCAGGCACAAACCCCTGCCAAGGATCAGGATGAGCCACAGAAATCTGGGATTCAGCTGCCCTGGATGAGAGGCAGAGGAACCCCTGGGTTTGCCCCCACGCTCTGCTGGGGTTGTGGCTCTCTGCTGCCTTTCCCACGTGCGGTGTTTGATGTCTCCAGCTGAAAACTGCCACCCAGAAAAGCACAAATCCAGGTCAGGGCAGCAATCTTCTGGTGAGAAAGTGACCAAAAATAGCTCTTCCTACCTCGTTTGGAAAGGGCTTTTTTTGTAGCCTTCCCTTTCTATAAATAGGACTTTGAGAAGTGGCCACAGTTGTGCTTTTTCTGACCATTTTTCCTGGAGCTCCGTGTCCCCCATGAGGGCGCTGCCATAGGACAAAGCTATTTTTAGGGTGTTGCTTCCCAGGAAATAAAGGAAATAAATTACAGCAGGTTGGAAATTAGAGGCAGTTATTCACAACAGCAGCTAACTGCCATTGACTGTCACACACTTGGGTCACGCCAGCAATAATGACAGGAATTACTGGGGGAAAAATCCAATTTTTCAGTCCAGTGGCAGCACCTGGATGGGGAAATCCTGCTGGCTGGGCTGGTGTGCAACAGCCTTGGGATTTGGGATCACCTTGTCCAAGTGACCGGCTTGCTCAGAATATCCTCAATATCCTGAAAACTCTGGAATGGGTGGATTTTAACACAGCAAAACTGTCGGTGGGGTAAATGGAGCTCAGAGCTTTGGGTCATGTCCAGACTTGGAGGTTGGGGAGCTCTTGGGGAAATTGAATTTGAAACCAAAATGAAAATCAAATTGAAACCCAAAATTGAAATCAAATTGAAACCCAGAATCGAAATCAAATTGAAACCCAAAATTGAAACCCAATTTAAAACGAACATGCAAATCAAATTTGAAACAAAATTTAGAATAAGTGGTGCTCCCCTAATTTCAGGGAGAGGCCTACAAATGCTTCATTTGAGAATAGGCTCTGGAGCTGTGGATTTGGATGGGATTTGGGATGAAATCGTTCCCTGGGAGGGGCTGGGATGGAATTCCCAGAGGAGCTGGGGCTGCCCTGGATCCCTGAAGTGCCCAGGGCCAGGCTGGAGCAGCTGGGACAGGGGGAATGTCCCTGCCATGGCAGTGCTGGCATGAAATGTTCTTTAATGTCCCTCCCACCCAAACATTCCAGCATTCCCAGTCTCCCAGGGTTTCTGGAGCACCCAGCCCGGTCCTGGGGGGGCTCAGGTTTGGGGGTTCCTCCGTGTCCTTGTCCCCTTCCCTGTCCCTCCCTCCAGCAGCAGCAGCAGCTCGGTGAATTTTCCTTTTTCTTCCCTTTTCTTGCCTTGTTTCTACCAGAGGCAGAAGAAAAGCACTGAAATAAAAGGAAACATTTGAAACATTTCTCTTGCCACTCTCATTAGGATCTGGGTTAATTGCTCTCCTGCTGGAGCTTTAATTGATCTGTGAGGAGGAAGCTGCAGCTCGGTGACAGCCCCGCAGTGACTCCTGATTTTTCTTTTTAATTAGCACTGAGGAAGAGTCCACCTTGCTGCCGAGCCCTCTGAGGATCAGCTCTTATGGAGATGCTGTACATAAATATCATTTATTTTCCTGATGCACCTCTGGAGCAGAGCTCGAGAGGTTTTTCCAGGTGAGAAAGTTTCATAACAAAGAAGGGCCCATTCCAGCGGTGCTGCTTGGAGGGTTCACCTCGTGCTTTGTTGTGGAAAAAAAAGAAGAGAATTTAATAATATTAATTATCACTTTGGCCCAAGAGCTCAGAGGAGCCTGGGCAAGATTTGTACAAAAAATCTGAGCCGGTTTTGGCTGGAATTTCACTTTAATTTCTCCAGTCTGGTTCTCTTAACATCTAAAGAATATTCTTAGCAGAAGTAACTGTAAGCTGATTAGGCGGGAAGCAATAAATACAAATCAAATCGAATCATGCAGAGACTCCCAGCAAGAAAATCAATAATTTCAGTGATGTATTTTTAAACTCCTGTTATTAGAAAAAAAAACCACATGCAGCTTCTTCAAGTCTTGATTAAGCCAAAGCTGGGAGTTTTCTGCAACTTGCCAGGAATATTTCCCACCCGTATTCCAGGCTATTCCCCTCCTGTGGCAAACATTCCATCACCCTGAATTTTGCAGCACAATCTGCAGGCTTAGGGATTTCTTCAAAGGAAAAATGGGTGCAGAGCTTTACCAGGGTATTATGGAACAGGTTTTTTTTTTTTTTTTATTGAACCTTTCAGAATTTTAATTTTATATTATTTCAGGGAAGAACAAACTCAGGGGTTAAAGATTTGTCCCCATCCTCAGGGACTGTGTGCTTGAGCAAAAGTTCCCGTTTATTTCTGGAAGGACTTTGGGAAAAGGGGTGAAAAAAATTTTTTGGGGTTTAAATTAACACCCAGGTGCTGATCATGGACACAACGATCCCAAAAGAGCTTTTACTGCTGTGATGGGGCATTGGAGACCACAAAATTTCATTTCTTCCTCTTTTTCCCAATCAGCCCCACTGGGGGAAAGACATTATAGGTGCAAATCCTCCAAATACAGAGGAAGATCCTGCTGGAATTGGGAGCTGCTATTAACACACAGAGAAATTAATGAGATATTAATTAAAGGTAAATAATTAAAGGATTAAATGGCCCAGAGAAATCAGGCGATGCAAATAACAATAAAGATTTTTTTATTTCTTTTGTGGTGGCTGAATCCAATTCCTTGGACCTTTCCCCCTTCCATGGATGGTTTCTGACCATTAACATTTACAGATCCCCCCTAAAGAGAAAATCTTGAGCTGGGATCAGCAGCAGCTCGGATTTAGCATTAGCTGAGCTCAGTTTTGCAGAGCAAATGTTAATTAAAACCTTGGGCCTGGCAGCGTTCATGGCACAACGCCCTTGGGGTGAACAGGAATTGAGGTGCCTTAAACCTTCCAGTGGGATTGATCCCAAAGCTGGGTCACGGAAAGGTGCTGAGGAAAATGCCCAAACCCACAACGTTTGCAGCAGTCCCACATCTCGGAGTCCATGAAGGTAAGGAAATATTTCAAGGCTTCTACGAGCAGCAAAAATCTCCTTTCAGTGTCTCCAAGAGCTGCTGAGTCAGGGCTGTGACATCAGACTAGGAGCTACCCCTCCCTTCCAGAGGGGGTTTAGCTCAAATTGCTCCTTTTCCTCTCTTTTCCCTTCTCCTTCCTTCCTCCAGGCACATCTCTGGATTTCTGCACGGGGGGAGACTCTGGCAGCAGACAATCCCAAAATTCAGGGGTGGAGCTCTGAGCTCTGCCCTTCTCTGCCGTGTGCCTGGAGGGGCAGTTTGTGCCCCAGTTCCATCTCTGGGTTTATTTGCTGTGTGCATTATTTAACTGCGGTGTTTATTATTTATTTTGTGTGTGTTTTCCTGCAGAATTCCTGCTTTACCTCTCTGAACACTCAGAGATGCTCTGGCTGGAGCCAATTTTGCTCGTGCAGAGGCCTTTTCCTTCTCCTCCTTCCACACTCTGGTGCAGGAGCACAGAAACCTCTCCCTGGAGGAAGCTCAGCCCTGTTCATCACCATTATTTTCTACTGTTTTCACTCACCCTGTGCCTTTTTCTCTCTTCTCTTCTCTTCTCTTCTCTTCTCTTCTCTTCTCTTCTCTTCTCTTCTCTTCTCTTCTCTTCTCTTCTCTTCTCTTCTCTTCTCTT
>QUSF01000095.1:75399-95642 GCA_003676055.1 Chloebia gouldiae | reverse complement strand
ATGTTGAAGGAGGAAATTCCCAATGTTGAAGGAGGAGATTCCTGATATTGAAGGAGGAAATTCCCAGTGTTGAAGGAGGAGATTCCCAGTATTGAAGGAGGAGATTCCCAATGTTGAAGCAGGAGATTTCTGATGTTGAAGGAGAAAATTCCCAATGTTGAAGGAGGAGATTCCTGATGTTGAAGGAGGAGATTTCCGATGTTGAAGGAGGTGATTCCCAATGTTGAAGAAGGAGATTCCCGATGTTGAAGGAGGTGATTCCCAATGTTGAAGGAGGAGATGCCCAATGTTGAAGGAGGAGATTCCTGATGTTGAAGGAGAAAATTCCCAATGTGGAAAGAGATTCCCGATGTTGAAGCAGGAGATTCCTGGTGTTGAAGGAGATTCCCAATGTTGAAGGAGGAGATTCCCAATATTGAAGGAGGAGATTCCCAGTGTTGAAGGAGGAGATTCCCGATGTTGAAGGAAATCCCCAGTATTGAAGGAGGAGATTTCCGATATGGAAGGAGATTCCCAATATTAAAGCAGGAAATCCCCAATATTGAAGTAGGAGATTCCCGATGCTGAAGGAGGAGATTCCTGGTGTTGAAGCAGGAGATTCCTGATGCTGAAGGTCTCTGCTGCTCCCGGTGGATCAGGATCCGTCCCTCCCTGTGGCATTCCCATTCTCTGCACAGAGACACAGCTCTGTCTCTCAGGAGAAGCACAGAGAGAAGAGGAGGAAACAAACTCTATCTCTGCTCCTTGGTTCTCCCCATGTGGAATGTGGTTGGAGATTGTTCACCTGCAGTGATGGCTGGGTTGGATTCTCAGGAAGTTTTTGGGATCATTGTTCACCTGCAGTGATGGCTGGGTTGGATTCTGGGGAAGTTTTTGGGGTCATTGTTCACCTGCAGTGATGCCTGGGTTGGATTTTCAGGAAGTTTTTGGGGTCATTGTTCACCTGCAGTGATGGCTGGGTTGGATTCTCAGGAAGTTTTTGGGGTCATTGTTCACCTGCAGTGATGGCTGGGTTGGATTCTCAGGAAGTTTTTGGGGTCAGTGACCAGCGGGATCCAGCTGTGGCTCGGGCTCTCAGCAGAGTCACGAGTTTGAGTTAGATAAACAATAATTAAATATGTAGAATAGGATGGTATCTCCTTAAATAGCATATTAATGTAATATAATTTGGTTTTAATAAAGCCATCCTTCAGCCTTCTGATCTGGAGCAGACATCATCACTTCCCTGCATCCAGGCTTCTGCATTTCCACTGTAGCTCCCCTCCATCTCCTGCCTCCTCCCTACCTGCCCTCACCAGGAATTCTCTTTCCAGAGGGGAGCAGGGCTGGGCTCAGCTCAGCTCTGCCTGTCCAGAGCAGCTCAGCCCCCCGTGCCCCATTTTGGGGGATTTTTGGGGTGATTTTTGGGAGCCCCGAGCTCAGGGCTGGGGCTGTGCCACTCTCCCTGCCTTGGGAACGCCACCAGGACACGCAGGAGGAGCGCAGGGAGAGCAGAGCTGCGCAGAGAGAGGGATTTTCCTTTTTATTCTGCTCTTGGCTGTGGAACAGCTTTCCCCCACCCTGCCTTTTAAGGGGCCAAATGTGAGCAAATAAACAAACAAATCAATCAATTTCTGCCCCATCCCTCCGTGAAGATGAAATGTTCTCCTGCAGCCCTGCATTAACCCCTGGCCCTGCATTAGGCTCCAGCTCCTGCTCCTCACCCTGGATGCTTTTAAGGCAGGATTTCAATTATCCAAAGTGGCTCCTGACAGAGTTCCAGGCACCCTGGCACATTCCCGGGGGAAAACGGATCCCTGAGATCTGGGAGCTCAGGAAGGATCCCTGCCCTGCAGGATGGGGCTGGGAGGGCTTCCAGACCCCCCTGTGGGGATGAATTCGGGTGAAACTGGAGGTTGGCAGTGCAGGCTCCCTCCCCTGGGGCTCTGGGATATTTATAGGAAAAGCTTTTTAATAGCCTGAGTTGGAAAAGAATCTGGTTAAACCCGAGCTCATCCCCACGTAATTAAATAACCCAGCTATGACTAAGAATATTGATCAGGCCCTTGCTGCCCTCCCTTCCAAAGGAAATTTCCTTGGGGAAGGTTTTCCTGCTGTTCCCAGCCCTGGCACCGCAGCCAGACCCATTCCCTGGGTCTGCTCTCACCCTCTGAAGATGCCCAACTTTGCCTTAAATCTCGTGTTTCCTGCTTGAAACATGTTTTTAAAAAAATCCACAGGGATTTTTTACGGGATGTTTTCTTCTCAAACATCATCTCCATATTTCCCAGTTATTCTTACTCCCAGCAACCTCTCTGAAAGCCCACAAAGATGGAAATAAATTAATAAGTGTAAATCATTCCAGGTGAAACATTCCAGATTTTCTGTTCAAAATGCATTTTCATGTTATTATCATAAAACTACTTTAAAGCAAGGCATTGACGGTGCTTTTCTGGTTTAAATCTTCGCTGCTTGGACTCAGGCCTGTTTAAAATGTAAAAAAAAATAATATAAATTGGAGGTAAAAACATATTTGCAGTTCTTCTGCAGGTTAAATTAACTGTCAGCTTTGCCCATTAGACTCCACATCCTTCAGTGATCTCAATTTTTATTTGGTACTAAATGTTAATCACCAGAATTGCTGCTTGTATTTTAATATTCCTTTTCATTATCCAGGCTCCTGCACACAGGAATCTGAATTTATCTGAGGGGCTGTAAACACTTTAATACACTTTACATTATTTATGCCACATATTTGCAAAGGATAATACAGAAAAAAAACATCTTTTGTCAAGGAATTCTGTGCTTGGTCCTGAAACTTCCGACATCAATAAGAGCTTTTTCATAAATATTAATTTAAGTTTCTACCCTCAGCATGGGGAACATATAAAGCACAGAAAAATAAATGTGTTTGCAAAATATCCCAGCTAATTTGGGCTCTGGAGGTGGAAAGGCTGCTGTGAGTTCAAGGAAAAAATGGGAGCTGAGCTTTGGAACCTGCATCTGTTTGGGTTTTTTTTTCCATTAAATTAGAGAATGGAGGAAACTTGTTCATCTCCCAGCTTTGTGTTTCAGGCTTCTGAACTAGAAGAGGAATAATAGAAATAACAGAAATGATAGAAATAATGGAAGTAATAGGAATAATAGGAAGGAGCTTCTCGGCTGCCTGTTTTCCACAGGCCGTGGATTCCAGCTGCTCTGAAATAAAGACACTGGAGAGTGTTTGAGGCAGGCTTTGTGCTCCTGGCGTTTCCTTCGTGTGCAGAATTATCCCTGATTTCCCCAGGAGGGGAAGGGCTGGGCAGGGCAGCCCTGAGCCCCAAAGGAACTGCCTGGAAACCTGGTGGGAAGGCCTGGGTTCAGTCACAGGGACTGCAGACCCCGACCCCGGGACAGCCTGAGGGCAAAATGCAGCTGATCCGCTGCATCTGGGGGGTTCAGGCAAATAAAGCCAGAAAAACAGGAGATGTCAGAGATCCAGGAGCTGTCAGAGAACCAGGAGATGTCAGAGAACCAGGAGATGTCAGAGATCCAGGAGCTGTCAGAGATCCAGGAGATGTCAGAGAACCAGGAGCTGCCAGAAAACCAGGAGATGTCAGAAAATCAGGAGCTGTCAGAAAACCAGGAGCTGTCAGAGAACCAGGAGCTGCTGGAGATCCAGGAGATGTCAGAAAATCAGGAGCTGCTGGAGAACCAGGAGATGTCAGAGATCCAGGAGATGTCAGAGAAACAGGAGATGTCAGAGGACCAGGAGCTGTCAGAGATGCAGGAGCTGCTGGAGATGCAGGAGCTGTCAGAGATCCAGGAGCTGCCGAAGAACTAGGAACTGCTGGAGAACCAGGAGCTGCTGGAGATCCAAGAGCTGTCAGAGAACCAGGAGCTGCCAGAAAAATAGGAGATGTCAGAAAATCAGGAGCTGCCAGAAAAACATGAGCTGCTGGAGAACCAGGAGCTCTCAGAGAACCAGGAGCTGCTGGAGATCCAGGAGATGTCAGAGATCCAGGAGCTGTCAGAAAACCAGGAGCTGCTGGAGATCCAGGAGCTGTCAGACATCCAGGAGCTGCCAGAAAACCAGGATCTCCCAGTGGAGCTGCAGCTGGGCCATCAGGAAACTCAATTTTCCCCCTGTCCCCTGTTGCTGTGTTGGGTTGAGGGTTCTTTTGGGTCCCTCCCAGCTCAGGATATCCCCTGATTCTGTGATTCTGGGCTCTCCTGATCACAAAGCTTCCAAGCCCTTTAGTGCCACT
The DNA here is from genome assembly GCA_003676055.1 of Chloebia gouldiae. Taxonomy (NCBI): domain Eukaryota; kingdom Metazoa; phylum Chordata; class Aves; order Passeriformes; family Passeridae; genus Chloebia; species Chloebia gouldiae. The sequence goes on along the minus strand of QUSF01000095.1, from coordinate 91,416 downwards.
GGAGTTTGGGCTCTGCTGAAGGAAACTGAAGCCTGGGATCACATCAGACGTGATGGAGGAATGAGAAACCCAAGAAACATCTGGATCCTCCTCCTAGTGTACAGATTTATTTAATTTTTTTATTATTATTTTTATGGAATTCTGGGGTGGTTTAGGTTGGAAAGGACCTTAAAGCCCACCCCAATCCACCCCTCTCCCCCCACCAAGGGTTTTCATGCCTGTGCCAGGGCCTCTCCACCCCCACAGGGAAGAATTTCTTCCCTATAACCCACCCAAACCTCCTGTCAGTTCCAAGCCATTAAAGGCATCAGGAATTCCACAGAAATAGCTGGAATCACTCTATGCCTATCCTGAAAGGCCCTGGCAGCCCCTGGGGCTGGACATCCTCTGTTTAAACCCTGACTTTGGGGAAGGCAGAGCCCCTCCAGGCGCACCAGGTGCTCCATTTGCCAACATTTCCTCTTGCCTGAGCAACATTTTGGGACCAGAAGCTCTGAACCCCTCTGTGAGCAGATCTGACCTGCTGGGAGCTGCAGCCAGGCTGTGGAAATTGGGATTCTGAGCCATCCTCCTCCCCCTGTCAGCCTGGACTCCAATTGCTTAATTTGCTCCAGTCCTCTGCTGCTCAGGCTCAGCTTCGTTAGCCACGTCGCCTTCAGATGGAATCAGAGCTCAAATTGACAGCCAGGAGAGGGCTCTGATATTGGGGAGAAGCTCCCATCGGGCACTGATGTCCCCTGATGTCCCTGTGAGCACAGCAGGGACAGGAGGATCAGCTCTCCCGGCGCCTCTGGGTGTAAATCAAAGCATTTGTGTAAATCAAAGCAGTTTTATTCAGCCCCCAGGTGAGCGGGAAGAGCTGGAGCCATCTTCCCACAGGGCTGAGCTCCGTGGCTGCTCTGTCAGGGCAGTATCAAGGCCAAACTTCGGGTAAGTTTGGATTCAGGCTGAAATCCAGTGACTTTACACTTGCTCAGTCCTTGTTTAATTAATTAACCTGCCACTCACTGAAGCTTGAGTTAAAGCCAAGCCCCTTCTCTGCTCTGGGCACACGTAAAAATCATCAGCTCTCAGCCTAAAGCTCATTAAAAATCTGCCAAAAAAGGTTATTTTTCCTTCACCTTTCATCCAGGAAAATAGTTGCTTTTGTTTTCTCAGCTTCCCTTGGAGTCACTCGCCCCAGCCTGGGAAAGTCTTTGATTGATTATTGCATCTCTCTTCCACCATCTTTTAATTTATTAATGTTTGATTTCTGTCTCAGTAAAGAGAGAAAAATCCAAGTTAAAGCAGGCAGCAAGAGCGTCCCCAGTGACCTGTGAAGAAAACCTTAATTAACCCTTGGAAACCCCTCCCATCCCTCGGAAATCTCGGGCTGCTGCTCCAGCCCTCAGACCCGGGCTGCAAGCCGAGAGGCAGGGCTGAAACCAGGATGGAAGTGGCTCTTCACAGAGATCCCCACGTCCCTCGTGCTGGGGGTTTTTTGGGGGAACAGGGATAGGAGCAGAGTCCTGGGGTGGAAACCAGAGGAGTCTCTGGCTCCTGCTGGGAAATGGTGAATTTTGGGTGTTGCAGAAGGCAGAGGTGAGGCAGGGTGAGTTATCCCAGGAGGTGATGGGTCCATAAATCCCTTCTCCTCTGCCCTCCTGCCCCAGAACCCAGGGGAGACCCTCAGCCACCCTCAGCTGGAGCAGGGGCTGGCCTTGTCCCCAGGACTCCCCCTCAGTGACAGCCCACCAGCTTCTGGAGTCACCAAGCTGGAGATCAGGGTTAACCTTTTACCCAGACTCCAAAATTCACGCTATGAAAATTACCCAAGACACTCAAAACACCCCAGGCCCTCAGGGATGCTTCCCTGCACCCCAAATTGCCCCGTGCTGCCCCAAATCCAGGCTGATTTAAGGTGCTGCAGCTGCTCCCAGGCACTGAACAGTGGAATTCACCTCGGAGAAGCCCAACCACACTTGGTGGTGGTGCAGCATCCCCCAAACCCCAGAGCTCCCAGGATTACTGAAATAAATGAGCTGCAGAGGGATTTAATACCCTGGGGCAAGGAGGGGCAGGGATAAATGCAGGGGGAAGGTTGGATGGGTCAGGATTATCTGTCCTGGCACTGGGTTAGAGCCAAAAATGGTGAGGTTTGGTTGGAAACAGGATTGCAGTGAAGAGATTCTGAAAAAGAAACCCCAAGGAATATCGAGCTCTATATGTGGACACCTTCAAATTGCTGAAAATACCAACATCCTTCAGATATCTTGCAGTCAAAAGACACATTTTAATCCCAGAGCAGCTTTTTTTCCCCAAGGTCAGGAGTCCATGGATGCTCTGAGCCTCCTTTGTTCTCTTCTCCATCTCTAATCACCCTTTTTTTAAGCTTTCACGGCTCCCTCAGAACATTTTGGGTGTTAAGCCAGCCCAGAAAAGAGAGGGGATAAAAAAAAAGCCACACTAAAGTGACATTCACACAAATAAACAAACAAACAGGGGAGGCTGCAACTGCCTCTCTGCTTTATTCCTTTTAGATGGTTCAGAAATCCAAATGAACTCAATCTGGGCGCAGCAATCGGGCTCAGCCTCTTTTCATTCCAGCTGAAGGGTCTCACATCTCCCTTCATTGTGCTGCTTCCTCCCGGGTTCAAACTCGGAATTGATAAACAAATCCACTCAGAGCTGGAGGCTGGGGCTTGGCAGATCACTTTGATAGCAAAATGAAGGGGTTTGGCTCTCTGCATAAAGAGCAGGGCAGACAGAGCAGGCGAAAATGGGGTTTTTAGGCTGATTTGCATTTCCACAGCCCTGAAATTTGCAGAGATGCGTTTTCCTGGTGGGTAATAGAGCTGCACAGAGTTCGTTCATTGTGGGATTCCTGAGGCTTCTCCATAGAATCAGGAAGGATCTGAGTGTTTAAAGACACCGAAATTCTGCTGAAAGTCACCTGGAATAACAAATCAAGTGTGAGGCACACTCGAGGGTTTCTGGCAAACCCCACATTATGATCATGAGGGGGCTGATCTGGTTTTACACTGACCCAAAGCACATTAAATCCCACTTCGGATAAGGTTTGTTGTTTTTTTTTTTATTTTTCCAGGCAGCCAAAGTGCTCTGCACACACAGCCCCCGCCTGTCCCCTGCTTTTCATCCCTGTTCACTTCTTGATCACCCCCAGAAAAAGGTTCTGAGTCTCACCCCGCCTTGCCAGGGATGATTTTCCTCTGGCCCCAAACTCCCAGGGATGAATTCACCTCACAGAAATCCCTGGGCTCTCTTTCCAGCTGGGCTTGACAGGTTGAAGCCAGGCTCCTCAGGTTATCCTAATTCCTCATTTTCCTCCATCTGTGACTGCAGATTTGTCCCCGCTGAAGTGGCAGTGAGGCAGTGAGGGGTATTAATAGAAACAAATGATTTTACAAGCTTCAAAAAGAGCCATAAATCAGCTCCTTGGAGCTGAATGTTCCCAGCAGGCAGGGGCAGCTCCAGCTGAAAATGAACATTTTTCCTCAATGGATTTGCTCACAGAGGGTGAAATAACAATTGCAGAGCAGAGGCTCTCCAGAGAGAGCTTCGGTGAGGTTTTCTGGTCCTTAAATTACAGCCAGCTCTTGCAAACCACTCTTTGGTGGCTCCTGTTCTTCCTGGGCTCAGCTTGGCCAAGCTCTGGCCAAATTTGTCACCTGCCAATCCGTGGTGACACCCAGCTCTGTGCCAGTGCCAGACCAGCAGGGGTTTCTCCCCCTCCAGTGCTAAAATAAAAGTAATATCCTTATTTTTTTATGGTATAACTCCCAAATTCCCAGCAGGAAAAGGGAGTTTGCAGTCCCTGGCTGTGATCGGGGTCAGGGGAAGGGCCACGTGGAAGTGAAGTGACAGCCCAGGGGAGCCTGTGGATGACCCCACACAGCCCAGAGATGATCCTGCAGGAAATCCCGCTGGGATTTGTGCTCCCTGAGCAGGAACGAGTGTCCAAACCCCAAAGCTCTGGCTTACAACTCAGTCTCCAAATGCCCTGTGTGTACCCAAACCCTTCGTGTCTAATTTGTCTCCTGAACGGAGCCCTCAGACCGGGCGGGAGCTGGGGCAGGAACGCCCGGCTGTCTTGGGCTGGAAATGCCAGATGTGGCTGGGTGTGGGCTCCATTCCCATCTGTCAGGCCCAGGGCAGTTCTCTGCTGTTCTTTGGGCATTTTCCTTCTCTCTGCCACAACCAGTCCTCCCTCCAGGAGATCTCTTCTGTTCATGGGCCATTAATTGTTAATTATCTGCTGTTGATGAGCCAGTGAGTGTCATGAATGTTGTAGCTGGGATGGTCACAGGACAAAGCAGCTCACTCCATTTTCAGAGGGCTTCAAGCTGTTTTATTCTAGCATGCGTGCTTTTTGTACATCCTTACAAACTCATAAGTTTACTTCACTCACTGGTCACGAGAAACAAACAAAGTGCTGACTGGAACAGGCCGGGGCAGGTTTCTCTCATTTATCCTTTTCTTTCTTGGTTTCTATGTCAACGACCTTGGTAGGAAATCCTTCCAGGGGTAAACGTGGATCCTCTTCTCAAACTTCTCTCTGGCTCACAGAAGTTGCTGTAAAACCTCTGCCACACCTGCACGGCTGCTGAAATTCCATCATCCCATTGGGATGCCCTGGCCAGGGGAGGAGCCCAGCATTCCTACCTGGATAAAATCTGCCCTGGGAACAGCACAGCAGCCTTTGCCCACGGCATTCCCAGAGGAGCAGCTTTCTTCCCCCTGCATTCCCAGAGGAGCAGCTTTCTTCCCCCCTGCATTCCCAGAGGAGCAGCTTTCTTCCCTCTGCATTCCCAGAGGAGCCCAGGCCCATCTCCCCCAGCCCTGGAGCTCCAGAGGAAAACTCCCCCCTTGTGCAGGATCCCTGCTCCAGCAGAAGCACAGCTGGCACTGCAGGAGGGCTGAGCCACCCTGGCATGGGGCTGAGCCACCTCCCTGACCCACAGCCTGACAGGGCTGCTCTGACTCCGGCAGGGTTTGTTTTCTTTTTTTTTAATACTATTTTATTTGTATTTTTAATTTTCCTAATAAAGAACTGTTATTCCCATTCCCACATCTCTGCCTGAGAGCCCCTTAATTTCAAAATTACAACAATTCAGAGGGAGGAGGGTTTGCATTTCCCATTTCAGGTGGGGCTCCTGCCTCCCTCGGCAGACACCTGGCTGTTCAAACCCAGACATTTACACACTTTTCACTCTCTGGTTCAGGGTGAAAAGCCCCAGGGTGATCCCAGCTGACAGAATCTCTTTGCCAGGGGGATTTCACATCCCAGCCCTTCTCCCTGTGCCAGCAGGGAGCTCACCAGGAGGGGTGGAAGTGCTGCCCCTCCGGAGCAGTTTCACTGCTGGCACCGCCAGCTGGGCCATTCTGCTTGCAGGCAGATGATCAAAAGCTTCTTTTCAGCAAATATTTGTAACTAGGGAGAAAAAAATTAAGAAATTCATGTTTGAGACAGGCTGATAAATGAAGGTTTTTATTTGTGGCTCATCCATCAGTTTGTTTTCCTCACTACACCGATGTGCTGGATGGAAGAGGTGTTTTTTCTCAGTTTATTTGACTCGTTAGACACAAAATATCAATGTGTGGATGCTGCTTTTGGGTCTCAAATGAGCCAAAAAACCGTAAATTAATATTAATAAATGATCCATGTTTGGGCACCTTCATGGGTGTGTAAGGAGCTCCCCTGAGGTCAGGGTGGGCACTTGAATGTTTGAAGAGTTTGGGGTACAACTGGGAACTTTGGGCCACGAAGTGTCCAAAATCTAAACGCTGATAATATTTTTCTCACTTGAGATTTTACAGCTTTCCTTGGCCAATAAAATCCATGTAATCCATAAATCAGACACTGCTCTGAACAGTGAGGGGAACTGCAGCCTTGATGGGAATTTTTTTCCCCTCAGGACACTCTGTGTCATGTTTGGCACCCGTGGTACCACTCGAGCCCTCAGAGAACAAAACCAAGCCTTAAAGCAGAATATTTTTGCTCGGTGACTTCCCTCAGCTGCCTCACAGCTGATGTCTTTATTTGACATGGCCTTCAGGAAGGATTTCTTTAATTCAGTTCTAAATCTTACAGTGTAAAATTGATTTTTCTGCCTGTTTCTGCTGCTTCTCAGCAAACAAATGCTCCTTCCCCCAGGAAAGAGCTTTATACTCTCAGGTTAATGATATGTGGAGCTACAGAAAGTCTCCAGTCAGCACTCCAAGGATGAGGCTGGAGACAGGGCCGGAGCCTAAGTAAGGAATTAATTAATTAGATTGAGGCAGGCAGAAAATGTCGTGTTGTGATGTTTATCTCAAGCAGTGCCCTGTATCTGCTGCTGATAAGGGATTTGGTTATCTCCTGTCCTCCAGAGCAAACTCAGGTCACTGCATGGGGGGCAGCCAGGCTAAGCCATTATTGGGACATTTTTCAAAGGTGATTTGTGCACCTGCAGCTCTTTTCTGTGTTCAGGTAGGGAGCACTCCCTGTCCTGAGTGTTGTGGGGTCTCAGGGGATGGGATTTCCCCAGGAATAACTCTGGGACATCACAGTCCTTGATCCCTCCTGGGAAAAGCTGCTCCCACTGAGGCCAGCACAGGGAACCGTCCTGTTTGTCAGTTCGTGTATTCTTCATTATAAACTGTGGCAAGCACATTTCTCTCACTCTCAGGATTTTTCCTAGAGGTGCACAGAGAGAAATGGAAAAGAAAACAATTTCTATTTCTGCTCCTTGTTTTACCCACGTGGAATGTGTTTGGAGAATTGTTTACCTGGGGTGAGTGCTTGGTTGGATTCTGGTGAGGATTGTTTGAGCCTGGTGGCCAATCCAACCCACCTGGGGCTGGGCTCTCAGAGAGGGTCACGAGTGAGTTAGATTAGAGATAGAGTAGGAGAAAGTAGTATGTAGTTTTTAGTATCCTCCTTTTATATAGTATATTAATGTATTTTATCATAATTATAATAAAGAAATAATTCAGCCTTCTGAATTGAGTCAGACATTGTCACTTCTTCCCACTGGGTTCGCCTGCATCCACAACAATAAACCAGCTAAATAAACATTGTGCTGACAACAATCAATTATTAGTTAACTCCTAACTCCTAACTTCATCAAGTCCTGCTCATTTATTTTAATTAACTCTAATAAGGCTCGTCTGTAACTAAAATCTCTAAATTCCTTAAAATTTACATTTCAAACTCACGGGTTTGAGTCACAGCCCTGGAAGCTGCTCTGCCCTGGCAGGTCAATAATGACACAGCACAGGCAATTAATTGACTAATTAGCAAATCCAGCAGGAAATGTCAGGCACGAGCTGGGGAAGGGAGCTGATATCCCTGCCAGCAGGGTGACAGCGGGATATTTCCATAAAATGTGGAATTTCACCCGTGTGGGTGAAGAGTTGGGACCTTTTCAGGTGTTGGGGGTGGCAGCAAGGACTGGAGGGTTCTGAACTGGGGATGTCGGTGGGGGAAACTTCAGAGAAAGAAACAATTAGGGGGAAAAAAATCCTCGATTTGTGGAGTAAAATGATAATTATTCTTCCCCAAAATGATCACTGTCTGGGAAAAGATGGAGTGCACCAGGTGTGACCAAGCTTTAAACCTCCGGGCAGGGCTGTGTGTGTAAAAATCACATATTTGGCCAATATCACACACCAGATCTGCCCTGGATTTCTGTGTCTGATCAGGGCAAGGAAAAGCCCTGGAATGGAACAGAGAGAAGGAAAAAAATTGTAAATGAAGAGGGAGGCAAATGGTGCCTCTGGGAGTTGCTCAGAAGCAAGGACAGAAGATGGTTCTAAATCCAGGAGTTTTTCCTGCCTTAAACCAGTGATTAACACCCAAATCTATCAGATTAATGGCTGAAAACAACAAAAAAATGGGGCTGAATTTGTAATTTTAGAGTCTTTTTTTTTTTTTTTTTTTAAGCCAGGAGTAATTTCGTCGTGGTTTTCCAATGGAATATTCTGGGTTTTGAGGATTTCTCTTGCTCAGCTTTGAGCAAGGGTGGAGCAGGAGGGGGTTCTGGGGGCTCACCCTGAGAAAACTCCAGGACAAATTCACAGGAAGGTAAAATAATGCACCTTGAGATGAAATAAAAAACCTGAAGCTGCTGCTAAAAATGGCAGTGATTGGGAAAGCAAAATCTGAATTGGAGATGTTTGAAAGAGGCTGAGAGGAATAAATCTTGTTTTGTTTATTTATTTTCAGCAAATTATATAACTTCTAAATGTACACAAAAGGCTAAATATTTGTTGGAAAAATAAAAATGTCAACATACAGCTTGGTTTTATTACAGTGATTTTTACCTTTAAAAGTCAGTTTAATTCTAACATGAGCAACTGTGCTGAACCTAAATCCTAAAAGACACAAAACTTGAAATTGTGTTGCTTTATAACTGAAATGGTTTTTTATTTTCTTTTACTTTATAGGATCCATCCTGAAGACTTTGAGTTCTGGGAATCTGGAAGATTTAGTGCTACAAATCTCATCACTTTTTTCTCCTTTTAATGGAGAATTGGGGCACAAACACAAAATGTTTAATGGTGCTCAGATGCCAAATTTCTGCCAAATAATTTTTACTGGGGCTGGACACAGAATTGCTGCTGAAATGATTGAAAATGAGAAGTTGGCAAAGTCCTTCTGAGGCAAAAATGCGCATTTTGGCACCTTTTGCTTGCAGGACCAGAAAAGTCAGATTAAAAACCCAGAATTATTTAACTCTTGAAAGCCTGGTTGGTGCTGCAGTGGGATTGTTCTGGAAAATACTGGAATTTCAAATTTTCCACTGTTTTCTCATCCATTGATCCTGTGCCATCTTGTCCAACCTGCCCTTGGACACTCCCAGGGATCCAGGGGCAGCCAAAGCTCCCTGGGAATTCCATCCCAGACCCTCCCCACCCCCCAGGGAGGAATTTATTCCAAATATCCCATCTAATTCTACTCATTTTATGTCCTTTGTTTATTTTTTTTTTTGACTCCTATGTAGAATTTGATGCAAAGATTTTTACATTTTTTGTGTCTGTTATAAAAAGCCAGGGAAAATAAACCTTTCTCATTTGAGCCATCACACCCAAACTTTTCCTCTGTATTTTTATATTTTATTATGTTTTTATTCCTGGGTGATATTTCTCCTCAGCATTTCATTTCTCTTATTTGTATCTCCTTTTGTTTTTATTCTGTGTACAGTTCAAGGATTTGAAGAACACTTAAACCTCTTTTGTTTCTCCCTGGTTTTATTCTGGGTGGAATTCAAGGATTTGAGGAGCACTTATAAATAAAATCTGTTCTTTTTGTTTCTCCCTGCTTTTTTCTTTTCTTTTTTTTTTATTTTTTCCCTGTATGGAATTCAAAGATTTGAAGAGTAATGTTAAATAAAACCTACTTTTTTTTTTTTTTTCAATGTCTCCATTTGGTTTTTTTTTCCCTACCAAATTATCTGTGTAAGAGCATCTATAAATACCAGAGCAAGTCAGGCATGAAGCACTGAGACTAAATATAAAACCTAAGGAAAAATGAAGTAAAAACCCTCCAGGAAGGGGAGAACACCTTGATTTTTTTTTTTTTTGGACAGATCCCGTTATCCTCGTGGGATCTGTGGGTCCCCCACAGACCAGGCTCAAACCTCCTTCACCAACAAGAATTCTCAAAATATTTCAGCCATATCAGACACCAAAGTGGGATTTGTTGGAACCCTGGCTGCTGAGAATTTCAGATTTTCTGTGCTGACAGAGAGAACTCTGAATTTGACCTGAGGCTGTGGGGAAGGTTCCCAAAATGGAATTACAGAACTGGGATTGTGGGGGTGGAGTTTGGATAGAAGGGTGTGACATCACACACTGTTAGTAGTGAATTAGTTGTGGAATTTAACTTTTTTAGTAGTGAATTAGTTGTGGAATTCAACTTTTTTAGTAGTGAATTAGTCGTGGAATTTGACTTTTTTTGGTAGTGAATGAGTAGTGTAGCTTGAGTAGAAGTGTGTAATATCACCTGGTGGAAAATGTAGAGTTTAAGGGTTTATAATATAGTGTATAAAAAGCAAAATTGAAGTTTTGGGGTGGAGGCTGGTCCTCCTCCTTCTTCTCCTTCTCCTTCTCCTTCTCCTTCTTTCTCCTTCTCCTTCTCCTTCTCCTTCTCCTTCTCCTTCTCCTTCTCTTCTCCTTCTCCTTCTCCTTCTCCTTCTCCTTCTCCTTCTTCTTCTCCTTCTCCTTCTCCTTCTTTCTTCTCCTTCTCCTTCTCCTTCTCCTTCTTCTCCTCCTTCCCCTCCTCCTCCATGGGTTTGGGTGGGTTTGTGTAATTGGATTAAAAAGCCGCATTGCAGGCACGGGTGGTTGGTGATTGGGTTAAAAGCAAAAATAATTTAGGTGTCATTTCTGAATTGGACATTTTATCCTTCAAAGGCCCTGTAGAGAGCGAGACAGGGCTCCATTTTTGGTTTGTTAGGGAGAAGTGCTGTAGAACTCAGGGTCTGTGGGACTGTGACTTAGATAAGAGCTGATAAACAGCTGAGTCGAACAAGAAAAACCTTCCTGATTGAATCCCCACCTTGGCAGAGAAAAGAAGCAAAAGAATCCTCAGGATCCAATTTCTCCAAGAGCCTTTTAAAATTCCAGTTAAATACTCCAAGAAGTGACAGAAGGGGATTAAAATCCCTGTTAGGACTCCAGGATCCACCTGGAGCAGAGGCTTGAGAGGTGCACTCAGCTGAGTTATTCCAAAAACAATTTGTTTGTCCTCAGAAGTTACTGTCAGAAGTAGAAAAATGTCCAAAGTCTTGCTGGGATCTGCACAGGGGATTGGAATCCCAGAGATTCCAACAAGGGATGTGCTGCACTCAGGAAAATCAAACAGAAATCCAGATTAATGTGCTGCACCCAGGAAAATAAAATCAATATCCAGACTGCTCTGGAGAGGTTTGACAAATGAATAGTACAACTCATATTTCAGGGGTTATTTCAATATTTAATTGAGGATCACAGAACCAGAGCAGGATTTGGGATCTGGGGGTGAGATGGGATGAGCCCTCCAAAAAATCTGGAGCAGCTGCTGCTCTTGGTTTTGTAATCGTTCTTAAGGCCATAAAATAAAACCCTTGTTAGAAATAAATACCCTAAAGCATCCTTCATTTGTATGCTCAGTGTTGATTCCAAAAAGATGAGGGAATAAAGAGATAATGTATCCATCTCCTGTGATCCTGCAATGCCTAATGTGGTTTTTTTTTGTGTTAATAACAGAAGCAAAGCAGATTGATGTGCATTCCACCAGCTCCTAAACTCCATGGGTTTGTTTATACCAGGGATAAATTAGCAAAGGCCTCATATAAACAAGGTGCTGGAATTGGCAGCTTGAAAAAAAAAAATCCATCTACAAGGGAATTAATTTGCTTTTTAACTTGTTTGCAAAGTGACTCCTACCTTAAATGGATGAGCACAGCTGGGAGGTTCTTGCCCAAAGGGATTTGAAACCAAATCCTCACCAGGAAGATTTTTGTAGAGGTGGGAACTGGAGCCAGGCAGGACCTGGGGAAGGAGTGGGGTAAAAACAGGACAGAAAAAACCTCTGAGATGGAGAGGAAAGCAAGGGAGGCCCTCGAGGCAGCAGTGAGGGGGCAAACAGGCTCAGCCTGGGAAAACAGATGGATTTTATACCTCTGGATGGATGTGGGAAGCAGAGGGAAAACTGAAATACCTTCCCTTCCCTCGGCTCTGGATTTCACTCCTTTTCCATCCCTCGTGGCTCTTCGGGGGAAATCCTCAGCTGGTGCAAAGCAAGGAGCTTCTCCTCAGGGAACTGTTCCTGGGCCAGCAGAAATGGGGCGGTTCCACTCTCATCACTGCCAAAAAAATCCCAGAATGGTTTGGTTGGAAAGGACCTTAAATCCCCTCCAGTCCCAGCTCCCACTGCCCCACATTATCCCAACCTGGCCTTGGACACTTCCAGGGATCAGGGGCAGCCACAGCTCCTCTGGAATTCCATCCCAGCCCCTCCTCAACCTCCCAGGGAGGAATTCCTTCCCAATATCCCGTCTCTCCCTGACCTCTGTCAGTTTAAATTCCTTCCCACTTGTCCTTGTCCTCTTGGCTCTGTCCCTGTAAGGAGAGCAGGAATTCAATCCTGATTAATTCCGCTGATGGAAATGCCAGGAACAAGCTGCAGCTCTTTTGTCTGGGCCGAATTCCTCCCCTGGCCAGCAAATCTTGGACGCTGTACAGAGGTGTCAACCCCTGTCCCTTCTGTACTTTTTCCCTGTCCCAGGTGACCCCTCAGCACACAAATTCAGGTGGAGGCCGGGGTGTTCTTCAGGAGGTTAATTTGGGCAGCCAGGAGAATCAAAGCAGGCTCAGGATGTGTTGGAAGAGCTGCTGTGGCTCTGGAAATGCTCCAGGGCTGTTCCCAGCCGGGCGTTTCCCTCCGTGCGGGGCTGAAGGTGGGTTTGGGATGTGGGGGCGTTCCTGGGGTACCCTGCTGAAATGTTCCTTGTGCCCCAAAGGGGTGGGAGGCAGCTCCAGAGCATGGATAACACCCCTGGAGAGAGGGAGACATGGGAGAATGGAAAACCCTTCCAGAAATGGATGTAACCCCTGCCATCCCAGCCTGCTGCTCTCAGGCCTCCCAAAATCCATTTTGTAGCAGATCCGTGTCACACCCACAGGGAGCACTGCCAAATCACCTCCTGAAACGTAAATTTTAAGGAATTTAGAGATTTTAGAGTAGCTAAGATTTTGGTTATAGATGAGCCTTGCTAGACTTAATTAAAATAAATCAGTAGGCCGTGATGAATTTAAGAGTTAGGAGTTAACTAATAATTGATTGTTGTCAGCACAATGTTGAGTTAGCTGGTTTATAATGAAGAATATAAACTGACAAATGGCTTTTAGGGACATGAGACAATTGTGGGGCCTCCTCTGTTCTGACACCAATTGAAGACAAAAAATGGGAGTTCTACCAAGGGTTTATTTGTCATATTGGCATTGAAAAGGTAGAAAGGCAGAATGAGGAAAAAACTTCATTTACTCCCTCATTTTGGGACCCCTCCCACGGAAGGGACACCGACCCATTCCAAGGAACAAACCACGCAGGCTGAATGGCTTTTGGGGTGATTGGCATAGGAAATGGGGAATGGGAGGTACCAAAATGATGAATATTCATTTGTATTTTGGGTATTCAACACTTGTAAGGATAAAAGGGCTCTGGAATCACCTGGAAGCTGCGGTGTGGATTTGGGAGCGATCCCACACACAATAAACACACACTTTGTAACTTCAGACTGTTAGAGAGATTTTGGCCGTCACAGCTGGATATCGGTACTAGATCAATATCCAGATTTCTTAAATAAATCACTCCCAGCGGTGATTTTGCCTTTGCACAGAGCTGAAGCCCATCAGTGAGGGCTGGGCTCCTGTTCTTTATCCAGACATCATCAAAAATTGAGGTTTTTTTGGCTACAGAGTGATGTTTGGAGTCCTTCAAATCCTTCAAAGGGGCAACAGCAGAATTAAAGTAACTGGAAACATCCTTTGGGATCCTGAGCAACTTCAATCTAAATTTACACCCTCTAAACCAGAGAGGTTTTTGTCCTTCACTGGGAGTGTCGTGGCTGTGGAGTTCTGTATTTTGGGGAGTGAGCTCTTGTTTTCAGCTTGAGATCAGGGGCACTTCAGAGCCAAAGGATTTTTGGGGCTGTGAGCTTTAGTTCTATATTTTAGAATATACCTAAATATACTTTAAGTATATACTTTAGGTATATTTAGCTATATTTAGCTGTATTTAATGAGTCCTATATTTAGTTAGTCCCGTGTTTGGTGAATTCTATATTTAGTGAGTCCTATATTAAGTTAATCCTATATTTAGTCCTACCTACTTAATTTATCAGTAAAATCATTCCCGGGAAGTTCTGCTGTCCCACCCATCCCACCTGTAACTCCCTGACCTGTTAAATCTGGTTTTCCTTTGGGAGAACAGCTATTCCTATGGATCAGGGAGCTTTTCCAGCAGTTTAGGAGTGGAATTCATATTCCTATGGATCCGGGGGCTTTTCCAACAGTTTAGGAGTGAAAATTCACATTTCTGTGGATCAGGGAGGTTTTCCAGCAGTTTAGGAGTGAAAATTCACATTCCTATGGATCAGGGTTTTTTATCAGCAGTTTAGGAGTGAAAATTCATATTCCCATGGATCAGGGGGCTTTCCCAGCAGTTTAGGAGTGAAAATTCCTTTCTTGTTGTAAGAATTTATCCTCCAGGCCCACCCCATGCTGCTCCTCAGCAGCATCCCCAGGCTTGGCAGCGGAATTATCCCCGTGTGGGATTTCTGTCAGATCCCTGCAGTAGGGAGGTCAATTTTCCTCCCTGGCTAAGGAGAATTTTTGTGTAAAAAGGAGTTTTTTGGAGCTGTGTGAGCTGGATTTCTGCGTAATGGATGCGCTGCAGCAGCAGTGACTCCACACTTTTGCTCCATCCCTCTGCTGATCCCAACATTTTTCTCACCCCGTGCGTGCCAGAGCTGGGGATGGGGATTTATGGATTGCTGGTGCAGCAAAGAGATTTCAGCCTGGCCAGAGTGATTCAAAAAAAAGCTCATTTTGCTGAGCTGTGGGGTTTTTTCACCTTAAATCTGAGCTCTGTCTGCGGCGGGAAACTGCGGCGGGAGTTGGTGGCATCAAGGAATTCACGTAAATAACATTTCCAGTTTTCTTTCTGACAGTGGGTGAGGAGATCTGGCACAAAAAACGCTGGGGAAAAAAAAAGGCAGAAGGGTTAACGTTGTAAATTTTGTGTTTTCAAAGTGAACTCGAGTGAGAACGTCACACAAAGGGGATCAAATTTATGGAGCAGAGTCCATGGGTGGAGCTGGATCCTGAGGCTTTCATGAGCCCACGCTGCCCCTGAGCTCCTAAGAGTGTAAAAGCAGGAGGAATAAATTCATTTTTTGCTATTATTTCATTAATAATATTATTTTCATAGTGGTTTGTTTTTCTCTATTTTCTTTATTTTTATTATTATTTTCATAGCCATTTTATTTTCCAGTGTTTTATTTGCAGTAATATCAATCATTAAATCCTCTGCATGCAAAACCGCTCAGAATTTGAACAAATTAAAAACTCACGAGGCAAAAAAAAAGCAAGTAGAAAGTGAAGAAAGTTTGATTTATTTTTTTCTTTTGCTCTGAGAAAACATTTCTGGCTGTAAATGAGAAATACTTCTCTTTTCAGATGCTCAGTTTTGTTTCAGCACAGCAGTGCTGGTGTGAAATGCAGACTTCACCTCTGGATTGGGAATTTCACTGAATTCAGTGAAAAAAAGAAGTAACAAACTTTGATCATTTCCAGGGAAAAAAATTCATTTTCTTGAGCTTGAAGTCTTTTAGGGTGAATTCTGATTAGGGAAAGTAGGAAAAATCACATGTGAAGCAGAAGAGGTAACAAAAAGTCGTAGTTTTGCATAGGAGGCATTCAAAACCATGACACAAAAAAAGGAGAAAATTGAAAATACTTCGGTGAAACATTTCAGCAGCTTTAAAATCTTCCCCTCCACGCCCCCGGTGTGAATTCACTGATTTTTCCAGAATATTTGGAATATTCCCAAAGCAGGGAATTATGAATAAACGACTGGGAGGGATTTGTGGGAGCAGAAATGTCTTGGTTTGAAAAGGTGTCTGTTAAGGGAGGTGGGTGCTTTTTTTTTTGGAATGGAAAATGTAAATTCTTTCTCTCTGAATTATTATCATTTTGAAATTAAGGGGATCTCAGGTAAAGATAGGGGAATAGGCATAACAGTTCTTTATTGGGGGAAATCAAGAATACAAATGTAATAGTATAAAAAAGTATTGAAAAAAGCATAAAATAGAAATATATAGAATATAGAAATGTGTAGAAAAAATATAGAAATATATTGAAAAAATATAGAAATATGTAGAAAAAATAGAAATATATTGAAAAAAATATAGGAATATATTGAAAATACATAGAAAGTTGTAGAAAAAATATAGAAATATATTGAAAAATATAGAAATATATTGAAAAATA
>QUSF01000095.1:54399-75389 GCA_003676055.1 Chloebia gouldiae | reverse complement strand
AAAAATATAGAAATATATTGAAAAATATAGAAATATATTGAAAAATATAGAAATATGTAAAAAAATTTAGAAATATATAGAAAAAATATAGAAATATGTAAAAATATAGAAATATATAGAAAAAATATAGAAATATATTGAAAAATATAGAAATATGTAGAAAAATATAGAAATATGGAGAAAAATACAGAACTATATTGAAAAATATGGAAATATATTGAAAAATATAGAAATATATTGAACATATAGAAATATATTGAAAAAATATAGAAATATGTAGAAAAAATATAGAAATATGTAGAAAAAATATAGAAATATATTGAAAAGTATGGAAATATATAGAAAAAATATTGAAATATATTGAGAAAATATAGGAATATATAGAACAAATAGTATAAAAAAGAAAATAAACTATTTGTAGTTTGTTGTCAGGGTTGTCAGGGTGTTGGCAGTAGTTTGATTAAATGGTGGTTGTAGTTTTTTGGGGTGACAGATGTGGTTTTGTTGAAGCAGCGATCCTGTAGAAGGATTTTTTTGAAGGTTTTGTGGTGGTGTAGATGGGCCTGGGCTCCTTTTTGGGAATGCAGTGGAGAAGAAAGTTGGGAGTTTTTTTTGGAATTTAGTGGGAAAAAGCTGCTGTGGTGTTCCAATGTCAGATTATATCCAGGTAGGAATGTTTGGCTCCTCCCCCTCAGAATTGTCTCAGCCATGCAGGGACGCTCAGTGCCCATGAACAGCAGATAATTAATAATTAATGGCCCATGAACAGCAGATAATGAATAATTAATGACCCATTAACAGCAGAGATCTCCTGGAGGGAGGCTTGGCTGTGGCAGAGATAAAGAAAACTTTAATTACCAGCAGAAAACTGCCCCACCTCTGACAGGTGGGAACAGAAAACACAACCCATTTCTAACTTGAGGCACTCACCCACTCCTGTCACCTTATCCCGATTAATCTCCATAAATTCTGCCTCTGGATCGAGGGACGGCGGGGCCTGGAGGGGGCTCTGGTGTCTCTGGGCCTTCCCTTGTGTGTGCAATGATTTCCTGCCTTTTCCTGAGGTAAAATCGTGGAATTCCAGTGCACAATTAAATGATGGTGCACAAGCAGCTGCTGTTTCAATGGCAAAATGAACAATGGCACAGGAGGCCTAATTAAATGATTCCGTCGCTTCTAAATATGGATTATTTACATTAATGTGAAAGCAAAGCTGGGTGGTACAGCCAAAAACCCCCCGAGGTTTGTGAATTACTATGAGATAATTGCATTTATGCAATTAAAAAAAAAATAAATTTATGCAATTAATTTTTAAAGCAAATTTTTAGTATTTTCTTTTTTTAAAAAAGGGCTTTAGCTGGGTTAAGGAAAGGAGAATGAAGGACATGTGTGTTCCACCCTGGAGCCAGGACTCTGCTCCAGCTCGAGCTCTCCTGATCTACATTTTATCTGCAATGCATCAGGAGTTTGTGCAGCTTTTCTTTTTTTTTAAATTTTATTTGGCACAATTCCTGTGGCCTGTGCAGAGATGCAGCCTCACCAGCCAGGTGCTACATTCCCTGTAACCCTTGGATTGCTGCTCCAGGAAAACCAAAGGATGCACTCCTAAACCCAAAAACCTTCCTGTGCTGAGGTAAATTCAAATTACAACAGCTCTGAGGAGACTGTTCGAATGTAGAGGGACTTTTAAATATTTTTTTAAGGCCAGAAAACAATTATTCTTAAGATTTTTTTAAGCCTAGAAAACGAAATTATTTATAAGATTTTTTAATTCAGAAAATTCCATTATTTGTAAGATTTTTTAAAGCTTATAAAACTCAATGTTTTTTAAGATTTTTTAAGCCCAGAAACTCAATGGTTTTAGTGTAAAGGAAGTTTAATTCAAAAGGACCAACCCAAATCCTACAGGAGGGTGGGAAAGTGGGAAAAACTCCTCAAAGTCCCGAGCACTGCTGTGTCCATGTGTTCAAGGCAGGTGGATGAATCTGGAATAAATTGGGTTAATTTAATGGGGTTTGGCTTTTCTGCAGGTTTCCAAGAGCTATTTTCAATGTCAAAGGTGACTTGGAAAATATTACAGAAAATCTGGATCTATAGAAGGGGGAATATCCCAAAGGGGTGTAAATCCCTCCTGATGAAGATACTTCACTTGGAGCATTTGAAATTTCCTTTTTGGGTTTTAATTACTTATATTTTATTTTCATATTTTTATCTATTATTTATATACTTTTAAATTATTTTTTCTTGTGTGTCACTGGTGACCAGCAATGACAGTGATATTTCCAAAAGTGCCACTTTAGGAAGAAGCAATTCCCATGAAAACATCCCATGGTTTCCTTCCAGCTGCAGCTCCTTCATCTTCCCCATTCCTGAGCATCTCAAAGCCAAACTGGAATTAATGGTAAAGGACCCTGAAGAACAAAAGCATTTAAGATTATGAAGATGTATATGGGTATGATGTATTTAAAAATGTGCTTTTTGCACACTTAACATTTTTCCTGACTGGAAGCCTTAATGTCTGATTGAAGGTTGTTCGTGACACATCTCTGGAGATGGAAGAAACAATAAAAATGATTTAACAAGAGGAAGAAAAAAAGAGAGGCAGCAATAAATTTGAGCATTGTCTGGGTTTCAGCTGCCATAGATTGTGGGGATAATGGCACATTAATGCACAAATCAATAGCCAGAACTGAAAACAGTTCCCAGTCAGGCTCCTCAAAGCTCTGCCAACCTCAGCCCTGCTTCTTCTCTCTTGGAGGAAGAGTCAAAGGTGCGGATGTGAAGAGAAGTGAAGGGTGTCGGGTGTGCTGCTGGTGTGGAATCTCATAGAGGGCACCTAATCCTGATTTCCTGGGAATTCTGTCGGGAACGAGGCAGGGATTTGCTCAGAGCCTTTGCTGGGCTTTTGCAGCTCGTTTTTGGGCCTGGCAGCAGAGAATCCTCCAGCCCTGCCTGGATCCTGTGGGGCAGGACAGGGAGTGGAGAATCCTCCGGCTCTCCCTGGATTCTGTGGAGCAGGAATGGGAGCAGAACATTCTCTGGCTCTCCCTGGATCCTGTGAAGCAAAACAGGGAGCAGAGAATCCTCCAGCCCTTCCTGGATCCTGTGGGGCAGGACAGGGAGCAGAGAATTCTCTGGCTCTCCCTGGATTCTGTGGAGCAGGAATGGGAGCAGAAAATTCTCTGTCTCTCCCTGGATTGTGGGGCAGAATAGGGAGCAGCTGTACCAGGAATGGAGCAGAGAATCCTCTGGCCCTCCCTGGATCCTGTGGAGCAGGAATGGGAGCAGTGAATCCTTCAGTTCTCCCTGGGTGCAGAGGAGGAGGACACAGGGCAGAGAATTTTCAGGCTCTCCCAGGATTTTGGGGCAGGACCAGCAGCAGCTGTAGCAGGAATGGAGCAGAGAATTCTTGGGCTCTCCCTGGATCCTGTGGGGCAGGACAGGGAGCAGAGAATCCTCTGGCTCTCCCTGGATTCTGTGGAGCAGGAATGGGAGCAGAGAATCCTCCAGCCCTCCCTGGATCCTGTGGGGCAGGACAGGGAGCAGCTGTACCAGGAATGGGAGCAGAGAATCCTCCAGCTCTCCCTGGGTGCAGAGGAGGAGGACACGGGCAGAGAATTTTCTGTCTTTCCCTGGATTGTGGGGCAGGACAGGGAGCAGCTGTGGCAGGAATGGGAGCAGAGCTGTTCATACCTGGCCTGCCATCCCCTCTGAGCTGGACGGGTTCATTTGGGGCCAGGAGGGCCATTTTTGGGGACATCAAGGCTCTGCTGCCTAACGGGCTGTGACTGAGCTGCTCCTCTGCCGTGTCCCTGAGTGGGAGCGCGGGAGGTGAAGTGAGGGCCCAGACAGGAGGATGGTGCACAGCTCTGTCTGCCCTTCAAACGGGCACAGGAGCTGGGAAATGCCTGTCAGGGGCTGTTTGCACAGAGCCTGGCTCGGGGATCTGCTGGTTTTGTCCTGGCATCCTAAAAAATCCAGATGAAACCTTTGGGAACTTGGCCGGGAGTGCATGAATTAATCTCAAATGGCTGTGACAGGTTAAAGGCAGGCTGGGTGGGCTTGGAGCACCTGGGCCAGTGGGAGATGTCCCTGGCCATGGCAGGGGTGGCACTGGATGGGATTGGAGGTCCCTGCCCACCCATCCCGTTCCTTGTTTGGGTTTTTGGAGACGCACTGGATCCCAAATGGGTCACCCTGGCCTGGCACAGCTCATTTCTCTCTCTCCAGCTCTGCTGAGGACGGGTGACTGGGCAGCCCTGGGGCCTGGTCCTGGTTTGGTTTCTGCTCTCTGAGTTTCACAGAGCCCTGGGATGGTTTGGGCTGAAAGGGGACTTAAATCCCATCCCATCCACCCCTGCCATGGCGGGAACACCTCCACTGTCCCAGGTGCTCCAGCCTGACCTTGGGCACTGCCAGGGATCCAGGGCAGCCCCAGCTCCTCTGGGAATTCCAGACCACCCTCCCAGGCAGGAATTCCTTCCCAACATCCCATCCATCCCTGCCCTCTGGCAGGGGGAAGCCGTTCCCTGTGTCCTGGCCCTCCACCCGCTGTCCAAAGTCTCTCTCCATCCTTTTCCTTTCCGAGCTCCCTGTCCTGCTCCCACCTGGCTTTTGTCCTTTACCTGGGCAAGGAAAGGAACCCCAAATCAGCCGGATTTGGGGAATCCAGATTCCTCCTGCCACAAACCAGCATTCCACTTATTTCTATTTTTCAGTCTCCCTACCACAAAAAATCACTTTTGCTCCACTTTTCCCTCAGTTTCATTGCAGTTCCTCATGGAATGCTGTCCCCTGTGCTGAGCTGGCTCCTGCACTGCTGGGGCTCCTCCAGCCCCATCTGTTCCTGCCCTGGGACTCCCGGTTTCCGTTTTATTTCAGTTTGATTTCAGTATGATTTCGGTTTTATTTCAGTTTTATTTGAGTTTTTTTATTTCAGTGCGTCCCTTCAGCCGCAGGGAGAGCTGAGCCGGTGGCAGTAGGTGGCACTGTCTGAATCCTGCTCGGCCCGAGCTGGGCGTGAGGGGGCTGGAGCCACCGACGGGGCTGGAGGAGCTGGGAATGGGGTGCAGCTGATGGGAAAGGGGTTCAGGTGCGGGGAAAGGGGGTGCAGGTGACGGGAAAAGGGTGAAGGTGATGGAAATGGGGTGCAGGTGATGGGAAAAGGGGTGAAGGTGATGGGAAAAGGGGTGAAGGTGATGGGAAAGGGATGAAGGTGATGGAAATGGGGTGCAGGTGATGGAAAAGGGAATCAGGTGATGGAAAAGGGGTTTCAGGTGATGGGAAAGGGGATTCAGGTGATTGGAAAGGGGTGAAGGTGATGGGAAAGGGGGGCGGGTGATGGGAAAGGGGGGCAGATGATGGAAATGGGGTTCAGGGGTCGGAAAAGGGCTTCGGGTGCGGGGAAAGCGGTGCAGGTGATGGAAAAGGGGTGCAGGTGATGGAAAAGGGGTGCAGGTGATGGGAAAAGGGATTCAGGTGATGGAAATGGGGTGAAGGTGATGGAAATGGGGTGCAGGGGACGGAAAAGGGCTTCGGGTGCGGGGAAAGGGGGTGCAGGTGATGGGAAAAGGGTTCAGGTGATGGAAAAGGGGCGCAGGTGATGGAAAAGGGAATCAGGTGATGGGAAAAGGGGTGAAGGTGATGAGAAAAGGGTGAAGGCGATGGAAAAGGGGTTTCAGGCGATGGGAAAGGGGATTCAGGTGATTGGAAAGGGGTGAAGATGATGGAAAAGGATTCAGGTGATGGGAAAGGGATTCAGGGGATGTAAAAGGGGTGCAGGGAAAGGGGGTGCAGGTGATAATAAAAGGGATTCAGGTGATGGGAAAGGGGGGTGGGTGGGCTCTGTGTGGCTGCCCAGGGCTGCCTGAGCTCACCTGGCTGCCAAACAGGGGCAGCTTGGCAGGGCACCAACCCCAGGACTGATCTCCTCACCCCACACGTGTCCTTGCCCCATTACTGATCTCCTCACCCCACACGTTTCCTTTCCCCATTATTGATCTCCTCAGCCCCACACACGTCCAACTGCCCTGGAATTCCAGCAGGATTTTATCCTGAGATTTGCATTTTGCTGCTTCAAGGAGATTCTTGCCCTCTGTCCTGTCCTGTGGCTTTGCTTCCCTTAGGATAAAAAAAAAGCCTCTACTTCCCTTTATCCCCATAAATAAATTCCAGCTCCCTCCCCTGCGACGCTGCCCTTCAACCTATCATTAGTGATTTTCCTTTTGTTGGTTTTAATTTCAGCCCCACAAATGCACTTTTTTCAGCTGGTGCAACCCCTCAGCGTGTGTTTGACATCCAAACCTCTTCCTGGGCTTATCCTGAATTTATTCCCAGCCATGGGGATGTAGAGCTGGAAAAATCAGTGGGGAATTTGGAGGTGTGAGGAATTCATGGACAGGGTTTGATCTCCAAAAATGCCAATTCAGCATTGCTGTTACTGGGAGAGGAAAAGCTGATCATCAAAGGGGGGGGGGCTGGTTAAACTGGAATTCTTGTTCCCTCCTTTAAATCTGCCCCGTTGGCTTGAACACAGGATGAGCAGCTGGGAAGGAAATCCTTGATAAATTCTTCTAAACTGACAGAGCTCATTATTAAACGCAGTGTGCTCTCCAATAACCTGTTATTTTTATATTTTTTAAACTTTCCTACCCTCCTCCCTGGGCAATCCAAGCCTGAATTCATCATTACCTGTCCAATGCTTTGCAAAGCAAAGCAGGAAGGGTTAAGCAGGGCTGGAGATTGATTTTGTGTTTTCAAGCCTGGAGTGTGTGTCAGCAGCAAGGGATGGAACTTAATCCTGAATATTCTCCTGCCTGGCAAAGAGCAAAAGGAAAAATCAAAGGTGAGGACATGAGAGCTGTGTGATCTTGCAAGGCAGCTGTAAATTGCTCTTTTTTTCTTTAATTAAAAAGAGAAACCTTCCATAGCAGCCCAAAAGAAAAGAGGACTTGGGGGGATGAGTTCTTTTCTTGTGTGAGTCACGCTCCCAGCAGAGGGAAATGCTGCAGCTTTGAGAAGTGGCTCAGTCCAACAACCTGAGCTTAATTTTGGCTCCCATGAAGGCCCAGGTCAAGCTGGATTTTCCTTTGCAGCACACTCAAAAAGTGCAGAAATACCTAAATTGAGGTGAGCAAACAGAGTTATTCCCAAGAAAAATTATCACTTTTTAGTAACTGAAGATTGGAGCTGGTCCACTTCAGCACCTGGGTCGGATTAACCAAAATATTTCTGACCTGTAGGAAATGATCCCACTTATCTCCAGAGGAGATTGTCGTGGATGTGGCAGGAAAATTGAATTTTTTTAAGTCAGTGTAGCTGCTGTAGAATTTGAACAATAGTTTTGTGCATTTCTGCTTTTGCAACCAACTACCATAAATTAGAAGAAGAAATTAAAGATCTTTGGGGCTGTGAATGATCTCAGAGAGAGACAAAGCTTGGAAAAAAGCAGGAATTTCTGGTTTTCCTTCTTTGCTGAGGTGGGAGCAGAGCCCAGAGGTGCTGGTTTGGGCACCACAAAAACCCTGCTGCATTTACAGACCTAAGCACTGACAATCGCAACCATAACTCAATTAATGCACGTGTTAATGGCATTTGGAAAGTGATTTTGGAGCCATGTGCAGCACAGGAGAGAGACGGAAGCTTTTAAAAATGCATGAGGAGCCAGAGCTGCAGGAGCAGATTGTGCTGATGAGGAGGAAAAGCAGAGTCACCCGGCGCTGTCCTGTGAGCTGGGGCTGCGTCCTCACGGAGGATTTCTTACACGATCCACCAACTCTTTCTCTAGCCCAGCACAGCTCATTAATAGCTCATTAATCATGCACTAGCCCTCGTTAAATTCCTCTAACTAAATATTGTTCTGCGTGCTGCTGGTGCCCAGGTGGAAAATCTGCTTTGCCCTCTCCCTTAAATCCACTGGGTGATTTCCCCTCCCAGGGTAACCGGGAGGGTAAAACACAATTTTGCTGCTCCTGGGCAGCAGGGAGGGTTTGGGTTGGGAAGTTCGAGGTCCTGATTCCTCCCACTCCCTGTGTTGGGACAGGGGGGATGCTGAACATCTCAGCTGCAGCAAAATCCTGCGATCACACAAGTGCAGGAGTGGGTTTAGACAGAATCCCCTTTGTTTGGGCATTTCTAGAAGGAGCAGCGTGGTCTGGAAGATGAGATCCACAGATGCTCCCAGTCAGGACGAGCCACTTAGGACAATTAAAGCAGAGTTTGCAAAGGCAGCTCAATTATGGTATTTTTCCCCCCTGGAGAGGCACCAGACTGATTTATTTCCTTGCATCATCTGAAAAAAAATGAGAATATGGCTCTCTCCAAATAATAATGAGACTCTGCAGTGCCTCAGTGTGGGAGGAATTCTCAGGCAGCTTCGCTGACATTTGGATGAAGGAGATCCCAGAGTTCAGTGTCACAAGGACACCTCCAGAGGGGATCTGGGGTGGGAATGGCAGGAATGGCACCTCCAGATGGGATTTGTGGTGGGAATGGCACCTCCAGAGGGGATTTGGGGCAGGATTGGCACCTCCAGAGGGGATCTGGAGCAGGAATGGCAGGAATGGCACCTCCAGAGGGGACCTGGAGCAGGAACGGCACCTCCAGAGGGGATCTGGGGTGAGAATGGCAGGAATGGCACCTCCAGAGGGGATTTGGGGTGGGAATGGCAGGAATGGCACCTCCAGAGGGGATTTGGAGCAGGAATGGCAACTCCAGAGGGGATTTGGAGCAGGAATGGCAACTCCAGAGGGGATTTGGGGTAGGAATGGCACCTCCAGAGGGGATTTGGGGTGGGAATGGCAGGAATGGCACCTCCAGAGGGGATTTGGGGTGGGAATGGCACCTCCAGAGAGGATCTGGGGTGGGAATGGCAGGAATGGCACCTCCAGAGGGGATCTGGGTTGGGAATGGCACCTCCAGAGGGGATCTGGGTTGGGAATGGCACCTCCAGAGGGGATTTGGGATGGGAATGGCAGGAATGGCACCTCCAGAGGGGATTTGTGGTGGGAATGGCACCTCCAGAGGGGATTTGGAGCAGGAACGGCACCTCCAGAGGGGATTTGGGGTGGGAATGGCAGGAATGGCACCTCCAGATGGGATTTGGGGTGGGAATGGCACCTCCAGAGGGGATCTGGGGCAAGAATGGCACCTCCAGAGGGTATTTGTGGTAGGAATGGTACCTCCAGAGGGGATTTGGGGCGGGAATGGCACCTCCAGAGGGGATTTGGGGTAGGAATGGCACCTCCAGAGGGGATTTGGGGTGGGAATGGCAGGAATGGCACCTCCAGAGGGGATTTGGGGTGGGAATGGCACCTCCAGAGGGGATTTGTGGTGGGAATGGCAGGAATGGCACCTCCAGAGGGGATCTGGGGCAGGAATGGCAACTCCAGAGGGGATTTGGGGTGGGAATGGCACCTCCAGAGGTTGTTTGGGGTAGGAATGGCAGGAATGGTACCTCCAGAGGGGATTTGTGGTGGGAATGGCAGGAATGGCACCTCCAGAGGGGATTTGGGTGGGAATGGCACCTCCAGAGGGGATCTGGGGCAGGAATGGCAACTCCAGAGGGGATTTGGGGTGGGAATGGCAGGAATGGCACCTCCAGAGGGGATTTGGGGTGGAAATGGCAGGAATGGCACCTCCAGATGGGATTTGAGGCAGGAATGGCACCTCCAGAGGGGATTTGGGGCAGGAATGGCACCTCCAGAGGGGATCTGGGGCAGGAATGTGGCTCTGGAAGTTCAGAACCCACGGGGTGGGACAAGGTGGATTCAGCACCAGGTTTTGGTCCAGTTTCACCTTTCCCTGGGACGGGTGATGATGCAGCACTTGGCTCCTCCTGATGGAATGAATCCCTCCAGCAGGGATCCTGCCATCCACAATGAGTTGGGAAGATGCTTTAGGGGTGGGAGGGATCAGGTTTGAAGCAGAAATGTTTCCTTCAGGGCTTGCGTTGTGCCGTGGGTCGGGTTCCCAGGGAGCCAATGAGCTCCAAAGCCCCAGCTCGGGAAAAGCCCTGGTGGTGTTTGTAACAAAGTCTGGGATGTGGGAAAGGGGAGAAACCAACGGATGCAAAAACTTCCTCAATTCCTTCTCCTTGAACATCTCTCTGCTGTTTTCATTCCGACTGATGTGGTGATCAGGAGCTCCAGCGACAGAAAATGTTGTTTACAGAGTGGTTGTGTTCAGAATTTATCCAATTGCCACTTGGCAAAACACAAATGACGAGTCCTCAGCAATTCCATCTTATTAGAATATAAATTCCATCTCATTAGAATAAAAACAACAACCCAAACACACATTTCACAACACCCCATTGTGCTAAAAAAAAATGGGATTTAGAAAGATGAACTCCCCAGCTGAGTGAGGCTGTGAGAGATTAGGAAAGATGTTTCTGTTGGTACTTGTTGAGTTCAATAACGTCCTCACACTTTGTGTTTTAATTTTGACTTGCAGACAATTAATTTCTGATTTCATTGGACTTTGTGAGGTTGCAGAAAAGCTGTTACTGCCCGTTTTGGTGAATGCTGCAATTTACCTTTTCCTAGACCAAGACTCATTAATCTCAGTATTTAATCCTGTGAATTAATGATATGAAACACTCTGAGTAATTATTCAAGCTCCTCCAGTCCTGGCAGTTGCTTCCCATATTTTCCAGATGTTATTTTTGTTTGGTTTTTTTTTGCTTCGGTAAGTTCAGAATTCAGAAACCTTCAGGTGGAGTTGA
This sequence comes from Chloebia gouldiae, assembly GCA_003676055.1. NCBI lineage: Eukaryota > Metazoa > Chordata > Aves > Passeriformes > Passeridae > Chloebia > Chloebia gouldiae. The sequence continues at coordinate 64,666 of QUSF01000095.1, read as the reverse complement.
AATTTCATTTCAAAGTGAGTTTTATGAAAATTCACTTTCCGTCACCAGAGTCTCAACATATGTCACTGAAATTTGACTTTTAAAGCAGCAAAGAGCATCGTTGTGGGGAGAAACAGGATGTTTTGGAGAGGGGAGGCTTTGAACAAAGTGTTTCCCTTGTTTGAAAGAACACAAGAAGAAAGTCGAGGTTTTTTTCTGGGAAAAATTATTTACTCGGTTATCTGAAATAAAAACACAAGGAGAAAGTGGGTTTGAGGCACTCCAAGATCCCAAATTTCTTACCCTGAAATTATTTTTCCATTTCGTTGGGATCTGGCTTGTTGGAGGTCACGGGGGTGGTGAAGTTGGGAGTGCTGGGGGCGTCCTGAGGGCTCGGGGTCAGGATTGCTCTGTAGCCCTAACAAAGGGCTGGGCTTGTCCATCCCTGCAGGCTCAGCTGGATAAGGATGAAGGAACTTTCTGCTACCCTAATTAACACCTGGATTAATGAGGTTTTCCAGGGACCTGTGGCTGTCTCATCCTTGGGAGTGTCCAAGGCCAGGTTGGAGCACCCTGGGGCAGTGGGAGGTGTCCCTGGCCAGGGTAAGGTTGGAAAAGATGATTTTCATCCCTTTTCCAACCCAAACCACTCCATGTTTCTATGAATCCTCATTTCCAGTCAAAACCTGCTTTAGTTCCAGAGGAAATGCTGCTTTTAGTCTCGACTTTGGGGGGAACCATTGCAGGAACTCAGCGTTATCCAAAAAACCCTGGGGCTGCTCCCTGCACCAGCTCCAGCCCGGGGCCAGGAATTTCTTTCTGGCTCTCTCCAAGCCTCGCTCTGGTGCCTCTGCCTGGGATGAAATGAAATCCTGGGGAGCTCCACAGGGAAGGGATTATTTGGGTCACGATGTCACAGCTGAGGCAGAACCGAGGCAGCCGCAAGGTTTTTCCGTAAGACTCTGGTTGGGGTTTTCGTTTTGATCAAAAGGTTTGGAGCTCTCCAATGGAAAGGCGATCTTTGGGGAAGCTGATTAAAGCCCAGGACTTTTTATAGCTGGCAGGGATGAGGCTGGGGCTGCTTTTGGCTGCCTTTGATTTCCCATCCCGAGGGATCCGACGCCCGTTCAGGGCGGAGCAATCCTGGTCCTGCTGCTGCTGCTGGGAAATGCTTCCCATCCTTTGCTTTATCCTTTTTTCCTTCAGAGGGGCCATGGCAAAGGTTTTTTCCAAGTACATTGTGGGGAAAAATCCAATTCTGGGGAGATTTTCCCCTCTCCCTGCTCAGACAAGGAGCTCCCTGTGAATGGGAGCAAATCCAGTACTGATCCTCCCCCTCCTGAGTTGGGAATGGCAAAATATTTTCAATATTTTCACTACAATGACTCTTGATCTTCCAAACCCACAGGACTCATTCCTTGGATGTGGAGTGTAAGAAAAACCAGCACCAGACTTGTGTTTTTCCTAATAACTTCATTTTTTGCTGCTCTTTAGATGAAAAAAAAAATAAAATATCACCCTCTGTTGTGTTGGTGGGTGGTATTTTGGGAAGGATCACTGGAAGATGATCCCTCTCCCATCCCAGCCCCTGCATACCTGGTGTTGTAATCACAGGTGCAGGACAGTCCTTGTTGTTATGAATCAAACACCCCCAGATCCCCTTGCTCGGTTTCCAAGCAGAGATTTCCAAGGTTTTCCAGTTGGAAACAAAGCCAGAGGTTTCCTGAACTCTCCGTCCTTCCCTGTGGTTTCCATGACGAACAGTTCGTGTTTCTCCTGGGAGAAATGTCCCCAAAAGTGACATTATTTTGTCCTAATCAGGAGCTCCTTCTTCCAGCTGCAGTGCAAAGGCCTTTAATTAAACACCATCCTCTTAATCAAAGCCTTGGCTTTTGGAGATGTCACCTTGCAGAGCTTGATTGGATTTTACTCTGCTGAGGATGGGATCAATTTTTCTCCTGGTTGTTGGCAGAGAGGGTTTTTATTAATAACACAAATGGAAATTGCTCTTGGAAGAGCTCCTCCTTGGGTGGATCTGGCTGCTCGTGCCAGGTCTGTGTTCTTGGCTCTGGAGCTGATTTGCTGATGACTTTGGCGTGTTCTGGGCTTGGTTTTCCCTCCATCCCTATCCTGTGCCAGTTCCTCCCCTGTGGAATGCCAGCAGCTCTTCCCTAAACTCAGAACCCAGAAATATGGGGTGGGTTGGGAGGGGTCTTAAACATCCAGTGCCACCCCTGCCATGGCAGGGACACCTCACATGTCCCAGGGGGTCCAACCTGGCCTTGGGCACTTCCACAGCTGCTCTGGGAATTCCATCCCAGCCCCTCACAACGAGGAACTTCTCCCAGATATCCAATCTCCACCTCCCTCCTTTGCTTTAAAGGCCTTTTCTCTTGTCCTCTCACCAGGGAGGGACTTTAAACCAACAGAGACACGGATTTGATGAACTCCTGGGAACCTGCCCTTGCTAAAAGCCCCTCTCCAGCATCCTTTAGGTCCAGCAGCTTTTCCCGAGCCCCAATCCCACGGATAGCACCAGGCATCCCTCACAGGCAGTGCTGGGTGGGAGCAGCCCCATCCTGGCGGGGTTTCAGAGCTCACTGGGAGGAGGAAACCCACCCCAAACGGGCCCTGGGAGCGGCGGGGTCTCCTCGGGTGAGGAGAGGCAGCTGCCCTGCACTAAGTGCCTCTGACACATTGCGTGCCTGCCTCGTCCTGCAGCTCCCACTCGCTCCCACCCTAAAATATTGATGGGCCGCGGCGGCAGCCGCCAGCCTCGGGTGGAGCGGAGCTGCTCAGGTAGAAAAGGCGGCTCCGCAGCAGATCCGTGCGTGGATTTTCCTCGGGGACACCTGGGGAGTCTCAGGGCTGGATTATTGATGGCAGAGGTGCTGCAGCCCCTTCCCAGCCCCGGGGGGCTCGGGAGCCTCCTGCTCTGAGCGGGTTGTGTGGGCTGGATGTGTCCTGGCAGCTCCTCTGCAGGGGATGGGAGGGAGCTTTCCTCTCTGTAGTGAAACCGCTTTTGTTTGTGGCTGGGGGATGTGTGAGGAGCGCTGTCCTCACGATCCAGGCTTGTGAAATGCGGGTGAAAAATTAAATTTGATCATTTTAATAAAGATTTGTAGGGAAGGGTGTGTTTATTTATAGTGCTGTGGACGCCTGTTGGGATTTATTGCTCTTTAATGGATATACACACTATTGAGAACTCTCGATACTTTTTTTATTACTCTTATGTCGCTATAGCACATGTGAAAGCACAACGCAAGCCGCTGCTATTGCAAGGTAAATAAGAAGTTTTATTCTCTGACTCCAACTTTTATACTTTTCCAAAGGTGACAGCAAATTGGAGGCTGAATGGGCCACCTCTGCACAGACATTGCACAAACCACCAGTACCTCAACTTTCTCCACCCCCATGAAGGAATGCAAAACAATAAGTTGTTTACAGAAATTGTGTGGGAAAGTTTTCTGACAGAATGTAAACTCAGAAGGCTTTAGAAAATCTTAAGAATCAGGGCAACACTCTTATTAATTTTTATATGTTTAGAATTTTACAATAGGTTAATGTATATTTATTTTGTTGATTTTACATTACACTTACAGCTAGTTACACTTGTACTCAGTTTTTGTCAGAAAGTATTGAAAGAACTCTTGGGTCACTCTGCCCTGTCTGTTTTAAGGTCTGAGGAGTTTTTTTTTATTTCTTATTTTTTAGTGTGGAAATTTGCATTCTCTCTCCTTAGCTGGGGTAGTTTTGCTAGGGCTGCAGTTACCAGACTAAACAGCAAATTTAGCAGGTTCAGAGTGGCACATTTCACTTCAATCTAAATGGATTTCTACCCAGTTAAATTTTTACTCCGTCTCATCTGGGAATGAACAATCTGGGAATGAACAATCTGGGAATGGGCGGTGTCCCTGCCCGTGGAGCATTTTGACCTCCCACCCCCAAAACCAGCCCTGTCCCTCTGACACCTGAATTGCCCGTGCAGCTGTGCCAGGACCAGGATCTGCAATTCCAAAGGAGAAGTGGAGCAGGTTCAGGTGGCCTCTGGCTGAAACTGGGGGACAAAAGTCGCTGCAGGAGCTCGGTGTGGGAACCGGGGGACACTGCAGAAAAAGAGATTTCCTGGGCTCTAATCCCGTGGTGGCAGAGCTGGGATTTCTCTGATAAATCTCTTTATGTCTCATTCACCAGCAGGAAATTCCACCTGATTATATCCAGAATTATTAATTGGGCCGGTGATGGAGATGGGTCCCCAGTGGAGAAAGGCAATGGGCTCCCCCAAATCAGAGAACAGCGAGGTTTAATTATCTCCTCCTTTAATTATTTCCTCCTGCCAAAGCAAATGTCAGCTATTGATGAACGTTTTGCTGATGATCTGATCATTGGGAAAGGTAAAAAAAAACCCTCCAATGTTTCTGCATCGATCCAATTAGCATTAGGAAGGGAAAGTTGTGGATGCTGCCATAAATTAACTGATTTATTTGTGATTTGGTTTTCGGGGTGCTGAGCACGGCTTTAGAGACCCGCTCCAAAGGCCAACATTTGAACCTTCACTGATATTTCTATCCAGGAATAAGAATAAATCTATTTTCCCACTAAAAAATTTGAGTGTCTGTATTTTTGTTGATGAAATCTTTAATTTTAGTCAGAGATGGGCATGAAATCTGAGGCTGCAAAAACCTGATTATGGCAGAAAAATCTCACAGCAGCCACAACACAGATAAAAAATAGATCCTGATCTTCCTGTTTATTCCAGGAGGAAGAAAATGCAGCTTTTTAAATTATATTTTTTTTTTTAGTTGTGCTCTGTACACGCTCTAAACCCACCTGGCCGTGGGGACCTTGCCTTGTGGCTGTTGTGACTGAAATATCAATGTTGGGTTGGGCTTTTCCATCTCTTTGTCCCAGATGAGGGCTCATTAAACCACAGCAAACAATCAATCCGAGTGAAATGCTAAATTTGAGAAGAAATTCCACAGGGGGGATCCAAACCAGGAAATCCTGGAGGAGCTCCGAGGCACGGGGAGCAAAGAGCTGGATCCAAACTCCCCCTGGAGGGCTCAGGTGTGGCTGGAATTCAGAACAGACTGGAGGCCTTTGGGTCAAATTGGATTTTAAAGGGGAAAAACCAAGGTTTAATCTGCTTTTGTTCTGTTCTCTTTGGGATTTTTGGGAGATCAGCTCTGGCACTCGGATCCCACTGAGAAGATCCAAAATGTGGGGATTGCTGATCATCAAAGGGCTCTTTGAAACAGCTTTATTTCAAAGGGAAAATTATTCATTAATTATTACTTTTTGGTAGTAATAATATTAATAATTGGTAGTAATTAATGTTTGTCAGTAATAATAATAATAATAGGATAATTATAATAATAACGGCTGAAATTACATTAATTTTTGTGATCACCCACATTTAATTTGATTTATTCATAATCCAGGATCATGTTGAATTCTCCAATGGAAAACGCAGGAAAATGTTGGATACTGGTGCAGATCAAAGTCTGCATTAGCCTGGAATTTCTCAGAGTAATCTAAAGGAAATGAATTGAACTTTTAGTGTTCAAATCCTGGTTTTATCTGCCTCATGCTCCATTTCCCCTCTGGTTTCTGGGCACAGCAACCCCTCCTCCCTCTGGCTGGTTGGATGCCAGATCCTGAGCCCAGCCCTTCCCTTCTCCTGCCCAGAATCTGCAAAAAGGGATTTGATTCCCTGCCTGAGAGCTCTGGGGGAGGTTTCCATGCTTCCAACCCATCTTTTACAGCCTTTTAGGAGCCCCTCACCTCCCAAAATCCCATCGCCAGCATCCCCAGGTGGCCACAGAGCAGGGACTGCACGCTCAGGGCTCACTCCAACCCTTCCCAAGCCCCACTGGGGACATTTTAGAGACAAATAAACCCCCCCAAAAAAAACCCAGATATTTCCTAATGGAAAGCATGATTTTGCATCTTAGCGTCCTATTTTTATTTTCTCCTCCCCTCAGATTTTCAGCGCCGATCCACTGGGTTGTTTGTGGTTTCCAAGTGTGGTGGCATCCCAAAGGATGTCCCTGCAGTTCCTTGGGATGCTGTTTACCCACGGAAATTGCCAACCTCCAGGCTTTAATAATGCACAGGATTTGCTGCTCTGCAAGCTCTGCTGTAATTATGGTAATAAATAGCTGTTGTAGATAAAGCACATCCCGGAAATAAATAGGAATTTCAGTGTAATTTCATTTTGGCTGGGAAAAGAAACACACCGAAATGCCAGGGATGTCTTTATCCCTTGGTTTATTTGAGGCCCATGAATAAACAAACCTTTTTTTTTTTCAAATGCATGAAAATTGGAGACACAAATCTTCCCTTTTAACAACTTCAGTGTGACTTTGTCCCAGGAACCTCCACTTTCCATGTAAAAGGCACAGCAGAGATCAGAGAACCTGAATTTTTATTTCTTCCGTGCGTTGGGTCCCAGCTGTGGGTGAAGCACAGCAGCTGGAGTTAATTGGCACTGTGCAATTAAATGCTGCCATAAATTAACTGATTTATTTGTGATTTGGTTTTCAGGGTGCTGAGCACGGCTTGAGAGACCTGCCCCAAAGGGCAACATTTGGACCTTCACTGATATTTCCATCCAGGAATAAGAATAAATCTATTTTTCCACTGAGGGTCTGTATTGTTGCTGATGAAATCTTTAATTTTAGTCAGAGATGGGCATGAAATCTGAGGATGCTCTTAATCAAAGCCTCAATGCAATTCAAGTGCTAATTAACACTTTCATATCATTTGGATAAAATAGTCAGGCATGGTCTGAGCTCTACTTATCAACATTAACTTCTGTATAATTCTAATTGAAAGAGGGCTTTGCTCTGTGAGCTCCAGAGCGCAGTGAGGAATTTTGTGTTTATTACCCCTCAGCCTTTCATGAGCCACCCTCAAAAATGCAGAATTCCTTTGGAATCCGTGGAGTTTCAAAGCAGGCCCTGGATCCCAAGGCCTGGCCCCACAATTCCTTTATTTAAGGGGAATATTTTCATTTTTTTTCCGTGCATCAGATCTCAGCACACAAAGCCCAGTGCTGCCACCAGAGGTTTCAGAGCTGCACAAGCCACGGGGACAGGTTTTTGTGGAAGTGGGGAAACTCCTGCCCCTCCTTGGGAGGCAGAAAACAGCTCCAGGAAAGGAGCGGAAGGTTTGGAATGGGAATTTGAAATAAAGGCTGCTCCTCTCAGGAGGCTTCCCATCATCATTCCTGATCTTAGGGAACGTTCATCCCTCCACAACCTCCAGCTGTGGGTTTGTAGAGTGGAAATTAAAACCCCTGTGGAGCCTGGAAGAGGAGGGAGAGCCCTGAAGGGAAGGGGGAGCCCTGGATGGGTGCAGTGAAAATCGCCGGGGTGTGCAGGGAGATGGGGCTGAGCTGCTCCTGCCCTTTGGGCTGGCACCACGCTTGAAAGCACAAAGAGTGGATCAGCAGCCTTGAAAACCTGAGGAGAGAAGAAAGAAATGGTGCCAAGATGCAAAATCGTGATTTCCGTTAGGAAATATCTGGGGGTTTGGGGTTTATTTGTCTCAAAATGCCCTTTGGAGCTTAGGCAGGGGAGGAATTCAGAGAGAAGTGAGACAATTTCAGTGTTTGTGGGGCTGACATCAGCTGCAGCTCCCCCTGAGCACCAGGGACTGCCCAGAGCTTGGGCTGGGGCGGGAAGGGAGGAATTGGAAATGCCCAAATGCCTGAGGGGTTTGTGGTTTTTGTATTTTTGTGTTTTTTGTGTATTTTTGTGTTTCACTGGGAGCAGCCAGGCACAGCCAGGGCTCTGAGCGGCTCCTGCTGCCCCTCTGGGCTCACAGAGCAGGGCTAGGTGGGATTTTGGGGGGCTAGATGGGATTTTGAGGGGCTAGGTGGGACTTTGGGGGGGCTAGATGGGATTTTGGGGGGCTAGGTGGGATTTAGGGAAGCAATTCCTGCCTGCCAGGGGCTGGGATGGAATTCCCAGAGCAGCTGGGGCTGCCCTCGGATCCCTGGCAGTGCCAGGTTGGAGCAGCCTGGGACTGTGAGAGGTGTCCCTGCATGGCAGGGCTGGGATGGGATGAATTTAAGGTGCCTTCAGCCTAAATCACTCCAGGATCCCTGAATTCCCACCGCTCTGGGCTCTGTCCCTGCTTTTTCCCGGGTCTGCTGCAGGGAAATGCTGCAGCTGAATCTGCTTCTGCAAGAAGGGCAAATCCTCAGATGCTGCACAAAATGCTCCCCTGCACCGTGAGAATTTTGGATTTATTAATCTCTAAATTAACACGGCACCTGTAGAGCAAAGAAAAAAGAGGGGGAAGGGGAGGGGCAGACATCTCCCACAGGTATCAGGCACATGCAGATATTGAATTGTTCTACTTATCATACTAATTTCTGTAATGAAAAATAGTGATAATCACTCTTCAGCAGTGAGGCTGCTTGCTGACACTCTGGCATCCTTTAGTTGGCCACTGCTTCAATCCATATTCAGATGATGACAAGCCAGACACAACCCAGAGCTCTCTGTCCCCTTTTTATTGGGATAATTTCCCTCAGATAATCATTTATTTCCCAGTTCCTCGTTTGTTTGGGGTTTTGGTTTGGTTTTGGGTTTTTGGGTGGTTTTTATTTGGGTTTTTTGTTTGTTTTGGTGCTTTTGTTTGTTTGTTTGTTTGTTTTTTGGTTTTTTTTTTTTCAATTCCTTTGTACTGTCTGGGTGTTCAGAGCAGAAATGTGGCTTTGAATCCCGGCTCCAGGCACAGATGGAAATAATGGAATAGCAACCACCCCAGCTGGAGATGCCCAGTGTGGCCCCGGGGGAATGACTCGGACAGGGTCAAACCCCACTCTGCCCCCAAAAATCTGCTCCTGCTCGGGAGCGAGGCAGCCCCGCGGGCACCGCAGGAAATCGGGGCTGGAATTCCATTTAAAGGACATTTCCTTCGGCCGGGGAGCGGGAGGAGCGATGGCCCCGGGGGTGAAACACGGCTGAAATTTGCACTTCAGCGGCAGCCGGGAAAAATCGGAGCGAAGGAGCGGAGCTGCTGCTGAGTCAGCAGGGCTGGCAGGTGCGAAGTTCTTTTTTCCTGCTGCCACAGAAACGGGATGTGCATCTTCGGAGGGGCAGCAGGCTGCTAAAAATAAACCGAAATTCCCACAGCGGAGCTGCCGGAGCCCCAGGGATGCTGTGCCTCCTCTCTGCCAGCTCTGAGCAAGCACTGAGCAAATCTGTAGTAGGATGGCTCATCCGCCCTGGTGTAAATGCCAGCGTGGTGAAGGATCAGCCCCGCAGCCCGCAGAGCTTGCAATTATTCCCACAAATCACTTTATTCCTGGAGAATAAAGGCGGGGTGGGCACTGAAGTGGGAGCTGCGCTGTTTTCCCCGCGAGGACTGCCTGTGGTTTATTCTGGGACGCCAAACGCCAGAAAAAAAAAACAAAATGTCATTTATGAGCCTGCAGCGTTACAGTTTGTACTCGTTGTTCAGCTCCTGCTGCAGCCTGCCTGACCTTGAGGAGCAGCACACGGGCTCCAGGCAGCGCTTACACAGGAAAATGGGATTTTTTTTTTTTTTCCCACTGCAACAGCCACAGAGGAGCTCCAGAAATTACCGAGCCCTTCATTATTAGCACGAGAGGCTGCAGGGTGGAGCCTTCCCTTCTGTTCCTTCGGTTCTAAAGTGCCTGAGGTGGTTTGGAGTGGAGAAAGGAGCAGAAAGCAGGAATTAAAGGGGAAAAGGCACAGAAACAAGCCCTGATTTCCAGGGCAGGATAGGCAGAACCGGTGGGATGGAGCTTTTCCAAGGCTCCACACTGAGGTGGGAAAAGGGGAAAAATAAAAAGGAATTGCCTTTAACAAACCCTCAGAATCATCAAGTGAGAAATCAGTTTAAAATGACAGAATAATTTTGGCGTGTAGAGTAAATTATTGCATAAAATCAAGTCCTGGAGGAGCTCTGCTGGTTGTGGTTTGTGGTGTCAGAGGGGTTTTGTGCTCGCTGCAGCTCAGAGGTGCTGCTGGGGTGATGCAGCAGCTCCAGAACACGGGCAGGACAATCCAGGCTGCAGCTCCTCCTCTCCTCTTTGTGCCCTCAGATGAGGCATTAAAAAATAAAAATAAAAATGTGGTGGTTATTGCAATGAATGCAGCAGAAAGGATCAGTCCCAGAGGCAGTGATTGGTGTTAGTGACATTTAGTTTATTTATAAATTAGGTTATTTATGATGTCTGGATGTCCAGAGCCTGGTGGAGCTGAAGGGTGGTGGATTGAGAGAGAATTTTGGAAGAAAATCCTGTGGT
>QUSF01000095.1:29829-40631 GCA_003676055.1 Chloebia gouldiae | reverse complement strand
TAATCCCAAATTCACACATAATCCCAAATTCACACACAGCCCCAAATGTAAGTATGATTGCAAATTCATACACAATCCCAAATTCACACACAACCCCAAATTCATGCACAATCCCAATTCACGTGCAATCCCAAATTTGTGAGTTATCCCAAATTCACACACAATCCCAAATTTTTGAGTTATCCCAAATTCACACACAATCCCAGATTCACACACAATCCCAGATTCTCTCCTTTCCTGTCCCCAGTTTAAACCCTCCAAACATGAGTTTAGTTTAAAAACACATTTTTAATTTAAAACTCCCTGAGAAAGCCGTGTGGCCCTGGGATGTGCCTTGGTGGGTGGTACAAACCCAAACTGAACCCTCCTCACTGTGGTCAGGTATTCAAAAACACCTAAATGATTAAATACCATCATAAATATTCTGATTCATCTAAACTCCTTTGATTTGGATTTTGTAAGACTTTAGTATTTGGTTTTTCAGCTAAAATAGGACATTTCTTCTTATTGCTCACAAAATAATCCCCATACACTTTGAATTATTAATTCCTCTCCGTGTCCTTTCAAGTTCCTTTCTCGAGAAGGGTTGAATACATTTATTTTCAGGAGGTTCTGTCCCCACCTGCTCAGGGGTTTAATACAAATTTCCTGCCTGTCCTTGCAGATTGCATTAAGCAGTCTGGGGCTGATGGACTCTTTAATAAAGTGAGTATCAGAGTCAGATTTGATAAAAGACATGCCACTGCTAACGATGCTTAATGAAAATAAAAGCTTTGGGGTTTGGTGTCCTGCCCATCCAGTTAAGTGGGATTGTGCTTATTGGCCATCAGGCAGCTCCACACCAGCTCGGGCAGAAAATGGAATTTTAGCGTTCCAGTAAAAATAGAAAACAGGCTGGGGACAAACAGGGATTGACAAGGGCACATAAATCCATGGAATTATTGCCACTGGCTCCAGCAGGGATGGGCTGGGGGTGATGTGGCCCGGCAGGGGACAAGTGGATGCTGGAAATATTCCTGCTGCTGGCTGAAGGTTTGATGTGTGACAGAATCCTGGTGTTTCCCCCAGGGTTCCTTACCTGATTCTGGGGAAATGGGGATGCTGGACACGGATTTTCCCTTTTCTCAGGAGGTTTTCCTGGCTGGGCAATCTGTGGCAGTTCCAGCTGTGTGACACAGGTACCTCGTGCAGCCCCTTCACCTGAATATTCCAGAAACCCCAGAGCTTCCTTTGTGTGCTCTGCACATATCCCTGCACAAACAGGAATTCAATCCGTGTCAATCCATAAAGCACCTCTGAATCTCTCAAGCCCTGGGGCTCTCCAGAACACAGCAATATTTATGATTTCCAAGAGAAATGTGTTATTCCATGACTTTATTCCTTGAGCAGAGACAGCATCCATCCATCCATCCCTGCCTCTGGCGTGGGAGCCATTCCCTGTGTCCTGTGCCTCCATTCCTTGTCCCCAGGGAATTTTGGAATGGTTTGGGTGGGATCTTAAAAGTCCTTAAAAGTCACCCAGTGCCACCCCTGCCATGGCAGGGACACGTCCCAGGGAGCTCCATCGGGGTCTTGGGCATTTCCAGGGATCCAGGGGCAGCCACAGCTGCTCTGGGAATTCCATCCCAGCCCCTTCCCACCCTCATTCCTCCCAATATCCCACCCACATCTCCCCTTTTCCAGTGGGAGCCATTCCCTGCGTCCTGTCCCCCCATCCCTTGTCCAAATCCCTCTCCAGCTCTCCTGGAGCCCCTTCAGGCTCTGAGCTCTCCCTGGAGCCTTCCCCTCTCCAGGTGAACATTCCCAACCCGGCTCCAGAGGGGCTCCAGCCCTTCCCGACAGGAATTTGGGTCAGGTGAGAGCTGCTCGCAGGCTGGGTGGATGTGCAGAGCGGAGAAGGCTGCAGGAGTGGGGGGTGCCTGCAGGGAAAATGAGCAGTGCCAGCCAGGATGGCTCCTTCCCAAATCCACAGAGGAGGGACAGGCAGCACCTCCCACCTCCTTTGGAGGCTCGGGGTGCTCCAAACCCCCTTCTGAACCTCCCACTCCCTGCCGTGCCTGCAGCTCCTGGGGTGGGATGTGTACAAATTGTTTGCTCAACCTGTCAAAACCCATCCAGGCAAAAAAACCCCACAACGTAAGAGACACCCAAAAATCCCATCCTGCCTTCCCTGACGAGACACCGGGCAGCAACCCAGCAGTGGCCAGAAATTCCCACCTTCCCTAATCCGGAGCAGCTTCCTAACAGGTTTATTTCGGGAGCAGACAGCCTCATGAATTTTTTAAACCAATATTGAAGCTTCACTTCTCCTCCTCCGTGCTGGGAGGGGCTCTGCAGCTGGGCAGGAGATGGAGATATGGAAGTGTTGGGGGTTTTTTCCTCCCCTCTCTTCTTCTCCACTTGGACATAATTTGGAATGTCTTCCATAAATGTCTGCGCTACCAGGCACGTTTGAAATAAGAGTTGAGGAGCCCCCACTTTTCTGATTGCAGCGTTTCTAATGGTGGCAGTGATTAAGGAGAGAACTCTAAACCTGAGTCATGGCAGTTTTTAAGGCAAGGAAATGGGATGTGAATAAGGAACAAGTGGGAAATGTGATCATTCCAGGGAAACTGAACCCGTGGTATTGGTGAGAATTGGAGCTCTGCTCATTTCTGTCCCCACTCAGGCTAAATTTAAAGAGTTTGGGGTCAGGTTTCATCAGTGAGAGAAGGAAGTCTGGCTGCTGCTTTGTGGTGTCTGGATGGATGCTGAGATTTAGTGATAAATGCACCATTAAATCCCCCTCCCTTCCCACTCCCCGTGGGCTTTGTCCTGCCCAGACCCACAGGAATGAAATTCAAGAATAAAACTACTTTTGGCACAGGGGTGTTAATCCAGAGCAAATTGTGGCTCAGAAGCTCCAGTGACATCCTGAAAGGTTCATCTCACCCAATGTGTCCTAAATCCGACCGCTGGACACCCCAAAACTGGAATCCAGTGGTTTTCCTTCATTTTAACCCACCTGTGTTTTGGCCAAAAAAAAAAAGGGGGAGTTACTCCACTGGGCTGCCTGAGGTTCCCTGTCCTCATTTGCAGCTCTCTTGCTGCTTGTGCTCTGCAGAGGGTCATGAATATTTCAGGATTCTCTTCCATCCGTGCGTGCCTGCAGCGCTCAGCTGATTCCAGCATGAAAAATTCACAGCAAAGTGCAGCAATCCCGAGCTGGGCTGATGGGGACGAGCCACGCCCGGGGTCCCAGCGAGGCTCCTCTTCTCACGAGCTGCAGCGCCAGAGGAAACAGCCTCAAATTGTGCCATTGTTTTGGTTTTTAGGGGAAAATCCATCGTGGAAAGGTTTGTTCAGCCCTAGCAGTGGAGTCACCACTCCTGAGGGATTGAAATCCTGGGGATGTGGCGCTTGGGGACATGGGTGGCACGGCTCGGTTGGACTCGATGGTTTTCAGGGCTTTTCCAGCCTCAATGATTTTATAATTCTCTCTCTTTCCCCCTGTTTGGAGGCCAGGCTCTGGAGACTCCTTGGATCTGTGCAGGTTCTTGGTTTTCCTTTTCAGGGATCGCTCCAGGGGTGGTCAGAGATCAATCCCAGCAGAGCAGCAGTTACTGGGTGAGGTGTGGATGTCAGGGGGGTGAATAAATGTGCTTTGGTGCTATTCCTGTGAGTCCTTCTTGCTGTTAGAGCCTAAAAAACACCACCGTGGGCCCTGATCACGGAATTGCTGAGTTACTGAGGTTGGAAAACCCCTCCAGGGTCATCCAATCCAGGTTTGGCCAAATCCCACCACACCCATAACCCACATCCCAGCCCAGGGACTCCGTCACTGCCCAGGGAAGGGAGCGGGGCCCACAGAGGTCCCCCAGAACAGGGATCAAATAAATCAACCCAAAACAGGGGGCTGAGCATCCCCTCTGCAGCCAGAGCAGCGCGGCGAGGGCTCTGGGATTTGGGACGTGGGTCAGGGGGGACCACAGGTCCTTCTTGTGGACATTCCAAGGTGAATCCTGGGGAGCTGAGGCTGGGATGGAGCTCCCAGATTCCAGGTGAATTTAGGTGAATGTGCTGTGGGGTGGAAAATGCAAATTCCTGTGCAAATGCAGGCCTTGCTCACAGCTGCCAGGGATGGGAGTGCTAGAATTTGGGAGTCAGCCCCGTCCCACCACGGAAAAGGGATTGTGCCCTTGGGATGTGGCTCCAGGAGCAATGTCCCTTGGGCAGGGGGGGTTCCTGCTGTTCCCAGGTGTGTTTGGGGAGGGAAGGTGTCCTGAAGGGCATGAATTTTGTCCTGGTGAGAATCGTGTCCTGAAGAGAATCGTGTCCTGTCCCAGTTCCTCACTGGGAGACCCCACCACAGGGTTTTTAAATTCTGTTAAATCATCTCTTGCTCCGAAGCCCCATCACGCTATGGGGCTGGGCAGGAGGGATTTTTGGGGTGACCTAATTTAGGAGCACGTTCAGGAATTCTCAGCAGCTCTTTGCCTTTCCCACCGCTGGGATCCTGGGATTTTCCCCTCCGTGATGGCTGCAGAATGGAACATGGAAAACACATTACTGCAGTGCACTCCAGGACAGGCAAAAATAGATCCTGGCTGTGGAGCAGCTCATCCCTGTGTCCGTGTAAGAACAGCTGTAAAAGGGATGTTTTGTGTGGCTGCAGCCCCCAGCAAACACACCTGAGCTCTGCTCTCACGTGTTCTGGCTGGAAATCTCCTCCAGGCTTTCCCAGCATTTCTTTCCCTGGTGGAGGAGCAGGTTTTTGCCTCCATTTGCACATTCCTGCTGAAAATTGTGTGGGGTTTTGTTGTGGATGCAGGAGAACCCAGTGGGAAGAAGTGACCATGTCTGACTCAGTTCAGAAGGCTGAATTATTTCTTTATTATAATTATGATAAAATACATTAATATACTATATAAAAGGAGGATACTAAAAATTACATACTACTTTCTCCTACTCTAATCTAACTCACTCGTGACCCTCTCTGAGAGCCCAGCCCCAGGTGGGTTGGATTGGCCACCAGGCTCAAACAATCCTCACCAGAATCCAACCAAGCACTCACCCCAGGTAAACAATTCTCCAAACACATTCCACGTGGGAAAAACAAGGAGCAGAAATAGAAATTGTTTTCTCTTCCATTTCTCTCTGTGCACCTCTAGGAAAAATCCTAAGAGTGAGAGAAAATGTGCTTGCCACAGAGTTTATAATTTCTCCTGCTACCTGGGGCTGAACACCCTGATCTGCTTTATCAGGGTGTGACCCAGGGTCCTCCCTCCTCCCGGTGCTGCAGCTCAGCCCAGCCCCATGGAAACCACTTTCCCTTCCCTAATGGCTCCTGCAGACACATCCATCAATATTTCAGCCTCTGCTGTTTTGCCCCGAGACCTTCTAAAGGCCGGGGCCACGCTTTTTGTGGAATTATTTATGGATCTCGTGTCAGGAGCAGCCTGTTAATCTCCGCCACTTTCCTGAGGGCGGCTTTAGAGGGACCCGGAGGAACGCGGGGCCTCCGGTGTGCTCAGCCCCCGAGGAGGCCTGGAGGCATCCAGCAATGCCACACGTGGGAAATTATCATTAAAGGGATGATTAATGGCACTTCTCAGCTGCTATTAAAGAAATTGAAGTGGCTGAGGTTCACATTTCAGCTCAGGGTGGGATCCTTGGTGCTGGGCCAGGAGTTGGTTGATGATCCTGGTGGGTTCTTTCCAACCCAGGATATTCCACAAGTCTCTGATTACTGATATTATTATTACTGATATTATTATTCCTGATATTATTATTCCTGATATTATTACTGATATTATTACTGATATTTCCAGCCAGTGGCACAGACTGGCATGGCTAGAACCAGTTCTTGGCATCACTGGGGACCATTAAGCCCAGTTTGGTGGCAGACAACCAGCAAGGTGTGAGTTCAGGGACCATCAGCTAGGAAACCCGAATTTCCCCCATGAATTTTCACATCAGTGGGTTCATCCTGCAGCCTTTTATCTCCTCCTTTGTGCAGAAGGTGATGATTTGTGCATTGCTGCAAGGCTGCAGAAAACCTGCTGGCACGGGGAAGCAAAATCCTTCATTTCACGCTGCCAGTGACACCAATTATTCACCTGGATGAGGGCTGCTGGGAAAAGATTTTGGTTTCAACCTGACTCAGTTAGACCTGGCTGTTGCTGTGAGGAGCTCCGGGCCTGGCCTGCTCTGGAGTCACGTTTGGACGGCTGGGATCGGTTTATTCCCTGTCTGGTGCCTCTGTGTCTGCAGATCCGACGTTCCCTGGACACAGCCCAAGGTCAGGAGGTGCTGGCAGCGCAGAATTGATCCCTCAGCCGCCTCCTTCCCCACATCCCATTGCCCTCTAACGGCCAGCACGGAATTTGCACGGCAAAAAAAGCAGCCCCAAAATCCTCATAAACCTCATCAACAACGACAGAGAGAGGAAACCCCAACAGAGAGCCTAGAAAGATTGAGGGAAAAAAAAATGAGGCAAAATTCAGGTATCAACCCCCAAAGAGCAGCTGGACAGATCTTACAAAAAACTTATTTTGTCACCCATGTGTGGCTAGATATACAGAGAGAATTGGAGAAATTAGAAAATTGGCAAGAAAGGGAATCGGAGGATCTCTTAAGTGAGGCACAGAAAATATACACCAGGAGGGATGAAGAGAAAGCAAAGGAAAAGGCCAGAGAAATGATAACTGCCATTAGAGAAGGACAAATTTGTTTTTATTGTAAAAAAAGTGGGCACTTCAAAGAAATTGCCCCCAAAGGGAAGGGAACCTGAAGGTTTTTAAGAATGAGCAAAGAGGGGAGGTAGAAGATTAAAGATGTCAAGGGCTCTGCCTCCGGGGGGCAAAATATCATCAAAAACCCTTAACAAAATAAGTCCCCAAGAAGAAAAATTTAAAAAATGAGCAATTCCGAGGGTGGGAGAGGAATTCCAGAGGAATTTCCTCTGTGGGGATGCTCTGAATTTCCAGAATTCCCTAAATACCTTCACAGAGGAGATTGGGTTTGGGGTGCAAAGAGAAAAGGTGTTGGTAGGAGCACCCTCAGGTGCAGATGGAGGGAAAAGTGGGGTGAAGAAGGGTGGAAAATTGGAATGGGTTATCCCAGAGAGGCTGTGGATTCCCCATCCTTGGCAGTGCCCAAGGCCAGGCTGGAAAGAGCTTGGAGCATCCTGGGATAGTGGGAGGTGTTGGGGCTGGAACTGGATAATCCTTCAGGTCCCTTCCAACCCAAACCATTCCAGGATTCTGTGAATTCAGAGCTTGAAAAGAAACAGGAAAAAAAAAATTTTCGTTTTCTCGTGGAGTGAGGGAGAAGGAGGAGTGGAATATTCACTCATACCAAAAAAACCTAGCAATAAATGGCTTTTTGGGGCACTGGGAGCAGGGAAAGGTGCAGCCCACAGCTCCTGCACAGCAAATTCCAGGTAATTTGGGGATTTTTTCCTCTTGCAGTGGAGGCTTTTGAGCAGCAGATGTCACGTTTGTACAACACAACCAGAGGTTGTAGCTACACACGGAGTAACCAGAGCGTCCTGTGGCAGGAGGGGCTGGAAATCATAAGCTGCTCTGGGTGGGAATAAATCAGATATAAAAATATGTATAAATTATTGAGAAAATAGAATATTTTCCTGAAGTTTCTGCTCCCGGTCACTCTGAAGGAGGATTTTTGATCTCAGTCCGGGGCTCACCCTCTGCTCGGGGCTGGGAATGGAGGAGCTCAGGTATGAGCAGGTCAGGACCTGGATTTCTGCAGGAAAAGCAGCCCAGGCTCCTGGTTTGGAGCTGAATCTCAGAAGATAATAAAGAAAAAAAAAAAAATTCTCTAGATTTGCTTCAAATCTCACTACCCTTGGAAAATTCTGGCATGGTTAGAAATCAGGAAGAAATAGATTTGAAGGTGGCAGAAAAGCTGTGTTGGAATATCCTGTCAAGGCTCATTATAAATGGAATTCAGCTTTCCTGGCTCACTTGGCAGGGCTGACAGCACCGGGAATGAACTTTTTGCTGCAAATTGGGAGTTTTAGGGCTCTGGCCATGTCAGAAATGACCCCACTTCACCTTGTTTTTCCTGTGCTTCAAGATGGGTTTTAAAGAACACAACAATTATTTCCTGTTCAGACAGAACTTTAATACAGAAATCTTTGTAAATACATTAATTACAGCTCATAAAAAATAACTTCTGGATTTTTACATCCCAGTCAAACCCAGGTGGAGCTTCCAATCTGTTCCTGGCTCAAATAAAGCAGCAATTATCCAAAGAGGACGGAAGCTCTGCTCTTCCATCCGTCCTCATCCAACACAACCTCAAAGGAAGGACAGAAATTCCATCACATCCATGTTTTGCAGGGAATGGCATCCTCAACAGGGAATTTAAGGAGAGAATCCAGTGCAAAAGTTCTTCCCAGAGCTATTCCCAGTGTGTCCCGTTATTTATTCCAGACCCTGAGGACACAACTTCTCTCCCAGGGCAGGAAGGGTTTGTTTTTCTCCATGACTTGCACATGGAGGATAAATCTTTGTATTGCTGAGGGCAGAGAGGGCTGGAAAAGATCCAGAACTGGAGCAAAAAAAAAAAAAAAAATAGTTTGCAATTCCCAAACCTGCAGCAGCCACACTTTCCCTGCTCCCCTCAGCTCTGGTCCCAGAGGAGCAGAGGAGGAGCAGCCTCATCCCACAGTGCCGGCCCAGCAGCTGGGGGTGCTCAGCAGCTTTTGTAACTTGCTCCCAGTTTACACCTCGGTGCAAGCAGTGAGTCTGCTCTGCTTCCCTTGGACAGCAGCTCCTCGCTGCCTGAAATCCCAGATATTTCCAAGCAGCTCTCAGTCAGTTCTTAAGGAGAAGAGGGAGATGGTCCAGGATACCTTCGCCAAAAGTGGAGGAATGGAGGGATAAATTGTCCCTGGAAACTTCAGGTGTCCCACCCAGCTCTGCTTGGGAAGCCTCAGACTCTGGGATTCATCGGGGGCTTTAAAGCCTGCATGGAAAAGGAGCAGTTAAATCCCAGCATTTTCAAGGAATTCCCTCCCCAGGAATTGTTATTGCCGCCCGAATTACCTGGGGTGGAGGTGGGGGTTTGCCTTTGAGCACAGGCACGGGAGGAGCTTTTCTCTCTGGAGCCTGGAACAAAGCAGGGTTCAAATGTCACTGGGCTGGTCGGAGCAGCTGCAGAACCTCCCCAGCTCCAGGCACCCCATCCTGCAGCATTTTCCTGCTGCGAAATCCCAGGAATTCCCATCTGTCCATGTGCAAGGGGGCAGCCAAATACAAACACGAGGGGGCCAGGTCTGATTCAGAACACACTGAGCTATTCCCAAGATTTAAATATCCAAGTTCACACAGTGGGATTTAAATGTGGTTTATAATCTACACATGGGGATATTTTATATTTTATACTTTATATTTTACATTTGAGATTGTCCTGACCCAGTGTTCGTGCAGGCAGCTCCCTGCTGTTGTGTCACCAGAGTGAAAATGGATTTTACACCCTCGTAGCAGGAGACTCATGCTGAGATGGTGAACATCTGAGGCAGGTATTTCCTTTTAATTAGGATGGTTTGGGTTTATTAATGAGAAATAGAACCATTCCTCTGAGTTCTTACCAATGTAAGACCCAACCACATCTCTGCCACACAAGGACCCTCACAGGCACCTGCAGTAGCGAAGTTACTCATCATTTAAATTGTGTTTACACCTGAAATCCCTTTTGGTTTAAACTCCAGCTGCTGAATGGTGCTTCTGATGCCTTGGAGGACTCCCTGGTTGATGAGGGATATTTTTGTAGTAGAGGATTACATGGCCAAAAAGATGACTCCTACCCTAAAAAATCTGTGCTTTGAATAGCTGTGATTTTAAATTTTTACTTTAAATCACAGTCAGAAACTGCAAACATTACTTGAAATCTGAGAGGGATGTGAGAATCTGCAGGGTTGTACTCACAAACTTCTCCTCCAGGTGGGAAGAGCCGGGTTTGGTGGCAGGAACGGGAGGTGGGGGACCTTTGGGCCTCAAGGCAGGCTGGAAAAAAACAGAATATAAACCACTTTAACCCTCTGTGTGCACTGTGTATTCCTTGGGAATGTGCAGGCTGGAGCTGGATATAAACGTGCTTTTAGGGGCTGGGAGGGTGCAGGGATGATGTCCGAGGAAACATCTGGAGCTCAGGGATGTCCCTTTGGGATCAGACTGTCCCCGGGGGTCTCTGGGGTTTGTGATGTTCCCAAATCCAGCAGGAAAGCAGGGACATTCCCAGAAATACTCACATTCTGACGCTGGGGCTTGTTCTCCTGAGGTGGAGGCACGGGGAGAACTTTCTTATCGATTACCTGCGGAGGGGAAGGGTCACAAATGGGGTGGAGCCCTCATCTCACTCCAGCTTATCTCCTATTTTATCTCCTGCCTTATCTCCGCCTGTCCTGCCCTGCCCCGGCTCGCTCGGGACCCGCCCCGAGCCGGCGTTCCCAGCGCTGTCCCCACAGAATTTTGGGAATCTTGAGCTGGGATCCCTCCCCTCAGCATTTTGGGAATTTCCTGCTGGGATTCCCAGCACTTTCCCCTCAGCATTTTGGGAATCTTGAGCTGGGATTCCTCCCCTCAGCATTTTGGGAATCTCCTGCTGGGATTCCCAGCACTGTTCCTCCCCTCAGTGTTTTGGGAATCTTGAGCTGGGATCTCTCCCCTCAGCGTTTTGGGAATCTCAAACTGGAATTCGTCCCTTCAGTGTTTTGAGAATCTCATGATGAGATCCCTCCCCTCAGCGTTTTGGGAATCTCCTGTTGGGATCCCTCCCCTCAGCATTTTGGGAAT